>OW796093.1:1760313-2360313 GCA_941860345.1 Chrysodeixis includens
TAAGTAGGAAACATAATAATATCGTTCTGAACGATTAATATGACATGAATATTCTTCGTCCAAATAAAGGCGGACTTACATCAACGCGCAAATGCGTATTCTTTCCCTCTTCTTCAAATTCTATTAGGAAGACAATTTTTTGCCGTTAATTATGATGTTTATACCTTGTTAACCTTAATTTACATAAATTTAGTTTACTATACCATAATTTAAATGCGAGAATTAAAATTAAACAGAGTAAAAATAAACTTGTCGTCCAAGATTTGTATTTACATAAAACAAACACGTTTTTTTTTTGCATATACGTTTTTGTATTCAGATTGTTTTATAGGCCATGATATCTCAGCTGGTAGAGTTTTTTTTTATAATAGAAGTGATCATGTAGACATGCAAAGGACAAAAGGAAGGACGGTAGGGTCAATAGGTACATTTGGTGTTTCCCTGGTAGATAAGTATCCCCAAGGTCTCTATTTCTATAACCTTTGACGGACACTCAAAATCCTGTAAGAAGTTTGATTAGGACCTAGTATCGTGAATTTGTTTTAAAACAGAGAAAATTATAGTTTCTTGGAATGTCAGAAGTCGCTAATGTTACGATTTAAAAGTGCCCGAAAATAGTCGAACGGTACTTAAAAGAAGAAATTTTGATTTTGTTTGTTTTTTTATCTATTAGTTTGAAAATGTTGAGTTTTAGTTAAACCTAATATAAAAAGAAAAAACGTACCTATTCTAGTTCTAGCTCTTTATCCGTTTAGTCTAAACTCACCTTTAGATGCAATAAAGAGATCAACGCCTTATTTTATTACCAGTACGAATAGAACTCGCGTCGATATCACACACGCTACTGAACAGGTTCCATAGCAATGTTACATACCGTCTTGATCAAATTTACATAAAAGTACTTACAAAAACTACACGAATACTTATATAGGAAGTCTACAAATATCTGATACTACATTATTCATTACAAAAACAATATCCAACAGTTAAAAACATCTCTTCTTCATATCTTAACTTCTGTTTTTATATATCAGATACTTTATCCCAAACATTTGCAAAGAGCATTGGCATATTTTTATAAAACCTCATAATGTGAGATTTAATGCTAGTGTCGCCGGGGTAAAACAAAAATTCAAATCATATGCAAATGTATGACCAACATTTAGAAAAAACATTTGTGGATAAAACATACCTGTTTGTCTAATTATTTGATGTTAATTTAATCAACTTCTAGAAAACCTTCGCTTCCGAATAAAACACGTTATCATTAAAAGTATATTGTATCATTTTCGTAGCTTGCTTTTTTAATACAAATTAAACGAACCCAAATTCAATGGGATTATGTACTTCTACTTCGGAGTTCCTGTGACTCTTAATACATACATCATCAGAATGCATTGTCAAACAATGTGTATTACGAGTAGTATACATATCTACACAAAATTTCAACTCAATCAAATACCGGGAAAGTGGTTCAAATTTTACTTACAAGTAAAGTTTAACTGTTTGACTACAGGCAAAGGGAAGATGAATTTAAGTTAACTAAGGGTCGAAATATGGTCACACTCCCTACCTTGATCACTCCACCATGTACAGATCACTTACTATACGACACATCACACACTGGGAAATAACTTAAAACTTCTAATAACACCATCATCTAACTCTATTCTATGATACAATTACACACCAAGATCCACAGAAGGAAACATAAACTATTCCTTGAACATAATGTTTATGTATTTCGTTGGATATTTGAATCACAAGGAAATTAACACAACATGTTGCTGACATCACTATAAAACTAATGTTTTATCGGCCTTTTAGTAATAAAAGACAGTTAATTATCAATCAAGTTGACAGTATGGTATACAACTTACTGTTGAACTGTCTTGCTTATCTCGCTCCGAATCGCGTCTAAGTAAATATATTTTTTACAACTTTTATTACGGTTAAAATATAATACTTCATATTAAACAGTGTTATAGAGGATAGATATGAAAAGATATTACGATTTATTCGTGATATAAATAAAGTGAAAAGTGTATTCGAAAATTAAGGCAACTGAAGTCAATATAGTTGAGGGTACATGGAAAATATTAATGCGACGTTTCATTGATCGTCTAATATGTTAATACTACCTGTTATTGTAAAAATAGAAGCCATCAGCTGATTGCCATAACAAAAAAATACAGTAAGTGTTAGAGAATGAGTGGTGGATATTTTTAAAGGTAAAAAGACATTAAGTAGATAAATTAGTGTTTTTATAGACAGGAAGGCTAAAATATATTTAGCCGTAATCAATATTTAGAGGTTCGGTGTGTATAAAAGTAATTTACTGTGCCCTATTCTGATATGATTGCTATGTTCTATGTACTATGTTCTATGTACGTATGTACAGCTAGGTATGTATGGGTAGGAACAATTTTAGTAGATAAAATGTAAAGAAAACAAAACCTTTATTTTATTCCTTTATTGTCATTACAGGAGAACATTTATTAAAATTTCATTTTTCCTTAAAAATTAAATGCAATTATCTTCAATGAAAATAATTGTTTTTAAAATATATTTACAAGTTTACCATCTATAGCTAAGGAATTAAACTAATTTCATAGTTTAAATTACAAACGTTTTAATTAAAAGGCACACGGATTGAAGATCTTTAATTCTAATCACTTAAAAAAATATCGAAGAAATGTTTTGGACAGTGTTTTTTTTTTTTGAAAAGTGCTCATAATGTTATTAGAGGAGGATTAACCTCTTAAAATGTACTTTAGTTTGAGTAAGCGGACTTAAAAACTTCGCCAAAAGTACTTAGCACAAGTGTATATTAGGATAAGTCACAAACTGTCCAAGAACAAATCTTAGATATTTCTGCAAGTTACATTCATAACAAAGTGCCTTCAAGTTTTACAAATGTGCCATTCTGTTACATTACACAAAAATATCCAAAAAAACAACAACATACAGTTGGTGAGTTCAATAATTATCATTTATCGCACTTAAATATCATTACAGTCTTCAATTTGATTAATTTTCATGATTTTTGTTCCCGAGTTTTTGTACTTAAGCCAATTCCATTGCAGCGATGTAACGCTCATACGTAAGCGGTTAGGAAGCACATATTGCTTAATTAAACTATCCTACATCAACTAGTTTAACACAAAACGCGTGTTCACGGTACAATTACCATTCTGCTCATTGGCACATTCAGATGACACAAAAAATAATAATAATAAACCCTAACCTAACGTAAAACTACGAAGATCATTTATTTCATTCGCTTTTAAATATAACTTAAAATAAAAAAAAAATGATAAAAATATTTACAATGATAGCGTTACAACATCAAAAGCTAAAAAACCTTTAAAATTACTTAATTATAAAAATATATTACAATATAATAGAGTATGTATGGAGTTGAGTAAAAATTGAGCATGAGTGGTCCGCGTCAACTATTCATATTTAATTAATAACGAGTCAACTAATTGTCGTTTTTAAAGCGAAAATGGAATGGATGAGATCTTATTATAATTGGAAAACGATACGCCTAGCGTGGCCGGCATACGGGCATTTTATAATAACTTTATTGAATTAAACCCAAGTTGTATACCCTTACAAAGTATGCCCAAAATGATTTAACTAGTGCATCAAATACATGTTTAAAAATGTCTTTCTTATTCTTAAATTTGAACTCTTAATTTGCACGCAAATTGGAAGCAATTGTGGAATGATTCGATAAACGGAAGATATGTAAACTATACCATAATATTAAAAACTGAGAGTATTGCCAGATCAAAAAACACAAAGCATTTAAATTATAACTGGCAACATTCTCAGTTAATATTACAATTAAATACTAAGTTAATACAATTTGTTTCTGAAGCCAGCTTTGTAATTTTGATGTGATAAATTATATTTAATTTTAAAAGCCTTGCTTTGTTTTAGTTTTTTTAGCTAGCTTGAGTAACAAATCGAATGTATCTACATACTAGAAGCGATAAACCCTATTCTATTGAATCACACATAAATAATTTCCATACAAATGTGCTGTCGCGATCTTCAAGCCTACCGGGCTTTACCGACGGCACTTAACAAATCTCATATGCCTTTGAAGTATCACACTGTGGGAAATTGTTGAAGAAATCCAGATTAAAGCTAAGAAAATTATAGAACTTTTATGTTATGGGTCTAACTTTAATATGCACCAAAATTTATATATACAGTAAGTATATTAAGTAGACTTATTAATTTAAAACAATGCACCGATTTTGAGCACGCGAAAATGTTGTTTTTGGATTTGAACTCCATTCTTTTTATGTTTTTAGAAAAAATGCATACTTAGTAATGTTTAATTATTGTATGTTATCAAGATAAGCCTGTTTGTCTTTTATTTTGTCTTTTAAGCGATATTTTTGTTGCTTCTCGATCTGCTAGCTACATTTTCCACAGTGCATTAATCCTAAACGCAAACTCACGAACAAGTAAATAAAAAATAAATCAACAACGTAACAAGTGTGTCATTATGAGAATGTGATTGTTTTCAGTGTATTTTACTGTCACATGAAATTGGACTCTAACTTACGAGACATAAGACTGTTTGTTGTAGGCAAGTTTATAAACTATATAATATCAATGTCTTTAAAATATCAGTACTAAAGTTTAGTACGAAATTGTATTGAGAACCTCCTTTTGGAGTTAAAAATACACCGAAAGGGAATGCTTTATTAAAATCACGAGATTACCGAATGTTAGTGCGTTATTCTACACAACTATGCTATACACTCAAGTCATGGCTGTACAAGTCAGTCTATGTATACGACGATGCCGTCCACTCTCTCACAAACGCGGCAATGGACGTTAAAATTTACACGCATCGATCTGTACAATGTCTTTTTAGGCTGCTACAGACGTTCGTGTTTTGTAGCGTTTAAAACGCTGTGTTGAATACATTTTTAGTCATATTTATGAAAAAATCATCTCAAAACCATATTTCTTTGATTTTGTTCGATTAGTTAAACTTTTATTATAAAATTTGTCTTTAACGTCAACTTCAATATTAAAATTTTCACGATTTTAATGTGTTGCAATGTACAAAGTTTAATACAAGTGCAACTTCGACTTAACAGATTCAACAAAAATCAAGAATTACAAAAACAGAACGTCAATTTGTCTAGAACCAACCCTTAACTAATATCTATATGTAGATGGCTTCCGTTGCCCCCTTATTGGTCTGTTGTATGTCGTTGGGGGAGAGCGCAGCACGATCTGACCAATCAGAGTGCGGGGATTGTGTGAGCGGCGTCTGCGGCGAAGGCGTGGACCAATGGTCGGGCGACTCTGGTGACGGCGTCGGGAACGTATCACCGATTCCCCAACCTCCGTATAAACCTGTTGAGAAGAGGACAGTTAATTTAAAAAGCCTCATCATAACTAATACAACTTGCTCTATCAATCTACTTTAATAATTACTAATTGACTACTAAACTTATTAATTTGATTGTTAAAAACGACTACAGTAAATAAATAATAATAATTAATGGCCCCATATTTCATAAACAATCTAAATATTAATAATGTCCGGACCGATTTCGGCCACGGCCGCCAGTGTTATTATGTAACCAGCCAGCTACGCGGGACATATTATAGTGCACAAGCGTGTGCGCAAACACAGGTGCACTCTCTATTCCTTTACTCTCATAGCCCGATGGGACGGTAATTCGACATGACCAGAGAGAGATCAGGCGCAGGACCTACATTTTTACGTACCATCCGAAACACAGAAGCTGAGATATTTATTTCTAAACCGCACACAACATACGAAAAGTCGGTGCGCCCCGTGGGGATCGAACTCGAGACCTATGACTTGGCAGTCCTATGGTCTTACCACTAGGCTATCACAGCTTCAAGTTGTTGGTTGTATGTTTATAAAGTACTTACTGGACATCATGTTGGTGAGTGCGGGATGTTGCGCGCCCTGCACTTGGCCGAGTGCTGCCGCGTGCGTCATCACCGCCTGCAGCTGCGCGTTGTGCTGTCCGTTGGCACCTGTACGGAGGGAGGAATTAATATCTCATTGAATATAATGTTTAAGTTTCGTTTCAATGTTATTCTCGATTAGAAAGGCTAATTCAATGAAATGACAGTAATAGAGTTTAATTTGATTGTTACTATTGATTAGTAGCTCCGTTTAATATGAAATCAGAAATTCTTGGGATCCACGTGTTGCTTTGCAGCAGCCTATTAAAAACCTATGACAATAAACACAGTTCCGATGATAAAATTTGCAGATTATAAATAAAACCATGTTAGCCTAAACATTACATTACATGATTTTAATTAATGCATAGACAACATTGAATTTCAGAGGTTTAGTTAACAAGTGTGTACTGTACTGGCTGTATTTCGCCAGAGATATAGTTAATAAGTGTGTACTAACTGAGATGCGCGAGTGCGGAGTATGCGGCGGCGTCGAGCTGGTGCTGGTGCGAGTGGCGCAGCGCCGCCATGTGCGCCGGCGACGTCGGCAGCGACGGCCGCGACTTGCCCGGCGACGGAGAGCCTGCGATACACGTTAGTTTAATACAATGAATAAAAGTTGGTGATGTTTTTGTTAGGTACTTGATTTATTGTCAAAAGATGATGATTTATTTTAGTTAGTCTTCAATTTTAAGTATCGCAAAAGAAGCCAGAAGCGCAATTTCGCAAGAAAAGGTTAATTCTTTGAAAGATTCGTGAGTTTCCGATACAGATTTGCTATTATCTGATCAACATTGTAAAGGACAACTATTTTTTTACAGTAAACTACACCTTTCTTGATCGGATATAAAATGCCGATATTTTATAAAAATACACGATTTTCTTAAACAAAAGCGGTTCTTAAAATCTGGCCATGGTGTCTCATACAAATGCAAGTCTAAAACTATTTTGATGTATTTGACATTTATAAAAATCTAGTATTATTATTAATAAGAGTTGTGACTTACCTATATAAGCATGCGGCGAGGTTGTGTGGTTGCTATGCGTGGGCGAGTGGTTGGAGTAGGGCGGCGACAGCGACGCGCCCAGCGCGCCGCCGCCGAACGACTGCTGCAGCGTCTGACCCGGCTGCGGGACGAAGCACTGGGGACGTCATACATCATACATACAGGACTTACTACTTCATAGAGGGGTTTACGTGACCACTGATAAAGATGATTGAAGTAAGAAAGTTGCGGGACGAAGCACTGGGGACGTCATACATCATACATACAGGACCTACTACTTCATAGAGGGGTTTACGTGACCACTGATAAAGATGATTGAAGTAAGAAAGTTGCGGGACGAAGCACTGGGGACGTCATACATCATACATACAGGACATCAAACTTCATACAAGGGCTTTACGTGACCACTGATATATAATAGGATATACATACAAGGTATTAACTTGGCCATTTCGGCTGGTAAAAGGTGATTGGAGAAGATTGGAGAGTAAGAAAGTATACAAAGTGTGTGAAATGAGAGATTCGACTGCCATTTTGTAAAAGATAAAAACTAAACTTGTTGGAAATAGTATCCAATATTTTTTACAAATCTATCTGACGGAGTATTTTTTTTTTGTCAAATATTCAATATTATCAAATAAATATTTATAAATTCCCAATTGAATGGGTATTATAATGGTTCTCTATAATGCTTCTACAATAGAAAATCTCTTTCAAAAAAACCATTTCCTGTTATTTTTTGCCTTGTTTATTTTCACTGTGATACTAAAATATGTTCTCTAAATGTGAAGATGTTTACCTTGACGCAGTCTTCATAGCTGGGCGGCTGCTTGTGCTGCACGAGCTGCTCGATGCCTACGAACTGCGCCATCGCGTTCGAGTACAGCGACGTTGCGTCGTACGGCGACGGCAAGTCCTGAATACAACAACAAAAAATGTTAAATGTATAGTAAAAGCACGTAAAAGTATGAAAAAAGTGACTGTGACATACAGGCGGACAGACAGACAGACACATATGTCGAATCTATATAGGTTCCGTTTTGTGCTATTTGGCTACGGAACCCTAAAAAGGTGAAGAAAATTGGTAAAGTGATAGATCTATCAAGGCACAGGTATAAAGCAAAAAATAACACCAATAAAGATAGAATAAGATAGAAACAATTAATTGTTGTTTGTAACAATATAACAAATACGTTTGAATACGCATTGCTTTTGCTTTGACTAAGTATTCTTACCTGTAAATTTTGGAGCGGTGATTCAACTGGACTCAAACTGGAGCCTAAGCTCTCAACGCTCTGTGGCACCTCCTGTGCCACTTTCTTATTATTCTTTTTTACGCTAGGTTTCCTGCAACACAGAAAAACAAAACATTGAAATACCATGAATAGTATAGTACTATGTGTCTAATACAATTTGACCAGGAGAGAGAAAGCTAAGTTTTGTATTAATCGTAGGAGAGAACATTATCTAATAATAGTTATAGATTTCTCTCACTATGGGAAGATGACAAGCTTTACTGGACTTATATGGCTAAAATTACCGAAGTTGTCCCTTTTGCGCTGTCGAATCCCGAGATACGAGCTAGCTCAGTTCGGGACTCTGTATACTTATAGAAATGAAGCCACTGTACTGTAATTACCTTTAAGTCATACATTGCTACACAATACATGTTGCTTGTTGTACCTTTTCTCAGATATAAATTATTAAAAAATATTATTATTCTCCTTACCAGGAAAAAATAACCTCTAAATATACGAACATAAAGCTCAAAGTCATGTTATCAAATGAATCCATACCGTCTAATCTGTGTGGTCTGCAAGTTATTGTTGTCGTAAGCCTGGTCGGGGCTGTCGGGGCCGGCTTTCGCGCGCGACTTCTTCGGCTTGCCCTTCGCGGCCGTGCTGATGACAGTCGGCTGGCTGATCAGCTGCGGGTGCGGGTTCGGTGATGCTGTGGAAGATTGGAGAACGTTAAAATGTGGAAGCAAGATGTTTAGGTGGAAAGTATAGGGTAAGTGTGAAAGGTTATTCAGTTAATTGTCAGCTTATGAGCCAATGTCTTAAAATCTGATTTAATGAACCTCTTACTGCTTCTTTAGAAGACTAAAAGCACGTAAATATTTTCTACAATTGCTGAAATTGTTACAGTATTACTAGCAAGGTAAAAATGTTTTTCATATGTCATTGACACAAAAAGTTGAAGTAGATATTTTTTCCTAGTCAGTTGTGTTCCACTGCTGTAGACGAAGAAATAATGAAGAAACAAATTGTTGCAGTTGCGAATTACTTTTTATACGTAAACCACATATCATGCCGATATAATAATATATTAAGTACTAGCTGACCATGCAGACTTCGTACTGCCCTAACGATAAATAAAAAAAAAGTCGCACCTTTTAAACCTTCCCTAGACCTCCACGAACAATTCAAGACCAAAATGACGTAAATCCGTTCAGCCGTTCTCGAGTTTTAGCGAGACTAACAAACAGCAATTGATTTTTATATATAAGATTATATGCGTATTTAGTAGGTCTAGCTAGGTAACAGCTAGTATGCATATAAAATCTTCTCAATTCTATACAAAAGCAACTCACGCATCAAATGATGATGTTGCGGCGGCGGCCTAGGACAGTGTTCGTCCAGCAGCCTCACGATATCGTCGTGCATCCTCTCCTGCGCCACGTCGCGCGGCAGGCGGTCCATGTGGTCCGTGATCTCTCTGTTAGCCATCGCGTCTAGCAGCGCTCTGCAGGCCCCGTACGAACCCTCGCGAGCGCCTAGGAACAGCGGGGTCTCGTCCTGTGGAAGATTAAATGGTTGAGTAAGGTGTTTAAGTAGTGCAAGAGTGTTAATTAAATTTAAGTCTTCGAATTCAGAACTTCAGTATATTTTTTTCCTGAGATTTGTACAAATTAGCCTCAAGTCAGTTTTAGTATTGTACTACCTCTCAGACCTAACCCATTTTAGTAGCTCATTTTTTTATCAAAATTGTAATGACATTGAGTGTCAGTCAAAGGATAAGTTAAAAATATAAAATAATTTACACAATATTTCCCTCCCTCCCACATACTACGCTGTGCCCTACAGGGTCCACATTTTGATCTATAAACTAAGTTTGTAACTACCTAGTTTTGAGCAAACACCTGTACAACAATGTGGAATACAATAAAGTATTCAGTATTTAAGTCCACAAAGTGACGATTTCCTTCCCTGTGCAATTTTCTCAAAAATACATCCCATTACAACCTCAAGTCAAACAAAACACAACCCTATCACCTATAACAACAAAATCTACATTACCTTATCATCCTGCGCGTCTCTATTCGCGCCATGCGCTAGCAGTACATTCACGGCATCGATGTTGTTGACGGCGGCGGCCCAGTGCAGCGCGGTCTTACCGCTGTTGTCCGCGGCGTTGATATCCGCGTCTGCGTTGATTAAGTCTTCCACCATGCCTTCGATTGCGAGCCTGTAGGAAATTTGAAATAGTGAATAAAGTTTTGGAAAGAGTTTTTGAGGATTTTGATGGATTAGGATTTTTTAGAGAAGTATTCCAAAATACTGTAATTATTTATTTGAGTGCACTAAACGACAATGAAGAGTGCTTGGCAAGACAATTCCAACGAGCTCAAACTCGATAGGGGTACGTAGTTTTATCTCAGAGATACTGGCCACCTTCCGGCTCCAACATCGTATCAGCTTTCCAATATGATAATATTGCATTGTCACCCAATTTGCATATATTCTCTGCCGAATTTCAAATCAATCGGGAGTCGGTAAGTGGTGCAAATTTTGCCAACCAACGAATACGGCAGATTTCTCTGCTCTTATTTAAAATACCATTTACCAATGTCAATTGACAAGATTTACCTAGCGATCCTGTGTTTATTTACCTATCTAACTAAGCATTTTACTGTATTTACTCGCAATAAACTACTAAGCAACATCAGTAATTACCTTGCAGCTAGAATAAGCGGTGTGGTCCCATCATGCATGCGCGCGTTGAGGTTGGTGGCCCTGTTCCTGAGCAGTATCTGGAACACGCCCATAGCGTCGGCGGCCACTGCGGCGTGCAGTGGAGTGCGGCCTGTGTTGTCTTGTGAGTTGGCGTCCGCGCCCGCGTCTAATAGACGTTTAGCTGCGTCCGCACGAGCGTATCTGTGAAGTAATTTTTGTGTTAAGTCTATATTATTATGTGTCGAAGGTAATTTAACTTGCCGGGGCTGCGGGATGTTTGTGAGAGTTAACGCGACCCTGGTACTCAAAGGGCTCCAGGAGGAATATAGTAGGTTTTATTCAGTAAAGGTCTGACACTCCCTCCCGCTGCGCCCACAGCGGGCGGGGTCATTTGATGATTTCCCACAAAAAAGGTAATTTAACTTATAAGGTAAACGTTTAAGTAGCTTACGAGTTGAATATGAATGATTTTTATATTCGTGCGTGCTGAAATATTGTTTTAATTATTTACAAACTGATTCTAATTATATTATGTTTAAATAACATAGCTTTTTTCCGATAATAATTTGAGTAATATGAGGAATATGAAATAGTGATTGAAATCTACTTTTACGTTTACTAAACATCGTAATATTGATTAAGATAATTGCGAATATTAGGAAGAAGTATTTATTTCCCAAGTCATTTTCTTTTCGGGAGTATCCCTATCACATAACTGTGACTACAAAACCAATTCAAACTCGTCAAAAATTTTAATTAAAATCAGTAGCTACTTACCTAGCCGCCAAATGCAAGCTAGTCTCTCCAGTCTTATCCATAGCAGCATTCAATTGCGCGCCCTGAGCCACCAGGTCCGATATAACGTGTGCGGTCTGTTCGTCCTCAGCGTCCGAGCCCTGGTCCAGTCCGCCGCCCCGCACGGCCGCTACCATGAGAGGCGTCATGCCGAGTGGGCCGCGAGCGTCCACTTCTACGTGGCCGTCGTGCTGTGAGAGATAAAGATTAGGTTAGGTTTCTTGGTACAGGGTTGGTTGTGATTTTTGATGAATTTTGCTGTTCATTATTGTTCAATGGTGATGATTTGATAATTTAGTAGTTTATATACTAAGGTTCTTGTAAAGTGAATTGTAAAACCTAAGACTCACTGGAAACCTAAGATCCAGTGATATTATTACTAACTGAGTATTCTAATATAGTACAAATTCATACAATGAATAAACGTTATAAGTGAATACTTACGATAGCCGGTGGCGTCATCATGCTGGGCGGCACTCTAATATCAGCGGCATCCAGATGCTGTTGTGTCCAGACCCTGCCATCATGACCAGCTTCCTCATAGTCCGTAATAGCTGTATGATCCGAGGCATATCCTCCTGGAGCCCCATTCGCGTCCCCTGGGCCTCTCGCACGCTTCGCCCTCGGAGGGGCAGACCCATCGTCATCCTCATCGGACCAGTGATGAGGAGGACCCATATGGCCCCCGTTAATATCCACATCAATACAACCGATGGATCCTTTATTCAGATTCCGCATCTCTTGGCCGTCTGGCACACGTCTCCGTGACCGGCGTCTCGTCGAAGAGTTGTTGCGAATGAAACCTTCGGGGAACCATGTTATACCGGCCGCGCGTTTCCTTTGAGCAGTCACTAGTACACCGATCAATAAACCAGCTAACAGAACTAAAATCACTCCGATGAAGACGTATTTAGAATTTGTAGGGACGTCAATCTCTGGCGGGTTGACGCCTTTGACTTGGAAGATAGGGAAGTCTGGTGACAATGAGTGTTTGGAGGCTGTCGCAGCCAAGAACTCTGCCGCCTCTCTTGCTGAGAAGAAACACTCGGAACTGGACATGGACGTACACTTCCTGTTGTCAATCTCCAAGTAAACCTGAATGCCTGACTGTCCCCTTTCCGTAGATATGATACCATGTTTCTTTCCAATTTCAGTGTCCTGAAGACCAACGTCTGTTGATCCCTTCCACGGGTACACCATATCGTTGCCTAAATGGTCTTTCTTTATCAATATCGTTGTTCGTAACTGATGGCCTAAATCTCGGAGGAAAGCGACGGAGTTTTCTTTGAATGTTCTCATGTCCATCAACAGAGTGACTGACATCACACCTTCGGCCAAGTGTGGCGGTTCGTTCTCGCAGTCGAGACCGTCCCAGTTACATTCGGCGTTGTTACAGCCGTAGTCGCAGTGGCCATCAGCGTAATGCTTCTTGCAGTAGGCGTCGTAGATTGGGTTACAGCGCTGTAAGGACTTCTGACAGTCTCTGCCGTCGAACAAGCAAGCCTGAGTGTTGCACTCTTCGTCACACTCACCATCCATGAACACTTCCCAGCATTTGATTGTTGCAGTACAGTTTGCCCAGGGATTGAGGCCTAGAGAGCAGTCGTTTCCATCAAACTCACAGGCGTAGGTATTACATTCTTCGTCGCACTGATGGTCACCTCGCTTTTCCTTGCAGCCCTTCTTGATACACTGTTCTCTTTGGAAGGCTAAGTCCAGTTCTTCGAAGCTTAATCCTGGTTTCTTTGAATTAAATCCTCCGCCGATTGGACTGCTGTAGCCGCCTCTTGAGTGAGGGTCGTGGATATCGCAGTTCTTGCCGGTCCATTGCCTTGGGCAGTAGCAGAGGTAGTCGCCAGGTTTGTCGATGCACCTAGCTTCGGGATGTTTGCAAGGGTTACTGAGGCATTCGTTCATGGAGTCAATCTCGCAATTGATCCCTGATAGTCCAGACGGGCAGTCGCAGACGTAGCCGCCGATTTCTGATGTTCTGCAGTAGCCTCCATTCTGGCACGGGTTAGAATCGCAAGCGTAGCCTGAGTATTCACAGTTCTTTCCGTAGAATCCCTCGCTGCAAAGACATTCGTGTCCTCCCTGTATCGCGGTACAAATACCTCCGTTCTGGCAGGGCGAGTTCGCGCAGAAGTTGACTTTAGCATCGCAGTGTCTGCCCATATACCCGGGCTTGCAGTTACAGTGGTAGTCGTTGACAAGTTGCACGCAGTCCTGGGTTCCGGGTGATAAGCAAGGGTTGGAGAGACATTCGTTGATGTCTCCTTCGCACCGTGGTCCGACGAAGCCCGGCGGACACTTGCACTCGAATCCTCCAACTTTGTCGATACAAGTACCGTTATTATGACACGCGTCTTGCTTGCAATCGTTGACATTGATCTCACAAATCTTGCCAAGAGTTCCGAAGGGACACGAGCAGGAGAAGTTGTTGATGAGATCGTGGCAGGTCCCTCCGTTCTGGCAAGGGTTGGGCAGGCAGTCGTTGACGTTGAGTTCGCAGTTCTGTCCTTGGAATCCCTTGGCGCACTGGCACTGGTAGGTCCCCACAAGGTCCTTGCACAGGGCCCCGTTCTGGCACGGGGCGGAGTCACACTCGTTGATTTCCTTTTGGCAGTAGGACCCGGTGTAGCCTTCAAGGCAGTGACAGCGATGAGAGTTGCCGATGTCTTCACAAGAGCCGTTGTTGCAAAGTTGCTTTAGTTTTACTCCTGGGAACAAAAGCAATTAATCGATAAGTTTGAGTTAACATTTACTTTGTATTGTACTATAGAATTCTAAGCGTGAATATAATGAGATGAATGATTTAAAAATAGACAAACTTTTGTAAAGATATAATAATATATTGTATTAATAATGTAATATGTATGTAACAGTAAATTACCTCTGAAATCCATACCTTTCCTGATAGCCGCGTCTTTACAGGACACCATCTCGACGTCGCAGAGCTTGCCGGACCATCCCGGGGCGCAAGTGCAAGTGTATTGCGGACCCTTCTGTGAACATGTCGCGCCGTTCTCGCATGGGTTCACCTCGCACCTGCAAGAAATACATTAGGTTAAAATATAGGTTTACAACGATTATTGTTTTAGTGGAAAACAAGGTAATAACGATGATATTATTGATGATCACTTTTTTAAAATGAGCCAAAAATACGCGCCTGCGCATAATTGTCAATGCTGTTTATGATTATACAGAAAATATAATACATTTCAATATTTAAATACATACTCAGAAGCTAAGCAGCTATTACAATGTAAGCACTTCGACAAAATGTCAACGACTCGGATTAGACGCTATTAATTTAACTATGAAGTCAAAAAGGTAGAGTAAATTGGATTAGATTTCTCAAGCATACATACTCTATTTTTGGCTTGCAAATTAGACAAAACTTTTGCATTTTTGTTAATATTATTACTGCTGGGCAAAGGCCTCCTTACTCTCCACTTGTCTCTCTCAAGAGCCACGGTTGACCAGTTTGCTTTCGCCAGTTTCAGCCTTTTGTTAATAAATTTATGAAAAAAACAATATATACTGACCAGTCAACATAATTCTCGCAGTGTTTGCCGGTATAGCCGTAGGGGCAGTGGCACGTGTAGTGCGTGATGTGGTCGTGGCAGGTGGCGCCGTTGTCGCACGGCGAGCTGTCGCACATGTTGATACGGAACTGGCAGTTCGAACCCGTGTAGCTGTGGATATAGGGAGAGTTTATTATTATGAGGAATTGAATTACAATAAAATAACTTAGGTTTAAAAGAAAGTACAATAGGTGACCTTATTACATAAGATAATTTATTCTAAACTACTATTTTTTGTAGTTACGACTATGTCAAGTTCTCAAATGGATAACCTTGCGCAAAAATAATAAGTTAAGTAAACAAAGTTGGTAATTATTTGGTTTCGAGCAACGTTCGTTCGTACAAGTATTTTTACCGACACTTCCTTGATAGTTTTAACTATTATCTAAGGCATGTTATTTCTTAGTATTAAAAGAGTCATTAATCCCATTGAACACGTCATTAAGTTAACGTAACTTTTAGAATAAATACGTCATTAACATTTTCTTTCTCAAATATACATGTCGGCGCGGATACAGCTAATAACCATATTGCTAAGCTGCTTGTTAATTGTAAAACGTCAATTGATCATTTTGAGTTAATTTTAAGGTAGAATCAACGTATCTACCCTCAAAGTTAGTAAACCTATGTTTGTACCCTGACTTTTAATACGGCTGCACTGTCGGCGCAAAGACATTCTTGTTCGAAAGCTCGCACAGTGCAGACCTTTCAAAGAAAATGTTGTTACTTGGAATACACGAAGTTTACCCAACACTTGTGGAGTTTTGATTTGGAAAGCCCGAATATGAGTCATCATCGTGAAGACATCAATTGTTACGTCATCAATGATGACGTCACAGATTTTAATGGCACTCCGGAGATACCTGCTTCGTCATACACTATAAATATAACAAACAAACAAGTACTCACCCAGGAGGACAGGAGCAGTTATAAGAGTTGATGCCGTCGATGCAGGTGCCGCCGTTCATACAGCTGGACTCCGTGCAGTCCTCGTCGTTGGTCTGGCAGTTGATGCCCGAGAAACCCAGCGGGCACGTGCAGGTGTACGAGGCGACGTACTGGAAGATTATAGGGTGTTAGTTTTGTTTTCACAAACAGAATTTTGAATGATTATACCATCTTATGGAATTGTAGAGGAAATCGGCCAGACAGTCAACAGATGTTAGGTTAGCTTACTAATTTCTCTCAAGATAAAAAAATCAATGAATTCTCAAAAATAATTATTTTGTTCTTGTATTAAGATTTAAAACTCAAAATCAGGTATCAAACATATCTAATTGATTTTTACAAAGAAAATTAATCTAATACTTTGTTGGAAGTAAATAACAAGGCAAGCCTGATAGACAGGTGACGCTTCAAAGACCTATATGTCCTGTGCTAATTTGTTGATAAACTTTCTGAATAAGTCAATTAATATCTAAGTATATTAATTCTCACCTGATTACAAGTAGCCCCATTCATACAGGGTCTGGACTGGCACTCGTCGACGTCGATCTCGCAGTGCTTGCCCGCGAACCCACTTGCGCACACGCAGTTGTAGTCGCCGATCGAGTCCAGACATGTCGCACCGTTCTGACAGGGGACTGTGGGAAACATTGTTAGGATTAATTAAGTTTGAGACAAAGATAAACCTAATATAAAACTAGGTTTTATTGATAAAATCAAATACTTGGCTAAACCAGTACAAAACTTATTGTTTCGTTAATAAGCTGCAAAAAAAGAACTTTTACATCTTTTTTTATTTCTTTCAATTCACGGTAAGAAATGTAGGCCCTTTAAATGCATACAGTTGCAACGACACTTGGCATATGTTGTATCTCGAACTGATCTTGTAATTTTTCAATTTTACATCAAATTATGTAATGCTAGCCTTTGCCCGCGACTCCTTATGCGTGTTCCCTCAAAGCGAAGACATGGGATGAAAAAATAGATGTTGGCCGATTCTCAGACCTACTCACAAAATTTCAAGAGAATCAGTACAGCCGTTTCGGATGAGTACGGAAACCAACATAGTGACACGAAAATTTCACATACAAGCTAAAAATTAAACTTACACGAAGCACAATCATCCGTATTGATCGCACAATCCTTCCCTTCATATCCCCTCGCACACAGACAAGCGTACGAGCCCTCAGTGTTAATACAAGTGGCCTCGTTATGGCAAGGCGCGGTGACCGCACACTCGTCCACGTCGCGTTCGCAGAGCGCGCCCGTCCAACCCACGGGACATTGGCAGGTGAACTCCGCGTAGGAGGCTTCGGCCACGCAACGGCCGCCGTGGCGACATCTGTGGAGGAAAAGGGGTAGTTTAGGGTGTAGTTTTGTAAAATGGTATAGTCTTCGTTCGAAACAATTGTAGATAGAAATAAATGGTCTGCAGAAACTTCAATAGTTTAACTATAGGTTTTTTAGTCACAAATATGTCGTAAATTACAGTGTTCGTCTTGCCAAATTAGACTTGCTAAGTAAAATTAGAAATGTGACTAAATTTTGCAGACATTTTCAAGCAAACCGCAGATTTTTCCACAAACGCTTTTCCCGCGGGAGGATCGAACCCGCGACACGTTGCGCACCGTAGTAATTTGTTGGTAGCAATTGGTTATCCGTGCAATCAATTAAATAGAAAGCACTCTTCATCTACATATATTTTAAGATGCAAAGTACCTTAAAATAGTACTATTTACCAATAATTATTTTTGAATTATCTATTTTACAATAACTACACAAAATAACTCACTGGTTAGGAGTACAAGGATCCAGCGTGTTCTCGCAGTTCCGGCCGGAATGCGGCGGTGCGCAGACGCAGCGGTAACCGTTGACGAGGTCGATGCACGAGCCGCCGTGCAAGCAAGGGTTGCCTGCGCAGTCGTCGATGTTCATCTCGCAGTTTACACCTAGGATATAGAAAAGAATGTGTTAAAATATGTTATAGAGTTGTCAAGAATTACTGGTAGGTATATAAAACGTTTTATCTGTTTCTGTCACTTTGAACAGATAAATCTTTAAGGAGATCTCGTGACAAATTCCGTTTTACTTTCAAATATTTCACTATCTAACGATGCTTTAAGGACTGTCTAGATGTGGTAAACTTTCGTTTTAAAAATGCTACATGCTAAAGCTAAACTTGATTCAAAACGTAACTTTAATGTAGGTATGAAGATAACTATGGTTGACTGGTAGAGAATTCCTCAGACAGTCAGCCTTTGTACATTATTTGTATAAGAAACATAAATAAATAAGATACAACTTACCAGTAAATCCTAGTACACAGTCACATTTGTAAGCGTTCAGTCTGTCGTGGCAGGTGCCGCCGTGCTGGCACGGGTTGGAACTGCACTCGTCTATGTCGCGTTCACAACGTTGTCCTGCAAAAGAAATCATTTAGTTATTTGTACCTCTTTTAATTTACGGGCTAACTTCAAGAGAAGAAACCCGGTCCTTTTTAAAGGCTTACATGGGGACATAGGTCCAACATGCTGAGGCCTTGTTGAGAACTTTAATCTAAAATACGATGGGGCATCTACCAAGAATACATATACAGTTATTATTATTATTTCAGACGGGCCTGTTAGTCTATTGGTTAGCGACCTTGACTGCTACACCGGAGGTCGTATTCGATTCCCACCCAGAACTAATGTGTGTGTGATGAGCACAATCATTGTTCTGTGTTTGAGTGTAATTTATCTGTAATATGTATGTATTTAGAAATATATAAGTACATTTATTAGTTGCCTAGCACTCATAACACAAGTTACTCCCGTATACTTAGTTTGAGACTAGATGGCGTTGTGGGAATGTTGAGGAATATGTTTGTTTTTAATCAATTTACCAAAACATAACTTTATTTATATTGGAGTCTGCGTTAGCGTCAATATCACAATTTTGGTGACATTTTATCCCAATATCGGTTCAAAGCATACATTTCAGGTTAAAGCGAATGTTTATAGGAATTTTCATAACATTTATTAAGACAGTATAGTTACCTCCATATCCGGGCATGCAGTGGCATATAAACTGGTTGACCCCATCCTCACACGAGCCTCCATTGATGCACGGGTTCGAAGCACACTCGTTCACGTCCGAAAGACATCTGAAAGGAAAAGACAACGTGATTAACATTAGCAGTCCTCATTTTGTATTAAATTAATTGTTTTATCTGTGTAGCCACAAAATAACTACTTGACGTTAAGTAAACGGAAAACTTTCAAAATCTGGAGCTTATATCATATTATTTTAATATCCTGGAACTATTTCCCCGACCAATATCTTCTTCTTAATTGCTTTGCAATTTCCCATCACCCTGTACGAGACCAAAACGAAGTGAAAAATTTTGACAGAATTTTCTTCTTTACCAAAAAGTTACTTTCAAATAACTCGAATCCCATCCACAACCAAATACCCCATGTTAATTTGGACCCCATTACCGGTACTCCTAGTTCGTACCTAGCGTCATAATACCCTCTAGGGCATTCACACCGGAAGCCGTTGATCCTGTCGACGCACTTGCCGCCGTTCGCGCACGGGTTGGAGAGGCACTCGTTGATGTTCGTCTCGCAGTGCTGCCCAGTGAAACCCGGGATGCACTCGCAAGTGTACCTGAAGGAGTATCATGGTTAGATGTTTGGGGAAATTGAGACTTATGGACTTGGGATAGAATTGAGAATGTTTTGTGCTTTGTAAAGTGGTTAGGTTTCGTCAAGCTTTTATAAATGTTGATGTGGTCAAGTATTTGAAATCTGTATTATGTATTAAGAATTTTTTGTTTATTTGGGATTTCATTAAATACGAAATACTGAATTTCTGTACCATTAGGTATATTGAACACACAAAAATACACACAGAGGCAAACAAAAGTATTTTTTTTATATTCATTAAATAAGTAATCAGGATGTCAGGATGAAAAAAAAGCAAATTAAAACTATCAGCCATCTTTGTATACATGCAGCAAATACAAATCAAACTTGTACAAAGGTAATTATTATAGAAAACAAACAATAACTTAAGCTTGTCATGCACTAATAAAACTTTGAAACTTACTCAAAATATGTATTGCTGCATGTAAAGGAAATAAAGAAGCATTAAAATGTGATATTTACATGGTACCTAATGTGCAATTTAATACAAGTAAAATAAAAGCTTATATCCATTGATAGTACGATGGATATCCATGAGGCGGATTTATAATTATATGTTAACGAATCACGCGTATTTATCGGGATAGCGACTCTCGACTCACAACCTTTTCGCAGCATAAGCATTTGATTTAAGACTGCAGTTGGATCCGAAACTTGTCGGGGTCTATCTCGACAAACGCGTGAGTATACCAACATATAATTAAGAGATATAATTTTAATTTTTATACCTCTTTTTATGTCTCTCGTTCAAAAAATTAAAATTTAGACCAGTGATAAATATGCAAGAGCGAATGATTAACAAAAAAACCCTTATAGCAGTAATATTTGGGGGATTTCTTTTACCCTATCTGTAAGTTATTTTGAAAGTAATATTCACCTGTTGATTCCATCGATGCACGTAGCCCCATTCCTACAGGGATTGGAATAACACTCGTTGACGTTGATCTCACAGTTGCGGCCTGATGTGCCGGGCTTGCAGCGGCACTGGTAGCCGCCTATTAGATCTTCACAGTGGCCTGGTAGAATGAAGTATGTTGAGTATGTTATTAATGAGTTATTGCATTTATTATTGTGTGGGATGCACAGGTAAAAGAGCCTAGTGCACTTTGAGGAAACTTTTCTTATCAGTGGGACAAATTTTGTACTTAGAATTATAGGAAATGGCGTTTTCTTAAGTTATTTTCCACTGCTAGAGTTTAGAAGCCAATAAACGGTAAAACTACACGTGAAGCTGACATTTTTCCAGTAGCAGGACAAACTTTGTACACAGAATCATAAAAAATGCCGTTTCTTAAGTTATTAGATGCTGCTAAAGTTACAAGCCAATAAATGGTGGACAATTCATAAAGCTGACTATATTTTTAGATAGTCAAAAAAAATGCTGTATAAGAGGCTTTCTAAAATAAATACATTTTAATTTAGCTAAAAGGTACAGTAACAATCTCAATAACAAAAAACTTTACTAAAGAAGTCCCTCACATTTAAAACTGAATCAAAATAAAAGGTAAATTTTACCTCCAAACTGGCATGGATTCGACTCGCACTCGTTGATCTGAGTCTGGCAGACGCGGCCGGTGTACCCGGGGTGACAGTTGCAGGTGAAGCTGTTGTCGCCGTCGATGCACTCGCCGCGGTGGCACGGCGCCGATAGGCAGTCGTTGATGTTCGTCTCGCAGGACATTCCTGGGAAACAAAGTAGTATTAATATTTCATATGTCTTGACATGAGATCTCGGAAACTCTTTAACGGTTGTAGCATGCTCTCTTCAATGAGAATATTTCTTTAATCCGGGGCAAGAAGATGGACATCTTTGTGGGAATTTTAAGACAAATGGGAAGATTCAAAAGTGCTTGTTCCCACAAGACTGATAAAAGCCAAAAACCATAGATTAATAAATTAAACTAAAGCAAAACTTTACGACCTATACCTTTACCGTCAAGCCTACTAAACTTAAGTTAATATTCTCTGTCAAAGATCTCAGTAATTTATTGGTAAAGCAACTGAAACGTTTAGCCAAGCATCGCAAATTCAAATTCTCTCTGAGGTTTATTGTTTTCATTGTATACGTCGGTACCTGCATTGCTTAAAAGTTAAGAAATACTTACCGGTATAACCAAGTGGACACTCGCAGGTATACCCAGCTATACTGTCGTGGCACGTCCCGCCGTTACGGCACGGACTGGACGCGCAGTCGTCGATGTTCACTTGACAGCGAGCTCCGGTAAAACTGTGAAGAAAGAAATTGAATCAATTAAAAGGATATTTTGATTAAGGTGTTTGTCTTTCTACACTGGAAATGGTAAGACAATTTAAGGACTCTTGTAGGATATCAAGAAAAGCTCCATCCGATTGGTTATAATACGGTCTTCAAGAGTAAAAGCGGTCCCGATTACATTCAAATACATTTAACTGCAATCCTAAGTTAACTCTTCAGTTTCAGTCACATCTTGAATGACTGCCTTCTTGTATTGATGCCAACATTTTATCAAAATTTAATCAATACTTTACAACAACAAAAGACAAACGTATAAGCCATATTTCTTTGTTTACACAGATAAATAATGTAAGGACTGATTTCGGCCACTGCGGCTAGTGATACTATGACACCAGCCAGCTACGTAGGACATATTAGGTATAGTGCACAAGCGTGTGCGCAAATACGGGTGCACTCTTTGTTCCTTTACTCTCATAGCCCGATGAGACGGCAATCCGACACGTCCGGAGAGAGATCAGGCGCAGGACCCACATTTTTACGTGCCTTTCGAAACAATTACACAGATTACTTACCCTATAACACAGGTACATCTGAACGCATTGATCAGGTCGTGGCAGACGCCTCCGTTGAGGCACGGGTTGTTGGCGCACTCGTCGATCTCCACCTCGCATTGTGTTCCCGTGAACCCTGGAGAACAAGGGATAATGGCATATTTAGAAACATTAAGTAAATGTATATAGCTAGAGAGACGTCGGGTAAAAAAGGGAAGATCATGAATATATCGCAAAATAGTTATTACAATGAAACATTTGAATGTTGTGGTCTCTTGTAAGTGAGAGAGTACAAGTTTTTTTTTCCGTGGTGAAACGCTAATGATTACAACCCACGCCAAGGGCACGGCGTGGGGATATGTCGGACTCCCACCGACTAGAAAAACTCTGGGTCTCTTCTACTACCTAAGCCAGCGTCACGGGATCGCTCGCACATGAGGGAGTACACCTGCCAAATACATTTTTCTATGTTATGTTTAAAATTAAGTGAATGTATATAGCTAGACAGAAGCTTGATAAAAAGAATAGAAGAAAAAATCTTTTACTTCAACGTATGAATTTTAATTATTTGTAAGATTAGTTCCTATTCCATACTAAGCAGGTAATTCAAAATTAAATTTATTGCAGGAAAAATAAATCTTAAAGACTAAACAGCAAAAAAGAACTCCATACATCAGAGAAGTATAAACATGTCAAGTAAACAAAGCAAGTTATTATCTTTGCAGTAATAAAACAAGTCTGGCTTAGTTTAAAGGTCCAGTTAAGTTGACTGGCCATCGTAAAACGTCACACGTAATGATCGCTACAATGTTTAGGCTGAATGTTTTGTATGTAAAGGACATTATTTTTAAAGGATATTCTGGTAAATAAAGTGCTGGGAATGTTTCAGGATGTTTGTTGTGTTGTGTAGATGGCGACACTTGTCTATAGAATATTTTAGAGTATTGAAAATGGTGGTAAGGAACAACCGCTCGAAATGGCTTATAGTCGTACTGGAATTAAAAATTTGTGTGTTCTCTATGCTTAATAAAGTCGGCTTTTATAAATGTTCTTAATTATGAAGTGATAAAAGTTAAATAAAAAATCAAGTTTCTATCGACTTATTTTTAAGAACAACCTGATTTAGTTTTCTCTACAACTAGCATCTAAAACATAACTGCAAAGTTTTCCGTGCCTTACTAATACGTGATTTACGGGCGGAACAAAAAAAAACTACAAATACAAAAGCAATTTCCATCATTTCATTGTCCTTAAATCAAATTACACGTTACAATAGGTTCCATACAATACTACTCATTTCATACAGACTTCACATGAATACCATTATGACGGACAAACAGATTTTATGTTTATACCATAGACCCGTCTCTCCAAGAATGCTAATTGACGTCAACGTTCCAGGCCCATCAAAACCATACCATTAACTGAGCTCATCGAATAGCTACCTTAATCAACCGTAATACGACTCAAATTGCTCATTGTTTACACAGCCTGATATTGAGTGGACGTCAAAACCGAACAAGTGAGATGCAACCTTAAAAGAAAGTGATAAAGTTGATTTTTCACTGATAACGACAGAAGTGCTCGAGGCAGGACAATCTAGCCCCGACCAGTATTGAGTGTGCCCTTTTAAAGAAGCAAAAATAATCATGTAGTTCCATGACCTTTATTGTAAAGAAATACAGTCGCGTTTTGCTTGATTACGTAACTTGTCAGTTGGTAATATTATTCTTAAGAAAATCACTATCCAGCCAAATTGGGAATGTGGTTCTGCATAGCAAAAAATTAAACATCGCAATTCTTTAGAATAGGTCTTATTTATAAAGACGTAGAGTTTTGTTTTATTTGTTAAACGCAAATAGGTGGAGAATGCATGACCGTTTAAACTGCTAAAGCAAATATTTTAAGATTATTTTGTTACACATGATTTACGTAAATAATGAGAAACTGGCGAGAATGCATGATCTATTAAAGGAACAATCACTACCATAATAATATGCTAATAATTGTCTATCCAACTTAGCTTTAAAATCATTTTTTTGGTCTTACTCAGAGAAAGAACAAGTAGATCACCACTCTTGTAAACCACCTCCAAAATTATGATTTCAGTAAAGCACCCATAACATAAACACATCAGGTACAATGAACACTTAGTCAGATCCTAACTACACCTGTTGACATTAACAGTACAATCCATCATCATTTACACCGTATCGAGGCGTATTGCCACTTACTGAAGACGTGCTAAATATCCAAGCAGGTATAAATTAAGTTCCCTCTGTGAGTGCTTTAAAGCCGAACCTGGGCCAAGTATGTTTGGGTTTTCCCATCGTATAATACTTAGTCCTGAGATTTGGATAAATGCCCGGTAAACGATTTCTGCATTGGTTGGATCTTACAAAATAGACATTTGTGCTTTTAGCAAGAGCTAAATGTGTTGGAAACTATCATAGCCGATTCACGAATCCTTTCAGTAGACTTGACTTTTAATTCAGAGATAATATTAATGATTGGATCAAATCCTTCCTACTCTGTAGGGCAGGAGGCATGATTATAATCAAAAGTCAACAAAAACTATAAGTTGGTGTAAGCAACTTTTTGTTTAAGTTAAGGATTGAATATTCCTCCTCAGGAACGCACCTAAATTTTCTCATTTGAAGCCAAGAGGAGTCAAATTGTTACATGTATTTAGATTTACAGCCTCCCATAACCCAAGTGCTTCTTTTCTAAGAACTATACGTTAGTTTCGTTATACATTGAGCTTTTCATAGAAGAGGAGGAACCACTGACCACATAACCAAGTTATCAACAGCTAGTTTATTTTTAGCTGATGACCAATACAGTTCGAGTCGTGATACTATTTCCACAGCGATAACAAGGCATTACGATTATCTAAAACAATGGCAATAAAATGTGTTATTACGCAAGTGTGGCGTTTCTATGAGCGACATGGCCTATTGAACGCTGGGGACCTGGTAGGGATGCCCCGCCCTGTTGCGCCGGCGCATGTTGTGGTCAAATGCGGTGGAAGGTATGAGAGGTGAGCGATTTTTTTATTTCTATTTTGTTTAATTATATAAATATTTAGAGTAATATAAAAATAAGATGGTTTGATTAGCAGCGAGAAAAATTAAGGTTTTATTTTTCGATATTTGTATATTTTTAGTTTTAAAAGTCTACACGTGGTGAACAAAATTTTTGGCTTTAACGTTCTCCCATAAAAAGGCTGGAATGTTATTCCCGTTTTCATACGAATGGAAAGTTCATAGTTTTATTTCGATATATAAACAAATAACTATAGACACTCCTATACGTGTATTAGTTAGGTTTCCTACATTTTACACTGTAGCTTGCTGTCACGATTTTGGATCACTAGCCACAATGAGAATGTTCGGTGCATGCTAATGGCCGCTATTCGCATACATGAATCTTAATACTAGTATCAAATACATATGCTCGGCTGTAACGCTTTAAATATAATGTATTTATGACTTACATTGTTGGTATTTTTGGATGGGAAACCCCGAAAAATGTGGGAATTTTTGATGTTTCGATTCTTTATTCTATTTGTTAGTTTGTTTAACTAGGTAATGTTATTCACGTTTTTGACTGATTTGGTTAAGCTGTATTTGTCGCTTTTAGGTGTAAAGTTGCGATAAATAAATATTTAAAAGGTTTAGTTTAGGATTTTAAGACAGCATGGCCACCGTTTAAGGCTTAAATATTTTAACTTTTTAGTTTAGGTTTTAATTAATATGGCACGTGCTTGGTGAACAAACAATATAGCTACTATAACTTTTGGGTCATTTCTTGTATTTATAGACGCTGCTTTCATATTTTATTTAAAAAATGTGAACATTCAGTCCTTTCATACATTTACAAAACTCATTTATTAGTTTTGTGGATGTATGAAAGGACTGAATGTTCACATAGTTAAAAGAAAATACAAATACATAATAAAATATGATTACTAGACAAATGCATTTAAAATTCAATTAAAACAGCAAAAAATTATATAACCTACACTCAACGGACGTTTTTTATAATTATACAGTTCAAAGACCTAAGAAAATGCGATATAAAAAATATAATGTCGTCATACAGTGCAGGCATGCCCTTATAGGTACGCGCGGCAGTGGCGCGACAAGTTTCAGTGCAGTCGACCGGAGCAAGCGAAACCAGATGTCCAGCTAGTTTGTAGTGATGATACTATGGTATGAGGTAATGGTGGATTGAAGAATGAGTTTTGGGATTCAATTGGGTAGGTATTAAGATTGGGAAGACTGAAAATACTATATGAAGGTCTCTTAATAGGTAAGTTATTTGAAATTTAGAAAAAACATTTCTGTCGTAAATTTTGTACTTGCTTGACATAGTAGTTATATTTTGTATGAATAATATATCCAGTATTATACGTATTAATTTATATTTATAAAAGATCGGTTCACGCCCCCAAAAGTCAACTTTACAGAACCTAAACACAACGTTGCCCAAAATATACATCAGTCATCAAGGCAACCAAGGTTACCTTCACGTCCCTTACAAGTCAAACTCACAATGTCTAAATTTCACTACATTTAGCATTACAACATCGACAAAAGCTGGCGAAACACCGTAGACAGTACACTCCGATCTAAACCAGTACTAACACTTATAATTACCATTAGCACAGGAAGTGGGGTCGAAGATCACGGGGATCGGTTACCGGCAACCATTGACTTGTTTATATTATACCTACAACTGTGTGTATGATGAATGTAGATATTAAAGAAATAAATTGATATTGTGTTAGTTGAAAGATAGCAGAGGAAAAATGTTCTAAACTTGGGTAACCTATGGTGTACTTTTAGTGTGAATTTAACTATTTTTTGTGATTGTTTTTTGTGGGAACCGAATCTTATGTAACATATGCTCTGGGCTTAGAGTATAGGAAGGTATATAATAATATAATTGATTCAAGCTAACATACCTATGTATTGTCTCTTTGATGTGATTGGTTGCCCAAAAAGTCTAATTACAATAACAACCAATCACAGACCTGACCAAAATTGATTGACTAATTTTTATGTCGTCTTTCAAAATCTGTATGTAAGTCACGTATAAACGTAAAATCAACAGAAGAAATCATTTCAATGAGCCCACCCTTCAACAACAAAAGCATTACAAAACATAAAAACTGTTAATTAAAAAAAGGTAAATTATACCGCAATTACTCACATACAGGTATAATCCGGACAATTTAAAAATAGCTTTTGAGTGTAGGTTGTTGGTTTGTGATTGTGCTTTTTAATTTGGTCGGGTTATCCCTGGGAGTATAGTGGTTCCAGAGCGTGGTTTTGCTCGCACCATTGCGTTTCTGACATATTTTATCATGTTGCGTTCACTTGACTTGTATTCTGAGTGTAATGGACTGTCTTATGATGTCCTTATGTAAGCTTTTTTGTGTATTCTTTATTTTTTTTGTGACTTTAATTACAGTTAGAGTTGGATGTACGTTTTTGTTTAAGAAAGGTTTTACGAAATCGTAGTTGTTTTTCCGTATCAAAATGTACAAAACGTAGCGTATATCCTTTTCTAGTATTCAAACTAGTACAAACAAAGTTTTATCATAATCAGTTTAGCAGTATATTCGTTGAAATGTAACAGAGCAGAGACATTTTCGCACTTACATTCGATCCTCTTACATGTACAAATTAAATAGGTACTTCATTTCTATTTCTCGTTTATACTTAGAATTATTATTAATCTAATTAAAACCCAAAAAATCACATAATTATGAAGGCAAACACAATTCTCACGGTTTTTAGGCCATCGTCACACACACCGAAATAAGATGTCGCGATACCCTCCGAACTCACATATATACGCATATAAGTAGATATAGTTGATCGTGTCAATAGATATACTGTATAGTAAGTATTAGTGCTTGGTTTATTGTAGGCAAAGGTTCCGATTTCCTGTCGATGGGTGCCAATGTACCCTTCAAATGAGGTATCTGTGGAAAATTTTATGTTGCAACAGTTGTAACTATAATGCTATACAGTCTAGTGATCAAAAAAAGCCTAAATGTGTAGATCATTAAAATCTAATGCTATGGGAAATTCGCTAAGCTTATCCGATTTTGGGTTTGGGAGCCGAAAATGTTAGGAATATAAATAAATTAATATTCTTCGACATTCACACAACGCCATCTAGTTTCAAACTAAGCATAGCTTTTATCATGATACGAATTTTAGAAAAATTGCACCAAGACACTTATTCTGGTTGGGAATCGAACCCACGACCGGTATAGGTCTGGGTCACTAATCACTAGACCAACAGGCCCGTCAAAATGTAAATTTTACCTTTTAATCAATTTTATATTTATTATGATTGATTATTTTTCTATGACGATTTTTTATGATTTAAAAGTAAAATAAAGCTGTGTGTTAATGATAATCATGGGATTAAAACGGCCTTAATCCGCCACTGAATGTTTGAATGAACAATTAATTTACACCGTTTAAAAAGATTACGTTAATTGACATAATTTGATGGGAAAATCTAATAACTACTTCATAATTAGTCAATTTAACATCATACTATGAAATCACTTAGGGACTATTTATTTAATTTTCAACTAGTTAATTCCTTCTCGACTCGAGGATTGTCGAGATACAAAACGTCACTTTCGTGAAGTATTATAACCAAAATTACCATTTTCAATAAAAATCAAGCATTACTAGGGTCGTAGCTTAAAACATCATAGAAGGCTGTTTTTTTTTCACTAGCAAACGTCATTAAGCTTAGTGTGATTTTGCATTCTATCCTAGATCTACGTACCAGGCAATAGCCGATATGCTATAATATACTTGTCCCTTTAACTCTAATTTTCCACGCTTTAACTGTAAATGGGCGTTGCTAAGCAACAGTTATAAGTAAAATAATGTCACTGATTAGTCCAGCGTGTTTGTACGGCGTGGCGAGATTACGCTAACTGCGACGTTGATAGTACGGCTTGCGATCGTTTCCGCGTCCGACACAATGCGCGGGCGCAGGCGCTCTCATCGCCATGGGAATCGGGTCTTATGTAGGGCTGGCGATAAGTAGTGCGATTTGTGTTGGTTGTGCTTTTTTAAATATTCGAGGTATTAAGTAGATGCTTCTTCTTATACACCTGGTATACTATGGAAATAAATGCCTTAACATTTGTGGAAAATATGAAATTATTTTTCTTGATTATCCTCCGAACTTTTTATCAGTTTTTAATCAACCTCCTGATCCTACCTTAGTCCACTAAAAACTATAATTAAGTAGGTACCCACTTTAGTTCATTGAGGCGTTTCGCTTGGGCAAGTCTTTACCAAAACATGTCTTCCTATACATACATATAACACTAAAACACATCCAGTTTAGAATTAAATTAAAAGGCCGTACTGATATTATGAAAATTTCAAATTGAACGTAATATACTTTACATTTTTAACAGAATAACTGGTGCAATCGTTTCGCAACTTGCACAATATTGCATAAGACAATGCAATCTAAAGCGTGTCAACCCTACCGCTATCTATCGCCCGTCTCTGTCTAATAGGAATTAATGATAATCATCAAGCTTACCGTCAACTGTAAGCAAATTGTAAGTTAGCTTCAAGAGAAACTCTTCTACTACACTAACCCTTGGCTTCTCAAACGCTGATCAACACAAAATTTCGTTCATCGTCAGTTGAATTTCATGTTAAGCTCTGTGATTGGTTGTTACTTTTACAGTCAACCAATCAGCCGTGATCAGTTCATTTGACAGCAGATATTTTTGATCAGCTTTCCAGAAACCGGGGACAGAATGTTTTACACCTGTGACAATCGGTAACGGTAACTCTTAGATCTGTCTAAACCCGTCGTTTAGGTGATATTGAATCCCTAAATGTCGGTATGAAAATTAGCGATACGCGGTGGGACGACCCGATAAGGGAATGGGTTTCCAGAGATTGATGTTGGATTTGATGAGTCAACTAGAGATATATTTCTGTTTAGTGTCGATTCGTAGATAACGGTTAGTTTTAAGAAAAGATGCTGTAAATAAAATATTAAAAACTTTTATACTCAAAAAAAATCCTAAAAGCTATATAGGATTGTTTCTTCACCGTTTCAGTTCTAACATAAATTTATCTGTAAACAAATACTTATAGCTTATTCACTTACCAGGCATACAGACGCATCTGAAGGTGCCAGGGTCATCGAGACAGGAGCCGTCGTTCCTGCAGGGGTGGCTCTCGCACTCGTTGACGTTGGTCTCACAGCGGGGCCCGGTGAAACCCACGGAACAGTTGCAGGCGAAGGAGCCAGGCGTGTTGACGCAGATGCCGTCGTGTTCACATGGTGATCCTAAAGAAGAGATTGGTGAAGTTTGGCTTTGGTGTTGTTTTAACTAAAGTATGTCGGGATGGTCACATAAAAGAATGGACTACACTTGCCCTCGACAGTGAGGAATGGAAGGAAGTGGGAGATCTTTGCCTAGAAGTGGGACAATATAGGCTTTTAATTATAGATATAATAATAATGTTGGGATCAATTTCGAAACTAGCTGAATACTATTTTTTTTTCATAGCTGCCGGGAGACTAACCTTTAAAAACTATTTTACTGGTATGATTAAAAATCTATTAGAATTTTGACAATATTTACAATATACAGGCTATTCGTAAATCTAAACTTTTGTTTATGGGTTCAGAAGAGAAATCAGCCAATATTTTATAAGTGTTCACGACTCTAGGTATCCTAACATCCTTATCTCAAAAAACAACAAAATCTTATTTTTTGTTAAGTTACCTTGTTCACACTCATCGATGTCTTCCGAGCAGTCAAGTCCCTTGTATCCCGATGCGCAGGAGCAGGTGTAGGAGCCGTTGATGGGGCTGGTGTCGCAGATGGCGTCCGCGTGGCAAGGGTTGGACGTGCACGCGTCGTCCAGGTGGCAGAGGAGACCTGAGGAAGGAAAGTTGTGGTTAAACGGAACAAGCATTATAAGATGTCATTAAGAAAATCGATTTTTTGACTGCACAATAGTGTGACGTGTCGCGGGTTCCATCCCCGCATAGGACAAGAATTTGTGCGACCCATAAATGCTTGTTCTGAGTCTGGGTATCTCTGTGTATGTGAATTGAATGTCTGTAAAACCCCCTGCGATAGGTACAAGAACTAAATTAATTAGTGCAGGAGTTGTTAAAAAAAATCGTCTGGTATTTTCATCAACTGTTCTATAACCTACAAAAGCACAATTTTATTTGTATTCTATTTATAGTAATGACTCAAAGAAATCTTACCAGTCTTCCCAGGAGTGCACTTGCAGTAAAACGCCCCAACTCTGTCGATACAGGTGGCGCCGTTGAAGCAAGCGGCGCCTGCGCAGTCGTCGATGTTCACAGAACATTCTGGACCAGTCCAGCCGTTGACGCAGATGCAGGAGAAGCCGCCGACAGAGTTGGTGCAGGTCGCTCCGTTCTGGCAGACTAGAGGCCTGTGGGGAAAGTAGAAGGTTAGTCGAAGGTAACTTGGCAAGCAGTGATGTTTTTGGAATGGAAAATGGTATCAGATGGGGAGAAATTTTGAGGTCCTGAGGTGGTCTTGACAATTTTGCCTAGATACATTAATATGCTAAATGAAAAAACGAAGTAACGCCAAATTACAAATTTATGTACATATAAAAAAGTTCAAGATCTTGCAGTGACCTGAACTATTTTATCTGGTAGGTATATAGGATAAAAGAAAAAGCAGCATCAAAATTAGAAATCGTTGAATGTATCACAGACATACGTATAATAAAAAAGGTGCTTAATTATAAACAAAAAACTTTAGCTCATACCAACCGCAATATACCGCAAAAATGCAATTACCAAAAATAATGACACAAAAAACCATTTCGGTAACAAAACTAAGAATTCTCATAAAGCCGCAATATTTTTGGCGCGAAATTAACAAAAAGCGACCGCCATTTTTTCTTTTTTAGTTTTAATACCATTTAAATAGAGCTTATTAAAGAGGTCTGAATGTTTTTGTGAAGGCGTAATTTTGGGCGGAATTTTCGGAGATTTTTTTACCTCGTTGTCGCTCTGATAGCCGTTTAGCATATCTTTATATGTTTTAATGTGACCGCGTAGATTTAATATGTATTGTGGAGTTCAGGACATTAAATTTCGTAATTAAGGTTCCAGAGCAAAGTTTATTGAGTTTCGCGGTATTTTGTATTCGAGCGAGATATCTTTCAATGTCGCTATTGTTATGTAAGTTCATTAAGCTCTAAATAATCTACTGTAAACACATTTATTGTGGTCAAATTTATTAAGTTCTTCCAATTATTATCCTTTTGAAACATATTTTGAAATGGTTATTTTTTTTTGTCCATAATTATTCGTACCGGGCTCATAATAAAACCTACAGAAAAATCCTAGTGATTATATTTGAATATTTCCACAATAAAGGTTAAAGTAACAATGTAAATCACAAAAGTCCGTATTACGAAAGATTTATACGGCCGCTCGGGCGCAATCGGCTCCGATCGGCTAGGATCGGGAACGGGCGCGGCACGAGCGCTTGCGCATATCAGATCAAATAGCGAACAATATTGCCAAACCTTGGCTTTAATAATAATATATGTACTAAAAGGTCCTACGTCCAGTGCAGTTAAATAGTTTAGGTAAGGTTCGGTCATTGATTGAAATCTGGGTTGGGTAAAGGGCTAAATAATTGAATAAGGATAAAAATGTAGACTACATATCGCTTAGCTCAATTTGGCCTTAAAATTGCATAATATCCGACAAGAATTTACACAAATCTAGCTATTTTAAAAGCTGGTGTAAAAAAGCTAAATCATCCTCATACATTTATAATAAGCTACATACCTAATTTTAAACGAGTTTAGTTTATGGATTTACGATGTGATTTAGAATCGAAAGATCCCACCATAAACGTGTTAAAAGTAAATAAGTTATAAATCATTAAGACATGAGGTTTAATGCGTCTTCTTAAGTTTGACCTGACTGACGTCTAGTGGGTGTTATACTGGTTTTTTGAACTTAAGTTTTGTAGGTACCTTCATTACAGCACATTGCACCTCTTAGCAAAATATTTAAGGTATTTGTGGCAGTATGAATATTTAAACTAGATCCAAAAACTATCAGCTTTAGATTACATGTAATTCAGAATAGACTTAAGATTTTTAACTCTGACTAGACTAGATTTCACTGATATTCCTTCACATTTTTGACTAAATCTTAAAATTGTTATGAGTCAGCAGTGTCACACTGCAGGACAAAGGTATCTTTCCACAAATCCTATTTTTCAATCCAGATACAATGATAATAACAAAAATCAAGTACACAAATTGAAAATTCCAAAAAGCAAACTCAAGCGCACCAGTAGCAAAACTTATTTATTTGAGGTTAGACCCGATGTATCTATCATCACTTATCTCACTATTAGACCTGGATGGGGGTCCATTCATCACGCGGCCTCGCACGGAAGTGAACCGAGATGATTGCGGGGTCATCATCATTAATCACTGCGCTTTGCGGTACTACTGCGACGATCATCGGGAGGATAGTGCAAAAAACCGAAAGCATATATGTTTTGAGATATAGATTTACAGTAGTTTGGCGATATTTGGTTTATTTGGCTAGTCTTTTGATTCGTAAACGGTGAGGTATCAGCGATAATTTTGATATAATAGTTTACTAACGTTAATTTTCTAATGATGAAAACGTAATTTTGATATAATCTCACTAAAGTGGTAAAAAACCGCATATTATTTAAGGAGGAATTAACATAAAATATAACCCCGCTACTTCTCAAGACTTGAGCCAGCCTCTTCAAGTGCCCGGTAGCTCAGCATGCGCAGGCGCAGCTTCACTTAACGATCTACATCGACTCTGCGTGTTGAGCGCAAATCGTCTACGGAAGCAATTTCCTCATAACAGTATCATGTACCAAAAGTTTGGTAATAAACCTTTTTATACTCTGATTACTGAGGACCAAGCATCAAAGAATTTGAATCAGTAAAAAAGACGAATCTCCCAAAATAACGGGTTGAAGACACGAAGCACACTCGTTAGTCATTTTAGGAAATGAAGGAGACTGACATTTGTGTCCCAATGTGATTAATGTAAATTGCAGATATAAAAATTTCGATCATAAAAGACATGCTACTGATGTTTGTTTGCCCAAAAGATTAAGCAAACCTTTCAACAGGTTTTCGAGATTAAAATATGAAGAAAGTTGTTAAAAAGAGGAAAAAGGACCAGCATTCGCATAACCTTAATACTTTCCACCATCTGTTAGCGAATGTCCGCGTCTCTGAGCAGGTACTCCTCGGGATATAAAATAATCGATTATCAATGATTAATAGTCCATCGGTGATGCTCAAATTGAATATCCTATCGGCGATCTAGTAGCCAGTCAGTTACAAATTATATCGGCGCCCCAACTATGTTAAGAACTTGTTTATGTGATGCTAATGAACTTAGTATTAGGAATCCTTTTGTTTAATAAACTAGTATTTTGCTACCATTCGGAAAGGCTAATTTTATTACAGCAAAAAAGCATGACAGACAAATCAATTTTACGAACACTAACAACTAATTCCAGATCGTGGCGCCAAGATGTAAAGCGATAAATAAACCTAGATCGAGTCTAACTAGGAGGATATACGAGGTGCCAAGGCCTACACTCTAATAGGAAGGAGGCTTACTTCAATTGACTTTTATGACCCTTGCAGGAGTACAGGCAGCTGTCACATTCTTTGCCTACAGCCACCATCTGAACAGTTATAATCGCGCGCACTTATGCGACAATTTCCTAGCCGACCAATTCCCTAGGAATCGGGGTAAAAAATGAAATTGTGTGCGCCTAACAAGATGGTTGACTTGTGCCGACACGTTGTAAATCAACGGGTGAGTTATGTGAGCGGGACTCCGGTAAGTGTTTTAGGTTTAGGTCGGCCTTTAAACGAGCGTGGTTTTTGTAATTGAATTCCTTCAATTACCCACGTGAAACAATTAACAAAATACCTAAAAAACTTTAGTGCTAAGGTAAGACCATTTCCGTAGCGTCAAGAATTTGTTTCATGTTGCATTCCTATCAATATAATATGTTTACTAATAACAAAAATTATCTATTCTGAATGAAAGTGTACGATAGAATCCAAACATGTCCCGTATCGCCAACGATCATTATCGTTTGTTATCATTAAACTTTCCTCATTTCGTTAATTAAAACTCACACTTACGAATAATTGAAGAGGCTCGGAACATATTATGAATAAACATGTGTCTGTTCGAGAATTCCAGTGGTGCTGGCGACATTTTCATCCAAATGGATAACGAAGCATTTTAATTGAGACTTACTTGAGGCATCCGTGACTATTTGCTGCGATCGGAAATCATTTAGTCTATAAGAACTTTAATTACCAATTTAGAGGTGGAAAAGGTACACTTTCAAGTATACTGGTAGAAAAAATAATAAAAAACTGTTTTAAAGGTCCGATATCCGTTACTCTCAAAACGAGACAGTGTTATTGCATGCTGTATGATTTAAACAAGATGTAATTTCAATAATAAATATCTTAGCATGTAATATGACAGTAACGCCACCTGCACCGTTGCAATGCCGCCGGCATAACGAATACATCGTAAGTCATGACAGTCGCTGGATTATAACTGTTTATGACTTAGGAAGCATGCCGGAGTGATTAAGGAGAGAAAATATTCAATAAGCTCGTTCTTGACATTTGTTATCAATAGGAATCGTTGCATAGAAAATAGCGGAAACACAACGATCGTCATTTACACTATCTCTCACATTCACCCAAAAAGCATAAAACTAAAACATAAAATGTCAAGTAATAAATTAGAATAACAAAGAAAACTGTACATTGCATCATAAAACCAAGTTTTATAACCTATCCGTAACAAATACACCTATAGCAAGATGCGATCTAGCATAAAACTTTATTATAAAAACTATATCAACTTCCACCTCACAGAACTTCAAACCAAAATGAAAATAAAAAAGTAAAGGCACCAAGACGTAACTTGATATTGGGCACGCATTTATCTGACGCGTTTCATGAGCCAGCGACTCGGATACTGTGACACTATCCCATGGATCGACGCCACACATAAAAACAGACCTAAATCTGTTAGGAATAAAGACCATAATTTGATAATTCGAGTAAAGCCTGCAGTACATGTTATAAGTAAAACAAAACATAAGCAACAACACTACGCTAAAGTGTGTCCATACAAAGTTATCCTTTCGTTTAAGGAGCGGTTTGGTGACCGAAAATAAACTTTATTGGAGTGGAATAAGGGTTATCAGAGTTGAAATTTTGGAGGAAAACACGTGGTTTTGTTTCGAAAGAGGCCTTTGCAGCGGGAGGTCTAACATATCCATAGATGGTCGAAATATTAATAGTTTGTATAGAGCCGATTAATTCAAATGAAATAGGAAATAATTTTCGTTTTTATAATCGTATTACTTTTATGACGTAGACAATATATCAGGGACCCGAAAAAGAGACCTTTGATATGGTCATAGGTTTATGGTTTTTTTGTAATTATATCTACTTCATTTAATTGTCTACCATTAAGCGTCCCTATAGGTGGTCGGATTAAGGACCATAGGATAGATAAAGAAATTAAGGGGTTATAATATTTAACCGTTACGAGATGTTCCTATGATCTAAGATAAAGGCTTGTAAAATTGTTTTCTATTGAACCAATTACGTAAGAAGGAGAAAGATGACGCTTTATCTTTCTCCTCTCATCCACACATCAATCTTCGTCCACAAACAATTTAGGCGCCATAATGGAAACTGTTTATGACATATTTTAGGCGAGATAGTTATGTACAGTTAAGCTTTTATAAAATATTCACGATTATGAACGACTGAGTGGATGTTCCGAATGCCATTCATTCGATACGCGTGACATTGATGAAACCGAGAAATATGCCGAAGCTGTTAAAAACAAACTCCCGTGCGAAAGAGAAAATGCTACATTACCCATTAGGTGCGTCGCTAAGAAAGATTTTTTAAAGGAAGCCCTTAATTCCGGACATAAAGAAGCCTAATCTTGAGCAAAAATCTTGGAGGATGTGAATTTGATCCTCACAAAAAGCGAGGACGAAACAGAAGCCAAAATGCAAATCAAGGGCGTTGGGTCTTAACTTTGCTGTAAATTATTTGATCTTACGATAAGAATTTGATACTTCACAAGCTGATGCCCATAAGTAGAGATTAAAACACCAAAAAATAACTAAAGAAAATGTACTCAATAACAATTAGCTGGTTATTAAATCCAGAAAAAAACTGTAAACGATCTTTTCTATTCATATCTAATCATCGCCAATTACAGGAAAAAATAAAGTCATTTGCGTGTACAAACTCCAAAGTATTATAAACGCGAAGCTTACTATTACCGTGCGAACGAAGGAACATCAGCGTTTTTTGTAGCTCAATCATTAGCTAACAATTAATGTAGGAATGGCGCATCGCACATGGCGACTTAGGACGTTGATCTTACGCCAAGTTGTGAGAACGAAGCGACGATGTGTTTACCTGTCGCGCACGCATACTAATATACACCAAAGTGTGATAAGAGACCACTAAATTATGCCGCGAATTGAGATATAAAAAATAATGACAAACCAAATGTCAAGGACGATCACAATCGTACTCATACCACAAAGCAACAGGTTAAAGACACTAGTGAATAAAATAGTACAAAAGAAGAATTCATGCGCAAACATTTCAGAAAAATGAATAAACAAACTAGAAAAAATCAAAAGTACAAACACAGCGAGCAAACAGGAAGAATGAAGTGTGTTCCGCTATACTGTCGTCGCTTGAGACGCGGGGCCGTTGACTTCTTGACGAGTTATTTTGTAATTAACGCCCAATACATCGACACAGCCGCGATGATATTGTTTAACAAAAAAGCATCTCAATACAGATGTAGATATCATTAGCTCGTTTATAATAACATTTGGCAGTAATTTGTTTCATTAACTTGTCGGTTTTTTAACGAGTTACGCAAAAAATATTATGGACATAGTCGCATGCGCAACGCCTTCCAAGATGGCGTCTCATATTGAGTTACTGCCTGCTCGCGGAGGTTCCAAAACTCATCCTTGTGTGTATGCAGTAAAGCAGCTTCGTTTAAATCTATTTTTTCGGCGGTGCAATCATCCGATCCGTTCCAGAGCTCGGTTCTCGGGACGCTGGTCTAATTGGGCCGCGCCGATTCCTTGACAAGCGAATAATATCTCGCAACACATATTTTACGATCCCTAACATACAGAGCACCTTTCGTCCGGACAATAAAGTCGATAATCCTATGACATTTGTTAAAGCAGCTGTAATATTTCATTGTCAATTATGGCAGTGCTTCGAGGTTTAAGAGGGATATACAATGCAACAAATTGTTGCGGCTTGTAACTGTATATATGAAATTGTTGGAGTACTAAAAACTTTGCCGCCGAGTCAAGTTCCGCAAATAAGGAATAAAAGAAAATTGTGTTTTAGATGCCGTTTTAACGAACTTCTTTGCGGCGCCCTAAATAGTGGCGCTTTGTATACAATCTTATTGTAATAACTATCTTGAGGTAGATTCATAATCGTTAACATATAATTGTATAAAATCGGCAATTAATTTTATATAATTGACAGCCTTTCTAAAAGAATTTAACCAATGCAACGGTAATGTTTTGTTGATGTTAGCGAATCTCCTAACCGTTGGTTAGCGGATATCTCCACATAAAATCTCGATGAACCGCGATAAAATCTGATATGCTGATTTGTTAATTTAATTAAGTTGGCTAATTATGATATTCTTCGAATTTATGATAAAACGTCTCTTAAATTTATTTTAATGACACGTTTTCTCAAAGGCTATATTTTAGCTCCTATACTGACTGGATAATTAATAGTTGTGACAAATGGTGCCTATTATTGACTTAAAAGATTCTTGAACTCTGTTTTTTGCGTGCTTGCGTCTTCATTTAATTTATTCATCAATCAGTTGTCTTCGCTGTCGATGTATAATAATGATGGGCTTTACCTATTTTTATCTTCATACATTATAACATCAATTCAGCCATCAATCAATCAAATTCACATCGGTCAATTTGATTGTTCAATAAATTCCGCTACAGCTCAAAATTCTTGTCCACTCCAAAACAAAAGTACCAGGAGTCTATAAAGCTGAAGAAGTGAAGAGTAATGAAAGGTCAGCTTTACCTGAGAGCGCACTCGTCGACATCGGTCTCGCAAAGCGTCCCGGTGAAAGTGGGCGGGCACTCGCAAGTGTAGGAGTTGAGGCCGTCCACGCAGGTCGCGCCGTTCTGGCACAGGTGCCCGGGGCAGTCGTCGATGTCAATCTCGCAGTTCTGGCCGCGGTACCCTGGAAACAAAGGTGGGGTTAGATAGGGAACGAAACATAATCAAATGTTATTCGGTTACTTTTAACAATTATGGGTCACTTGGAATCCATATTAAATTTGACATAGGTATAGTGGATGAAATATCAATTTGCAACACGTAAATCATCGGAACCAAATTACGCAGATATAAATAGACAGATGAAGCACGGTTTATCCTCATGAGATCCATTCATTTTAGTTTCAGTGCCAGATATAACAGGACCCATTGAAATTACAGTTCACTGTGACTGAAGTGGATCGATGTCAATCCAAAAATTCTTAGACTATGAATCAGCGTCATGTGAGTTAAGATAAAGAACGGTTCCCAAATTAATTAGTCATCTATCCTTTCAAAATTTGATAGACTCTTAATACTAACCACTACATATGGAAACTATTTTCGGTTTAAGTGTTATAACACCATATGGAATCTAAAACACGTGTTCTTTATTATCATAACGGTAGAACGCTTTAGAACATTACGTTATCCAAAACTGAGAAAAATGCCTTTAGATTGACATTAGAATTATTCAAATTGAATACAGTTGTAATCAACAGAATCAATTTCAGAGATAACATGCATTAATATATTAACATCGAATACAGACAGCAACTAATTAAATTTAAAGATAGCGATAATGACAAGAAACTTTAAAAGCCGAAACTGACTATTGAAACAAGAACAATCGACGATAATGAAATAAGCACACAACAATCTCACGACGCAAAAACAATACAATTACATTGAATTTAAACAATACCTATTAATAAGGTAACACTGGCTTTAGTTACAGACGCTATAGTTACTATAGCTATCAAAGGAGAGGTCAATCTGTAAGTGTTGAAATCACACCTAACGCCTCATGCACAGTGCTTCGATTAGCGAGTAAAGAATCTCATTATGTTCATTAGTCGAGCAGTTCCCACGAGTAACACATGTGCAACTGTTTATGGTGTAGGCGCCTCGTTTAAATCTCTCGACGTCTTTTTTTGCTTTGAAACCAACATGCGGAAAGCTGTGGATAAATATTTTGGTACCGATTTAGATTGTAACTTTTGCAGATTTCTTGGTTTTACCCTTTCTTTTAGTAATTGTAACTTCATTGATGTTCTAAGTCGGTTTCATTTTAATTCTCATGTACCGTTTCTGACCGACGTTAATGCTTTAAATGAATGGCTCGTAAAAATAAATTTTAAAGTCTACTGTTATTACAGTACCCATTAAAAAGTTTAGTGACAAGCATATCCGAATTACGTTGCGTCTCCCGTTCCCATTCATAGAATATGGTCATTAAAGTATTAAATACTGCTATAAAGAAATGTCACCATGTGTTTATAAAATGATTTTAATCCTAATTAGAACTTAATAAGATTGAAAATGCTAAAGTGAAGAGAATACATAGAACTTAAAAAGCTACCGCTGCAAATGTAGCACAAATGCAGATTTTATCTACACTACCACAATAAAACTTTTGAAAACAAAACGCTAGAGTTTTATTGATTACCAATAAAAATGTAAGCCATTCTCTGATTTATTTAAGAAACAAAGTTTCCTAATTAAATGTCCATTAAAGAATTAACATAGACGCTTTCTTTTAACTCTGAATTAAACGTTCATAAATTAAATAAGAGTTAGTAGTACAGATTCGTTTTGTTGTTTGTCGGCCGCTGTTTTATTATCCACAGCACCCGTTTCGAAACCATTTGAATATTGTATTTTAAATGCGCATTTATCTTTGTCGTATTTTGAGACAATTTCAGGTTTATCGTCAACTCAAATGTTGTGGTTCAGACCAACTTTCTCATTAATAGCAACATCTTTAAGTTCATGTATGCGCATACGGATTTTATTCCCAGAACGCATTCTATCAACAATCTCACCAAACATTTGCCTAAATGCTAATTCTTCATCGGTTCTCCAAACATGATTCTCATTTTCACGAAATCCGTCGATATTTACCTTTGTATCTTCTACCTAACGTATATACCCAACAAATATTGGCGTTTCATCTTACGGCGATGTTTAGGAATCTAAATCGACAATCAGATTACCATAATATAGCAGTGTGAGAGATCGTCTTCCCATACTCCCAAAGTGATACGGAAGCTGTTACCAAACAGTTCACAGTCACACATGTTAGAAGTGTTCGGACATGTGTTAATGATTTTTATATTAATAGGGGAATTAATATTGTCTGTTTAGAGGAAATGGTGAGACGTAATGGATAGATGTGTGATGTATGATTGCTTGTTTTTAATTTCCGAGAAGGATGTTAATGACCCGAGCCTACTCGATTTTTGAGAACATAGTTTTCAGATGTTTAAAGAATATGTTAAGAACAATGATTACTAAGATACTGGGGACAGAGAAACAAATGTGGAACAATGAGTTGTTAGTTTAAACTATTCTAAGACGGCAACTTAGTATTGAGACGTAATAAAGCAAAGGCCATAGATAATGGAATCAATAATAATTACAAATATATTTATTACAATGCAAATTGCTACATCTAACGTGTAATCATTTGAGTTAACGAAGCGTACTGACTAGTATTCAGATTATAGTTAAAAGGTAAACCTGACAAGTCTTTAGTTCTATAAGTTACAGTCGACCGCAAATTTTGATATTGAACACACCCTTATTTTAATCACGTTAAGGTTGAATTTTGTACTTATTGGAGAATGGTTTACTGTATTTGTTGGTCATGATTTTGAAGGCTAAGTTCGTCAAATCATACCTATTCCGTGCAGCAATTAGATTGGTATTCATTATGGTATAGGTTCATAAGAAAATAGAGGAAATGGTGGTCTATGGGTTATTGATAGTCAAGGTTTAGAAATTAATTACTTAAGAATCAACAATCATTTCAAACTAAGCCAAAGATTGATGCAGAATGTGAATTTGTTAGCGTTAAAAGTTTTCGGACTAATAAATCAATTGAAACTACTTTAAATAACTGAGTAACCTTTATAAACATGATACAAGATATTTCTTTCAAACAGCAACGTTAAGGTAATAAACAAATAAACTTAGGTGTTAATTGAGTGCATTACATTTCCCACACTTGGGCAAGTGACGTCACAGCTAATTTAAGTGGATGTCACTTGTATGAAGTGTATGGAATGTATGGGTGAAAGTGATTGCCTTAGAAATATATTGAGTCATTGGTTTATTTTGTGTGAACTGGAAATTGTGTGGACTAATTTGATGGTGTGAACATTGTAGCTTGCACTTAAATAAATTGGATGTTTGTGTGAGAATTTCAACGCTATAAAAGCGAAAAATTATTACCTATAATCAAGTTTTTTTGGGACAAACCCGCCTCACATACCTACTGATCATCGCAACTCCTGTTAAACAGTATCTAAAATGATAACCAATACTATCAAAGACTTGAGCTCAGTCCAGAAATAATAAATAGAGGACTAAGAAAGTCTAGGAAAGACTTTGCTCCGCTAAAAGCTGGTGACAAAGAAAGAGGTAAAAGTTTCACGAAAAAATTAAAACATTAAAAAATATAAACGAACCTGCATGTTATTTCCCAATCCAATCATTTGCAAATAACTTTTGTCCAATTCGGTGTTTCAACCAACACTTTTTGGGCTACCAAGAGAAAGCCTTATATGCAAAATATAATTGAATAAAGTACCCCGTTTTAACGACCATTGCATGTTGCTCATTCCACATTAAAATGGCGCAAGTAAAACGGTAAGAAACTTAATTATACATTGCGTACAATGTTAATAAACAATTACAAAAAGCTTTAATAAATTCTCAGTGTATTATCATTAAGCGTCATTTCCTCGTGGCGCAATTTTTTCTGAGTAGAGTATAACGTCGAAATATGGAACTTTTCTCAGAGTTTCGTAACTTCACCAACATTTCGCAATAGTGTAATAAAGCTAATGAATCCTAGATGCGCAGGCGCAGCTACAAAAATTGTGACGTAAACATTACGTCATCTGCGGTGAGTTTACCGAATTACATGGGTATTAAAATAATGGCGCGTAAGAATTGTGTATGATATATTTGTATTTATGTATGTATGATATTTTGGTGTATGAATCATGATTTCCTTTCGGCTTGTTTTGACCGGTAGTCGTGCATCATATTTTGATGTATGTTTAATGTTTAAGCATACGTGAATATGGACAGGTAATAAGCTACTGATCAACAGATAAATCAATAATTCGATCGAAACACCGTGAGATCCCTTGGGATAACGATGGGGATTAAATCAGGTGCCTTCGATTTTTGTAAGCTGTATTAATTTGTAAAGAATTCTTCAGGCGCAAATCTATGCAAAAAAATTGCTTATAAATTAAACAAGGGCAATTCCAACGGATCCTTGTAAATCTTAGTTCAAAACTTGAATTTGTAAATTATACCATAAAAATCAATTTTGTAAATCAGTACACTATAACGTAGGTACCAACGGTAAGTAGATAATAGAACCTCAACCTTCTTGTAGCCGTTCACAAAAAGTTTTAACTAAGCTCAAACAAGCTAGCCAAATACTAAAACGCAATGGTCTTGAGAATAGCACAGTCTATAAACATCTCATTATAATAGATACAGATTTATGCAGTACAAGTATTCCGGCTCGGATCGTGGTCGCCTCGGGGGAGCCCGCTTTCAGGACTGGTGACGTAAATCCTAGGTATGAATGCGAACGTGATTGCTTGTGTGTATGTATGTGTGTGTGTGTGTGGAGATGGAGTTTGTGTTAATAGTGGATAGTTAAAACTGGAGGTGAGAGTTGTGGGTCATTTTGAAATGGTTTTTTTGTGAAATATGCTTATTCATTAGGGTAGTAGTGAAATGAATGCATAATGGCGCAAGGAATTTTGGAACGCGTAAAATTTGCGGACGTTGATACCCTCCAGAGCGTTTGCGAAAAGGCCTGGTCAATATGGCTCTACATCCACGTTAACGGTATTCAGGATGGTCGAGATCTTCTCACCAGTTACGATTACATTATCAACGAGGATACGAGCGGAGTTTACGTAAGCTCAAGTACCTACAGGGTCGAATTACAAAAGTTTGGAACAAGGTACCAAAATAAATTTTGTAAAGATCTTAAGCTTCTAAATCGAATGAAGCATTTGTAAAAACCAATAAAGAAATTGAATCATAGGTACACATGAGTGTTAATGATCAAAGGTTAGACAAACAAGATCAGTCGTAAAAACAACTTTCCAATACTAACTACTTATACTCAGAAATTACGATGAACAACATAATTAATACAATTCACGCACCGGCCATATAAAATGGTATCGCAAACTCGCGATAATGCAGTTAATATCACCACAGAGTAAACATCGAATAGAGAAGACGGAAAAGCTTTATATCTACAATCATGCTACTGGTTACACTCAACCTACCTGTAATTCTACGTAATGGAAATAATAGATATAAAATTATACTCCATAGAAAAACGGAAAATAAATACCCCAAAAATGGAAAATAGAAATGGGCTGTTAAAGCTCTATCTTTGAATAAATAATAGCAAGCTAAGTTGCAGTTAGTTATGTAGGTATTACTAGGTAAGTACAGAATTGTGATTAAATGAGCACTTTACTTATCATCTTTTCTATATTTTTCCGACTTACTGACGTATTAATTATTTTTATGAAATGTTTTCAGGTAACTAGTATATGAACACGATGAGAATCCAAGCACAAACAACAATTTGCGAACCAGTTTTTGTTTAAAACGTCGCCTCTATTGGTTTCATACTCTATGGTATCATGAACTTTCTAAGTCCAATCCCGCTTGACATTACATAGTATAAATTATATTAGAGCCAAGTTTATTGGTCTGAGAAACGAGCGGACCTTGGAAAGTTGGTCTAGTAATAAGGTGTCCCGTATCTGAATGTTAATAGAACATAGTTAACTGTAAGTTAAATTATAACTTATAAGATAATGCAATGGGTGGGGTTCTTAGATAGCCTGGTTATCTAGTTATTTGCATAGAATATGTTTATTGATATATTTAATTTTATAGCAATGTTGCCTGTCTGTTTTCAGTTTATAGAAACTGTTTAGGATTTAAATGCAATTGTTAAAAATAATTCACTTATTTGTATAATCGTAAATCAAATTACTAATTAATATCATTTTACTAGACGACGCGACATATCAAATATACACATTGCAAATCTATTTATAGATCTTGGATACTAAACTAGCAGATATAATTGCAAATATCAATATTTCCCTTCACAAAGCACAAAAAAACAATATCCATAAAGATAGCGTTATGTCTTAACGACACGCCACACCCATCCTATTGCGAAAAACTGCCTGCCTAACTACCTAACTACCTACCTGCGTTCTTGCCTGAGTTCTAACCTGACTTCTAGCCTGTCTAGTACTGGTCAACACCAATTATAGCGACTCGTCGTGCAACATTGTACATCTCTCTGATTCAATGATACTGTGTCCGCCATTAAGATATTGTGCGTGTGAAGGTAAGAAAGAAATATTGGTTGGTTCTGTAATTAGTGCTAAGGGATCTAGTTTATGTTACGGTAACGGTGTTAAGTTGGAATATAACGCCGGCCACGGTATCATCCATGTTTGTATGAGTTGCCTTGCTGATAGTAGGTATAAGTTGTTTGTTGTATTATTATGGAATTAAATGAATTCAGTTTATATCAAGGTCATCATCATCGTCCTGTCCTTATCCCATTTTACTTGGGGTCGGCGCAACACGTTTTTCTACCATTCTCCCCTATCAGATATCTCCCCTATCATTTACCATTTCTTCATTTATATACGAAGGTGATTTCTATAAAAATAATTTAAATTGTGTTGTTTGTGTAAGTATAAAGATTTTTTTCCATCTTAAACGTTTTAAAAGACGATATGAAAATTATATTTGATCACTTACCAGGTGGACAGTCACACTCGTATCTCAGCTGATCCAGCGGCGTGCACCTCCCGTCATGATGGCACGGCGACGGCTCACAGGGAACGTACTCCGCATCGCAGTCCCGCCCCGTGTAGCCAGGCTCACACACACACGTGTACGAGCCGTGCGTGTTGAAGCACCGCCCATGGTGACACGGGCCGGAGCCACTGGAACATTCGACCACGTCCTCCGTACACCGGGAGCCGGTGAACCCTGGCGGGCATGCGCAGGAGTACCCCGCCGTCGTCGTGTTGTCCGCCACGCACCGGCCACCGTTACGACACGGCTGCGACGCGCAATGGTCCTCGTGGGAACATTCCGCACCTGGGAAACAACCGAAAATTAAACTTTACGATCATGGAAGTGTTTAATGACAATCAACTTAATAGAAAAACATCTAGCAGTTTTTTTGAAGGGCAACAACAACATCAAAACTGGTATATCAAAATGCGAGACTCAATTTAACACACCGAATAATAAGACGAAATTAAGAAAAAATAAACGTCAAATAATAATTAAATCTTGACACCTAATGGCTTATATGCTAATTAGGAACACAATATCTCATCGCCAAGGCTGAGACTGCTCTATTTGAATATCGCCACCGAGACGAATGAACCAATAAAATACATTTACAAACATATATCACCTATAAAAAGTTCGTAAACCTATCATTAAGGAAAGCTTCTAGAGTCGGATAATTACCGAATGACGAATACTAATGAAGTGGATGTGTGAATCAGTAAGAATCGCTAAACCGAATCATTTACATACAGACGACCCCATGAGCAGATATTAATCGCATTTACGATTGCGATTCAGTATCGATAACTCATAATCGATTGTTAATCGAATAATTTAGTTGCTAATGTTTTGGATACAATCCGTGATGGATTTGACATCATTTCCCTGTAGTTACTTTTTGTCTAATCACATTATTAGCATAAGAATTAGTTTTAAATATGGGAATGTTAAGAGAAAGCACGTTTGCCTATATTCGAATGGGACTCATTTTCCATATTTAGTAAGCATATTTATGCATTTTGTTCTTTAATGATGTTACTACTATCCGTAACAGAAACTATTTCTTCTTGTGACGAACATTTTCATAGCCTCATTATCCTCAAGCACCTTGCAAAAAATATCAATTGTTATGCCATGCTACTCAAAATCGGAGCGCTTTTTTACAAGACCAGGCACTAATGGTTCCAAACTCCTAAAAGTTCATCATGTAACAAGAATGCTTGCTGACTAATATTCCTCGCACCAGAATCCAGTTTGATTGAAAGAAATTAGTTCAATTGATATTATGGACACTCGTCGAACCATATGCAAGGTCAGATACTAAATATTTAACGCCTTATACTGTAGCTCACTTTGTAATGGACACCAATGATCGCAATGACCACACTCATTTCAAAGATTCGACACAAAATGAACGTGTGGAAAGGCAGCAAGAAAATTAAATTAGAAAGATGTGTGGAGAATTTAATAAGCATAAAAATCATTTCTCATAAATTCCTAAACTTCAAAGTTCAGTTACCGACGAACGGTAAACCATTAATTCATTAGCCGCACAAACAATTGAACGTAGTAAATTGGACACATTCACACAACGCATTAACAAAATGGCGGCTCGGCTTGATATTCAAAAAGTATTACGAGTTCAGGAAATGACAAATTGCGCTTTCTATGGCTTTCACTGACTCCCGTGTGATAAAACAGCTATGATATGTAATTTTCCGTGTAATATTATTAAGAGTTTTACTCGTTTAATTGAAAATTGTTTGCGATTGGAGTTGGCTACACAAAAGTAGGCAGGTACTAGGTGGGCTGCAGTAGCGCGCAGATAATTGGCCGGCGAGACATGCGATGGAGGTTTATCATTATTTATAATTATTTTTTTGCTTCATTTTCTTTCATTATTTCTATTACGCAGCCTTTCACATTTCGTTAACAAATTATAAAGATTGCATTTATTGTTTAAGTAATTTATTTACTGTTATTTCTATCCTCATTTAATTATGATAGGAAAATATACACGTAAATAATAAAACTATTTAAATAATAGCCTCTCGTTCTAAATACGATGATATTGAGCATTTCAACGTCGCCGTTGGAGAGCGCCATAATTATGCACCGTAAATGGCAGTGGCGCAGGCGCAAGAGTGGATTTTTTCGCAAATTCCCTATTTATGGCAAAACATGTAGACTACTGATGAGGTCTAAGCTATAAAAGAAACGCGATGTTTATTTTATAACAAGAATAACATGGAAATTATCTGATAATTTTAATTTAGATCTTCCTTTTAAACTAATTTGTATTATGTTAATCCCTGAGCGATAGCCCCATTAATTATAACGACGTATTGACCAAAATCGATTTGATGAATACATTATAGGTGGATGGCTACTGTGTCGAAATGTCGATCTAGTTTAGACACGTGTGGAAATGTCATTTAGTGGATGAGTGAAATTCATTCCCTCTTGTCCAGTCGAGGAGTTAAGTCATAAAACAATGGATAAATTTAAGCTGGATAATAAGACGGACTATCCAGGACATCCATCTCGATTGTTTCAGACAGTTAAATCCATCTCCAAATAACAGGAGTTTTTCATAGTTCCCAAAATTCTCTAGGTAAGAAAATACCCATATGGCCAGATTCATTAAATTAAAAGCCATTATCAAACATAAAAATAAAACATTTAATCCTAATGTAATCCATTGACCTTTAAATATTTGTTTTAGAAGTCGTTAATTCGAAATGAGATTAATATATTCAGAAAACCAGTAGCAAAGGACTGGAGGAGCTGTAGGTATGGCTTAAAAATGTTTGTTTAAAATATAACACGGCTCTAACATATTTTAGAAATACTCAGGATTTTTAGAGGCCATGACCCCCGTTTTTGGTCGTCTATCTTTGCGTAACACAGGAAATTCTGGCGCCATCAATAGCTTTATTAGATTATTTTTCAATCATTACATTATGTTTTAATTCAAGACTCGTCTTGTGCTTTTCTATTTTATCATTCAGTAAAATCATCATCAGCACAATTAGAACCAGTCTCATTCATGCAGTTAGGTAATTCAGATTCGATCTTATTCGGATAGTAAACTAGAGTTTCTAACTTAAACCCACCTTATCTAAGGAGCGGCTTTTGACACCTGCCTATGCCTATATTACAGCAAGCCCGCAATTGCCCCCAGTCGACAGAATTTATATGTGCAATCTCCACCTTATTTCCGGCACCGATTTAATAGTAAACATGTTATAAACTACTCAGATAAATTACCCTAGAGTTAACTAAACATAAAACTATTTTATTCTTCTTGCTTTTAATTACAATAATCACTAAGCGTTATAGTCTCTTTGGTTGTTAAAAATCTTCTCTAAAATTCTTATTCTTGAAAATTACAACGAGGACCCAACAATTTGTTAACCGATCTACTCTTTTATTTCAGAGTAACTATAGTATTCTATAGTAACAAAGAAACTATTAGATAAGAAACTAAAAATAAAAGCTACATCAGGATTATGACTTCAACGTTTATGATATTTTTATGGTCATAAAGTTGATGCGTAATGTACAACAATTAAACATAGCTACATATGCGGAGTCGAGGCTAAACCTTAAAAGGATGGAAATATGTGGTAAACTAGAAAAAAGCTAGTACTTGTCAACAAAACATAATGTTAAAGATAATGATGATTCTAAAAACGTAGAAGTAGTTTTAACACTAGAGCTTTAGACAACGCTAAACGATGAAGGAGCAAATGCAAGTGAAAACTGTTGACTAGAAACATTAATTACAAAAGTATAATTAAATTTAAAACAGACAGATTCAATTAATATAATCAAAGCTAACCGACATTCAATTGAAAAAATTAAAACAGAAAGTAAATGACATCACGAATTTAATCTAGAATTAAAATTAGCAGCCGGCAATTAATATTGGGGCATTCGAAAGGAAATTGCAACTTTCCAAATTTGACCAGTTACATACTGCTTACGACACTTACTGTTCGTTAAATCATTATGATAACATAATTCCAAAACAAGTTTCGCTCGCGGCTCTCTTCGATCGAATTTCGCTTTTAGACATCCATCTTTTATATCTCTAATTTATTTTATATCAACTGTAATATAAAAATCTCCATCGGTCTCGATGACGGATTTATATTGACTTTTATTAGTACCGTTTAAGTTCCCAAGTATATTAAATCTTTCCATATTTTGATGCAAATTTCAAAGAATTTAATGTTGGGCAGCCTGTTTGTTCGTTATTGGGTCATCGTAAATCATTTCGGTTTTTCTACAGTTTACGATTAAGTTTAGCGGCTCGTGCATTTATTTGACAGAAATCCCTTTATTAGCCATCATTCGAGATTAAATCTAGAGTCGTGAATTACTAGACTTTTAATTGGATTTTTATTTAATCAAACATATGGCACTACTTACTTCATTTTATGTCTATTCTAGTTTTAATGTAACTACGTCGTTAAGAATTGTGAATGAATGCTTATTACTGATGTGGTCATAGCAGCCTTAAATGGAGTAGAATATGCTATGAACGTTCTCTTAACTGGTATTAAAACAAAGATTAAATCAATTCATACATTTGCTTTATCTTTATCTTCATTCATACCTTGTATTGTAAACACCTGTTTATTAGTCATCAAAATGAGTAACCAATCACGCATAAAGAATACAAGTAACAGACGGACAGGCAATTACCCGTGATACATGAACTATTTCTAAGGAAGATTGTAAAGTGAAGGATTGTTTTGATATCTGAGTAGGAATTGAGATAATGAACGATTTTGAAAAAGCAATTACTCAAAATAGAAATGCTTGAATTCTGGTTAGACGAGACAATTAAAAACACGATCAGAATTAATTTCTATTCGAGACAGCATGCCAAAATCAATTTACTAGATGGAATAATTGCAAAAATTCACTTTATAAATAAAACTTCCATTACAAAGATACTGGATTAGGATTATGTAAATATGTTTTCTATTCTACAAATATTAAGTGCCATAAAACGATTATCCGTTTCTTAAAAACACTCTGAAGAAGACCAAAAACTGAAGGGCAATGTAACTACAACAACAAAAGACGATTACATCACAACATCAACAAATAAAAAATCGTGATTAGGCTAATTATTGATTTAAGTATTTAATCTAGTTCTTACCAGTGTATCCAGGTGGACAGTCACACTCGTACGTGTCTAACGACGTCAGTCGACACGTGGCTCCATTCAAACAGGGTGCAGAATCACAGGCAGCCGGTATCCTGATCTCGCAGAGAGATGCACTGTAGCCCAGGGGACAGTCGCAGGCGAAGGACGGAGGCCCGCCCGACACGCCAGGCCTGACGCGGCAGGTCCCACCGTTCTGACATCGAGGGCTGGACTCACTGTGGCAAGGGTTCAAGTGCTGGCAGAACTCGCCCGCGTATCGTGACGTGCAACTGTAACAAAAGAAATTCATGTTAAAGTAATTGTTCTTGAAGAACCATCTGTGACATTCCTAAGTCTATTTAGTAATCTATGTGATCATAGAAGCGAGGAAAATGCAAATGTCGATGTGGAAGTGTTTTATAAACGATCTGAAGCTGTCAAAAGACTTGTCTCTACTAAATATGGATTGAACAAAGAACTGGACGCAAACTTTGCTAAAACTCTTTCAAAGTCTTGATACAATGTTTCAGTATGCAAAAGTCTAACAGACATAAATCTCGACGCGAGACAAGATGTAGTTCGAGACTGTTTAAACGCAAGTCGGGTCCACTTTTCTCTAAGTGAATAATAAGACACATAAAGACCGCACTGGTTCGTACACTGTTACTAGTCGCAACTCTCTTAGAGCATAATTTCAAGACCATTGGCTACCAGTATCTCCTTACATTCATTACAGCCTGGTAGATACATTCCTGATTCATGGAGCTTGTGTCTTCATAAAGGAATTCTTTCCTTTTTAGTTTCACAGGACATATGTGAAGCTGCTCTATTATTCTTAGTAATTATTGCTGAATCTCGGAGGTCTTTATGTAGCACAATGGCGTCCTGAGCTTGTTCTTTTCTATCTGATTCTTTTTGAGTTATAAAGGTTGAACAGAGAATATTAATTACGGCAGTGTTTGTATTCGATACAGAGTTTAAGGCGGCAATCTTGTTAAGTTTATTAAAACTTCCGCGTCAATTATTGGAGCACTAATTGAATTAATTGGTAAAGACACTGACTTGAATTTTATTGATCCCTTTCGAAAATCTGATTGCAGACGGTTAAGACCTTGTATTTTGCGCGAACTTAAAATTAATACCGTTATAGTTACCGTTTCCTGTTACTTTTAAAATTTAAGCCTTCATTTAGTGATTTAATAAAGCTTAATAAAGCTGAATCTGAGGTTGAGAATCATAAAAAGTATAAAAGTTTAAGGGATAAAATGACATAACGTATTCGTTATAACATACGCGCGGTACGTAGGTGTGCAGTCGTGCCGGCCGCGCCGGACGTCGACAATAAATAACGCAGATACGTCGCGAACACGACCACGTGACGTGCACACGCGCACACTACGCCAACCACTACGCCTTTGTACTGCGCTGCGTTCCTTTTTCAACTTCGGAAATGGAATGGGAAATTATTTTTAAAAGATTTTTATACCCATATTTCAAAAAGGTTTTAATGAACTTTACTGTTGTAACCAGCCAGTAAATAATGTTTTATAGTCATTAGTTACATCAATACTGTGAATGTATAGACGCAGTGTCAAACAAGAATCTTGTGAAATGAAAATACAAGATTAAAACAACTTTAAAGCGGTAAAGTAATGAGCTTTTTGCAGATCGCAGTAATGATGGTAATCATTGCTGGCAGCACATAATCTAGGAACATCATTAAGTAATCAATTTCCCTGTGTTATCTTAGAAAGCTTATAGATTACTGGCAACTAATTCTTTTTTTATTGAAACTAATGGACGGGAATGCATGTGAAGACCTGTTAGACACGAGTTTAGAATTTGAAACTTAAGAGCAGCAGGATGCAAAATGAAACATATTTTTTAATATTTCGCAACTTGCTTCCACCTTAATAAAGCAATACAGAAAGAAATCATACCAACAACGGCAATAAAGTCAATAACAAAATACATAACAAACGAGACAACGGTACAAAAGTTTATTATTATGTGAACTAAGACATTCTTGACACAGTTCAAACGCTATTCGAAGTTTAAGGTCCATCCAATATGTTTGGAGATAAAACGGTCGAAGCACACCCACGTGGCTCGGAATCTTTTCTTAACCGAGTAAAAAGGCCATATTATCATAATCTCACGATAAATTACGTTGACATGATAACCGAACAGAATGTACGGATATAAAATATATCATTGTCGCGCCATGATTTATTTCCATCACACAATTCTGAAAGTGCACTTTTGAAAGGACGAGGTCTTGGTGATGAAATATTTTAAATTGAATCCAGGACAAAATTTGCATTTTCCACCGTCATTTTTTAAACTTAAGATGCATTGAATTGTAAAATTAAGGATGGTAATGGATTTAGTCACAATGAATCAACTAGACTCATTACTGACAAACGACCTGTTAAGGACACCCACAACAATTTAATATTGGTTTATGTACCCACGTGTATGGTAATGTTCTTAACTAAATGAAGTAAATCTCATTTATTGGTGTGCTCGAAGCCGACACTTCAAGTGTTGTGGGAACATAACCTGTGACTTACTAACGAATTCACACAAATTGAACATCATAAACCCATATTGGACTGTTTGATTATACATTCATATTAAATGGTTTGTGTATTTAATATTGTTTATATTATTTGTAACAATTATCAAATCACAATTTATGGGCTGTAAAACCCATAAAATGAGTATAGCTGCAACGTTATTTATTTTCCAATAATTAAGAATGTTCATATTTTATTGCACCTAACTCAAAATGGTTTGATAAATGGGCAGGTTATGTACGGCTAAAATTTTAGTTTAATTTGTAATAGTGCTTATGAGTTTTTTATAATAAACTGATTTATTTTTTGATCAGATATCTGATTTATTTAATCCTACCAAGCCCAACACAAACAGCTAAAATATTTACTTTGCAACACAAATATACGAAGATTTTCGTTTTGCTTCAGCAAAATGTTTTGGAAGTGAACAATGGATTCTACCAAATACAAATGGCTTTATCGTGATTTCTTTAGGTTGATGTACTAAGTTGAGGTGAGGCAGTGAGCCTGTATGCTGGCGTGGGAGGACGAGCCTGTTCCCTCTACCCACGCAGTGACCTCGCCAGAGGGTGCATGCACTGGACCCGCTGCTGCAATCATGTCTCAGATATTTTTGCTAGCAAATTCTTAGACTGAGAATTGTTTAGCTCAAACATCTCTGCATGTAAAAATATTTTTATTTTATACTTAAGAACAAAACACTACTATTTCATATCAATAAAGATTTTATCGAAATTTAAAAAGAGCTTTTTAGTTTTAAAGAACAAAAAAGTATACTCAGGTAGCGAGCTTACCGCTTTTAATGACGCCATCAGCGAAACAATAAGAAGGCTAGATGACGATGGCTACCCACTCCAAAGATTATCTCGAAAAATTATAACCTGTCCAGAAAATAGGGCTTTTGTTCGCAGTAACAAGACTAGGAGCTAAATCTTCATTATAGGGCGAACAATAAATTATTATTATCGCCGATCTAATTATAGAGGTGGGCGAAAAAGAAGAAGCGATGTGCCGACACGGTAACACTGTGCTTTTATTTGCAATTTCATGCCGTGCTCGTTGGGTTTGTGATTTGTTGACGACCACCCTTAGTCTTGTCAATTTCAAAACTTATAACTGAGATGAGTTTTGATTTCACTCGGATGACTTGATATTAACATAATGACATACCACAAAAGATAAATAATAATTGTGATGTCCTAAGCCTGAACAATCACTATCAAATCCAAGACGAAAAAGGAATTTCATCACAAACAATAACCAGAATCCAACAACGTCTACCAAAGCGCCAATAAATTAACTCCTAGATCAAATCAAGTCCTCTGTTTGCACTGAATGCTTCAGGCCATTTCTGTGCCTAAACACAAAGCCAGTTGGAAAGCGCGCAAGACCAAGGTTGGTTGTACAACTATAATTTATAGCCGGCGACAAGAGATCCCGTGTCGCAGCCAGTGCCCGTAATAAATAAATAGTGTTGCGTGCGCCTTGTACGACGTTATACGATACGCTGGAAGTTGCTACGTTGCTGAACTTTTAAAGGCACCGTTTTGTGTAACGAAAGGTGAGTAAAAACTATGTTGGCAAAATAGTTCGGAAATAAGAACACGTTCTAAAGCAAAAATGTTGAATGTGTTGCTTCTCAAATTTCAACAAGTTCAACACTAATTTGTCCCGCTATGACTCCAGATTTAATTGACTCAATAACACAATTCCTTTCGAGGCTGTCGTCATGCATGACAAAGCAACTTGCAACGTCATTTGAATAAATATTTGGTAGACCAGACATCTGTCCCGAAACAATTATTTCGAAATACGTGTACCAAATGTAACAGTACTAAGTCAGTAACGTGAGTGTATATGAATGAATGTATAATATGATTAAACGCGTACAGACGACAAATATTCCGTTGGGTAGGATTTCGTGGAAGCGCGCATAGCATCGCATGTCGTAGTTATCTGATGCGCGCGCTGACGGCCTGCGTGCGCTTCGGCGCATGCGCAAAGGGTGTATCTTGACGCTCCATCGTTTAACGCAGAAGTGTCATCAAAATGGGTACGGATTTGCGGCGATTAAGACCTTAACTCATAAGCTGGTGCCTCTAATTTTCTTTTATGGTGCTTATTCAATTCAAATTTTACTGTCACTGCCCTTGATCATATATTCCAACTGCAAAACAAACAACAGGAACACACTCATAGTGTATTAAGATACAGCTAGACTAAGCAATACAAATGGACATCGCCAAGGGAACTCGTTGGTCCCACACATCGCCAACCAACCTCATCTAATCGTAGTCATCATACCAATTTGTAACTATAACTGTAACAAGCTGCTTTGCCCAGAAAAAGTGTTTTCCACAAGATTCCCCACTTTTTCCTAAGAGAACATAGCAGCCGAACCAGTTCAGTTCCTGTCATCATTAGGTGCGCAAGCGCATCTATGGACATGCCCAGTTAGCCGACCCGTAAAGGGCGGAAAAGAAGTGCAATGTACTCATGATGTACCTACAACCGTTTTAATGGATTTTTGTATGGGAATTATGTTAATTGGTGATAAACTAGATTCAATGTACCATTGGATTAGTTTTATAGCGTTACAGATAGTTAATAAAATTGTTCCTTTTATTTGGAAGTCAAGAGTTAAGACAGAAACGTTGTACCATTAATTGGAGTACTTGTATAAATTGCATCATTGGTTTAAGAAACAAACGAAGTTGCGTCATAAGTAATTTAAGTTTAATCGTTAAACCTTCCCAAAAATATATTGTTAATCAATTATCGACATGTTCAATTTAAAATTTATTATATTATAAATCCAATAAACGATTTAATAACTCAAACGAGAAGGCATAAAGTGGTCGTCAAAAAAATAAACCAAAGTAATATGGTGGGAGCATAAAACGCACGGTAGCCTGCGCCCGCGCCGCCGTAGCTCATCGGCTGCGCGCGCACCTAAAACATTACATTTCGCTTGTTCAATAAATACTTCTCTTTTCTCCCGGCTTTGTATGCAAATTGTGGTTTCAATGTCTTATTTGTTTTGTGAATTGATTTTGGTTAGGTTACGTTCTACCTTGGAGTACCTTAGCTCTTTAGTGGTTTTAGAAATTAATTTTGTATTTATTGTACAACTAAGATATTACATAACTAGAAATAGAATGGGATTAAAATATGTTTCTATGGTAGGATATGTGTCATTTTCAACAAAAATAACAGAACACCATAAAATCGTCACATGTTACAACTTCCGTGCAAAATAATTCGTCGAATTGCCTTACAAAGAAATAGGTCACACAACCAAATGTTGAAAGAAGCCGATGATATCATTAGCAAAAGAATACTCAAAATAGAACTAACGTTAACGTCAAATAAATTTTCAGAAGCTATGCGTGAGGCATATAATATGTTAGAAACAGACCTCATTCTCACGTGCCTGTCATACGGTGACGCGCCAATCAGCATGTGTGTATGTAAAAATGCTATGAATGTCCAGCGATCAAATTGCTATGGTTCCACGAATTGTGCGATGCGATGCTTATTAGAGACGGGTAAATGTCTTGGTGATCGCATCTTCGTTAATGTGAAGAGAATTGATGTGTGTTAAAAGTAAAAGTGTGTGATTGTACTGTTTACTTAATTTGTCTGTTTTTATTGGATTATGCATACGCAACTCACGTCTAAAATGACTTCTTTTGACAAATTGTTTTTATGTCGTTCGTTTTTATATTTATTTATTTTTTTTTTGTGTCCGGAGTTCAACTCCATTGCAAATATCGATCTCACAACTCTTACCTTACTCATTTACCAACGTCCAACATACATACCTAATACTTCTTACGACTATTCTTGTTTTCTAGCCAACAACACAGCTACCAAACAAAGCTTCCTATCCCAACAAACTCACTCCCTTAATTAGCGTAACAACAATTAAAGATAGGAACACAAAGGCCCGGATTGTATCGGACTTTCGCCAAGTCCGAGTCCTTGTAAATCTTCCCGATAGTGGGCAAGACACCGCCTGATAACAGTCCACACGACCTCCGGTAATTGACGTAATAAGCCAAAGGTTTTTAACCCTTTATAAAGGTAACTTTATGTCCTGCGACTTAGTGTAGATAGGCGTAAGATAGTACTATATTGTAGTAATAAATATTGCCCTATCGCGGTACCCGTGCGAAATTATTTTTGATTTAGTTTCGGTTGTCGGGTTTTGCGCTGTTTTTGATAGAATAATGAATATGTTAATAACTATAACAGGGTTTTTTTTAAGTGTTATTAGGTAATCAGGAATGCGATTTCACTGGTAATAACAACATGTGTTGTGTTATGTTTTGTATTTCACAAACACAGAATTTGAGATATGGCAAAGTTGTTAAAAATAAAGGATTTTTTAATAACTTAGATGAGAAAAAGAGAGATGAGAAGTCCATATCCATATAAAAGAAGGTCTTTATTTAGGTAAGATTTTTTTTATCTCTTTTTGTACTAATTAATGCCAGAACATACATAACTATCTCCCTCATTAAAACTCTATTAAGTAAAGTTCAACATACAGTTACCATCTATAACTAAACAAGCTTTTTTCACCAACTTCTAAAGTTAACTCGCGGTCTAAGCATCTAGATCTCTTAAATTCAGATCTATGTTAGTCCGTGATTGGGCGAGCGAGCGGCGCGGGCGCAGCGGCGGACGCAATTTGCCGGAGGGGGGCGTGGCCACGGTAGCGAGGGGAGGGGGGTACCTACACGTAATAGGTAACCTCCGTGCACACGAATTCGTAAAGTTTTTCTTACAATACTCGAGATTAAATGAAGGTTTAATGAGATGTCTCTAAAGTTAGACTTTTGTCGTAACTAATGTATTTACTTTTCAGAAAAGCAGTTAAATGGAGCAATAATATGATTGCCCTTATTGATAACCATTTCAGACTAATAGGTACTCTCACAATCGAAGAAAATTCATAACCATTATAAAATACTATAGTTTAGTTATAGTTGGTTGGTAAACAAGGGAGAAAGTTAAGTTTTTGATATAAAAGACCAATATTATTTGCTCGCTTAACAATAATACGATATCATGTTTATGTCACCCAGACATCGTAACAACTCTTAAATTCTAAAGTTTACTTAGAAGTCGTAAACACAAGGTCATTACAAAAGCTATATTGCTGGCTAAAGTCAATTTGCAAAGGACATTAAACGGAGAGGCGAATGAAACGCGAACAAATAATGTAAAGGGTCTATGCGCCTGCGCATCCACAACAATACGAGACATCACAATGGTACAGATGACCACACGTTTGTGGGAATGGTGGTTTTCGAAAATCTACCTTACGGAATTGAAATAAGGTTGACTGTTGATTGTGTGCTTGACTGTACCTGTACATTAATGGACGAGTTGTGTGTGTGTGTGTTTAAAGAGGACTTTTTATTATTACTTAGTATGAGTTGTGTATTAACATTTGCGTAAAATGGATTACGAGTATTTCTATTTAAGTTAAAAAAGAAATATTTCACGAAGAGGATATTAAACTTTGGAAGATTATACCTAGTTTATTTAAATAATTTCTAGTCCTAAACCAATAACGACCAAAATGAAATGTTTAAGACCTTTTTCGTGTCTATCTATCGCTATTTTTAACTTAAAATGATAAAGACAGCATGAAATTTAACAGCAACTTATAACTAATCAACATAAAATAACACATGAACAGCTCAGGTTATTGAGAAATTCAAGTCAAATGCAACTATGGATATTCATTACCGACTACAAAAATGGATGTTATGATTGCAATGTTTTGGTATATTCCGGATCTGAAAGTCAACAAGTGTATATAAAAGGTGAGCCAACGCAATCATACTTACTAAAATAAGTAGCTTATGAAATTGGGTCTACCTAAAGATTTGGATAATATAATGACGCCAATTTGAGTGTGGTCAAATATTCTGATGCAATTGAAATTCGGATACATGTAATACAAACGTCTGTAATTACCTCTACAACTAGCGACCCACTCCAGCTTTGCACCGGTGAAATACTGATGTATGATACATCATAAACCTTCCTCTTTAAACATTCTGTATATTAAAAAATTGCATCAAAATCTATTGCATAGTTTTAAAGCTTTAAGCAAACATAGGTACACAAACAGCGGGAAGTGACTTTGCTTTATACTATTTAGTGATAATAATAGATTAATAAATGTACTAATTAGAAACAAAACAGATGTTTCAATCAATGTCAGAATTAAGTGAAAACATAATCTCAATGCTAAATTTCATAAGAACACAAGCTATTTAGACATAATTAAAAAAGGCTAATAAATAAACATTAAATTAGATAACCATATCGTCTTCATTACAGCTAAAATGTTATGCATATGCGTTGTAATTAAAATGCTATAAATAACTTCGTGTCATATAAGATTTTATTTTTGAATCATTTTCAATCGATTTATCATACTTATAAAGCATTAATTTGGTTTAAAAATTAATCTAGACATTAGTTTGATTAGTCATATTTGAATAGTACCTTCGTGGTAATACTTTCAAGTCGTAGATGTAAAAAAATGCAACTATCTGAGAACAGATTGTTTTTATCCGATATCAGTATTTTAAACATCTATGAAAACAAAGAAACATAGTCCAAGCCCAACCCAGTTGCTCTAGATTTCCTCTCAATGATCAAAGTTCGATTATAATTCAAGCGAAATAAAAAATAAACATGAAATTAAAAAAAAAAACAAATATATTATATAACTCTTTGTATATAGGTACATTATAAATACATCATTAGCATCGAAAAGTATAATTTAATACGATACAGATAGGAATTGTATCATCATAGTAAAATAATCTGAGATCGTGCAAGTCATATTTATCTGTTACAGATCATTTCTACCGATAGACAAATAGAGATTATGTAAGGTTTGGAAGCTGTACTGTTATGTTACGTCTAGTTTGCTGTTAATGCTGTTATTGGTAGTGAAATTTCACTGAGATAATACTTGTATTAAACCTTCGTAGGATGATCTTCGACAGTTCTATGTATGTAGTTAGCCCGTGAGCTTTGAATGCTTCGTCAGACTATACATTTGACGAAAGAATAAAACTTGGTAAGTAATTTGAAAATAGTAAGACATGGATTGGATTGAATTATCTAAAAACACAATATAAATCCTAACAGAAACATAGATTTTTTTTGTTAGCTACTGGTTTAAGTAAGACAACATAAAACCACTATCTCTAAACTCACAATACACAGGTCATCTAAAAAACAAGTAAAATGAAGTAAGTAAATCTAAAAAAAAAATGTAGATTTGTAGAAATAATTCACAATACGCGCATGTGACAAGCGCGCACGCGTCCGCCGCGCCCGTTCCCACGCGCACCCACACGCGCATGCGCGGCCTGTCGCTGTGTGCGTGAGGCGCGCGCGCAGCCAGCGAGCACAACTTTCATAGACTAACTTATGTGGATACAGCGTGAATTGTTTTTGAGGCGCGTGCTTTGTTAACTATAAAAGTATATTGCGGATTTTTTTGAAAGAAATTCTTACTAGATGAAAACTGTATGGAACAGTATTCGTTTTTTAATAAAATTAGGCCTTTTTAAACAACTTTCAACTATCTTATATTCAATAGGTCCTTTCGATGATGCTGTTTACACAAATTAAAGAAAAACAAAAATAGTGGAATGATAAGTGCTAGGAATGCTAGACGATAAAAATACACACTGTATAAAAAAGATGTACATACAAGTTTGCTTGCGAATATGATAATTAGTTATTTTTCCACTGTTTAACACTAAAGGACATAAATTAAGTGTTAAAATATGTTCTTGTTGGCAGGTAAGCTTCTATAACATAGTAATTAACACGAATCCAACATTGATTATGTAAAGATTTATAGCTATAAATATTTCCATAATTTTATAATTTGGAAATGTTAAAATTACTTCGGTATTTCACAAATTTAATTCTATCAATCAATAGTAATTTTAGAACTAGTTTGAACAAGGTTAGGAGCAAAATAAAATGAGGAATATCTTCTCCTACACATTTCATGTAATTGTATATTTTAGCATCTTTCGTCTTAATTGAAGCTGGATAATACAGTAAAGTAATTGATCGTAAAATTTATAATTAAACGTAGTTCAAAGTAAACACTTTTTAAAGGTATTTTTATGTTCGTTTATATTAAGATGTTGGAAACTTGTTTTGTGGCTTTATAATATTGTTAAAGAGGATGCTATGTGAAATTATGACTTTAGATACGGCGTAACTATTGATCAGTGACTTAACGTTCGATAGCGAAAATATCACAGAATGTGCTACTGCAGAAATATGAAAAAAAAAAAAAAATATCTGTAAAAAAAAATACAGATTCTAATGGAACAATTGACCTTCACCCCAAAAAACGTCAACCACATCGCCATTCAAACCAAAATGTGTCAATCTACCAAAAAAAGAGCAGTTGCACAACAATCAAATCACCCCTTTAACAAACCTCAGTGAAGCACAGATGTTACCTAACAAAACACATCGCATCTGTTCGGTTGATCTGTGGGCGCCCGCAGGCCGACATCCGTCGGGCCATTGGGCACATGTCTGCTGACACCGCCAAGGTGATAGCATTGTGCTATATGAACGTTATGAACTACAAATCCGATGGCTTTATACTAATGCACTGACTAATGGCCGACCAATCAGCTGTTGACAAGAAAATTGTGGATGACAGACAGTTTTAGGTAACGTTAATTGTTTTGTTGTGTATTGTGGTATTGTAGACTTGTCGCTAACATCCGTAACTATATGTAAATGCGGAAGTGTGTGTTTATTTGTAACCTTATCAAGGCTAAAATACATTTACGTACCCATAGTACCCTCCTAGAGTTAATATGGGAATTACATTCGCGGATACTATTAACTTAATAACGTCCAAATTCATCAACAAACACGATTAAAATAAACTGCCGTCCCAAAACGTTCTTCATCTATTCATCATCCCTTCATTATTTAGCTAACAATACGGAATTATCTGTACACAGGGATCGAGTTACACACACGTGCAATCCCCCCTACACCCCTCCCTCCGCTCCGCTCCTCTCCGCACCGCACCGTTTCGCTCCGTTCCTCGTCTCCGTGAGATCGCAACTTTTGCCTCGATGCAGTTTTGTCATGGCCGCACTGACGTAATGTCAAGATGATTGAAGTTTAAGGGTATTAGCCTTGTATGCTAGACGGTTACTTTACATACAGTAATGTTGATGTAATGATGTAGACTAGACGCCGCACATGTGTGCAGAATCGGAATTCGCTTGTCGACAATGTGCTGAGAAAATTGTTGTAGATTGTAAAACGAACTGTTTTTGTCCCTCGCATTGAACATAAAATCTAGGTATCTACACTAAAAGTAAACTACCTATCAGGACAAAAATTAAAACATGTACATAAAGACAAACTCATCAACTACTAAAGAAACACACTACAAGAGCAATAAAAAATCCGTTAAATAGAAATGCACTAATAGTAAAAGCAAATTAAATTGTCGTCCTGAATGGAAGCAGCATTTACGTCAGTACCACTTCTAAAGCAGTTAGCAGAGTCATAAAATTCTTTAATATTTATGGAGATTACTGTGCAAAGTTATTAATCTCTTAGAATCTTTCCACTATCTCTAAAGTCGTACCATGCAGTTTTCTACAAGCTCCTGTTTGTCCTATTGCAGTTGTGGAAGAGAGATACTGCTCTAAGCCATGTATATCGTCATCTCTCTCCCACATCTGCTGCACTGTTTCTTTAAGTTCATGTTATTTATCTCCTGGACGCATCCAATTAACTGACATAATCACTAATAATGTTTCGCTAACTACTTTATTGGAACTGGTTTCGGTGTTAGCCTCATCTTCGCTTTCGTGTGCTATCGGATAGTGCGGTTCATTTGCTTCGGTTATATCATTAGCGTCTAATTAATCTTGTTAATAGGTACACGGTTTTATAAAAGTTGCGTTAATCGCGTCTTTAGGATTAAGTCTTCTTTTGCTTTTATCTACCGCAACCTACTTAGTGAGCAATATACTGAAGGTATTAGTTTATCTGCTAACATATTAATTTACAAAAGCTTATCTATATAGTATTTAAAATACCGTACTTGATAAATAAGGTCAAAAATATTTAGTTCACCTTAAAAAATAATTTGACCAATTCACAAATTCGTGTCAATAAGCCTTCATTTAATAAAACTGAGACCAAAACAAGATGAAATGGTTCCCAAAGTAAATCAACACATAATTGTATTAGTAAATGGCACAGAAACACCACTGTTTAACATAAACGAAGCGAATACGAGATCAATCGGATCATTTAACGGCTTGCGAGAATCGCGTCCGAGCCTGAAACGGCGGCCGGTCCGGACGGTGCTAGATCCCAGATAACATCTCCAACAGATGTGTGAGCTGTAATGAGATCCCTTTAGTTGCCTGTGTTAACTGCAACCCACAATAATAAAAATATCACGGATTACTTACAAGAATTCAATATTCAGTCCAACCGTTATTTGAATGTATTTGCAACTTGTAATTAAATCTTTGATAGCTGCGTTAATCACGCTTTCAAACAAATGAGCATCCATAAAACCGAAAAACGCTTCCAGGCACAAAGCGACCATAAAAATAAATAATCATCCATATTTGTTTCGTAACACTGATAGCATCACCGAATAAAAACAAAAGTCTCTCGATTTACGATATCAATTCTGATCAGCATAAATATTAATATGGGCGTAACTATGTCATGTTGCATTGAGGAGATTAATGTATCGCTCAAGACTTCGTAGGTTTTAATTGTGGACTACTTCCCAGTCGCTATTGAGCACATGTTGGCAATTATTGGAGTCAATAGAGGATGCGAGCATTCGATCGTGATAGTGGTGTGACAAACGTATGGAGTCGGCGTCGGCGGCGGCGGCTCGCGGCCTGCCTCGCCCATAAATCTAAAAGCCGGGCCGAAAGGACGCGCGCAACCCTTTATTATACCGAGACATGATTGGCCTCGGGCGCTCGAACCAAACGAATGCACGCTTAGTAACGACCGTCTCGTATCTCTGCGACTTCACTTTCTGAGAAGGTTTTTTCTCTTTTTTGAACCGCAGCGATTAATACCTCAAGTCGAGAGCGCCAGAGTTCAACGTATCACGCTCAAGGTCGCGGCTAACGGTCACACAAACCGCGAATACAATAGTCCATGGTTTAGCAACATAATTGTTCCTTCACGATCGCTACGTGCGACACCGGATTGTAAACAAGACATGTGGGCTCGTGTGCGCCCTGCATACTGATAACCAGGGAAACACGCGACCCCAAGCATCGTCACACTTTTTGCGATTATCGGCCTCCATATTAGCTGCGCCGACAATCTGATCCGGCGGAGCTCGGGCCCCGAGAGCGAAACGATTGTGTCTACATCAGACGTCGCACCACAGTCAATCATGTACTCGCTCGTAAATACCTCTAGAGCACGACCACTATTGAATGCGGCAACAAGAGAACCAAATGTAAATCGAACATGACATCCGGGTGCGAGTTCAAGCGAGCATCACCGCGGATTCAAAATGGAAACATTCACGGACGCCGCTTAATCTCATATCGAATCAATAAGATTGTTCTGGCGAGCACGCCCGGGGTCGGGTCACCGTGCTAAACGGCGCAACAACTCGAATAACCAACCAGACGGTAGTTAAAATCATAAGAATACGTGAGTACATACATAAGTACTGCTGTCATAACTTGTTTATGAACGATTCTGAGCCGTACGCCATTGTGATAAGAATTACTCAACGTTTTCCATTACCATTACTTGAATGCCGTGAGTCATGCGAACTTTATATTTAATGAGGTTTAAAGTCAATAAACTTGTATTCAGTTTTTCTGAGTTAGCATCTCTGTGTCAGTTGTGGAGCTGTTTGTAAATTAGCTACTGATTGAACAGTTTCATTGGCAAATATTTGAGAAGTTGGTCTGTTTGCGCCGGCTCTGAGTCAGGATTGAATCGTAATCCGGGTGGTATGATGCCCGGAGTGGCGGAGAGGCGCACGACGCTCAGATCTCTGCTCCAAATCTCAGTCGTGGTCGCGCCGCTCAGCCATTATATGCAAATTGTGAAGTCGCTCTAAGACACAAGTTTTGGAAGACAGCGATAACTAATTTGGTGCAGACTATAACAGACACTAGGGCCGTTTTAGTCCAATCACCGTTTAGATCAAGGTGCCATTATTGAAATACGAACCACTGTTTATCTCGGTTAAGTATAAAGTACAACCGTATTATTCTTCAACGCTGTTATTTGAAAACAATGAATACCTTATGGAGGCAATCTTGGAATTCTTGTCTCAGCATTGCAATCAGCAGTGTTACCTTACAATTTTGCCTTCCACAGTTGGTAACTTAAACCATAGTCGAAGCTTAGTAAAATAAATACGGATTGAGCAATACATGTCACCCTATTGTGACAGTATAGCACGCTTAAGACGTAAAACGTTCAAAACGAACGCCTCTTGAATTCACCCAGATTATTTCCCATAATTGAGCAATCTTATTATGTATGTGTGAATGACATGTTGCTCGCGATTCTGTTTTAGAAAGCGGCATTAAACAGATTGTATAATGTACAGTAATAAAGACATTTGTAGGTAAACAAGCACTGGGCGAAAGCTGCATTTATTAAACTAGATAAGTTTCAAACTAGTAACATTACTTTAAGGAGATTACAGTGCGTACATAAAGTACAATCTTAGGCAATATATTCGAGATTATGCTTAGTTCTAAGCAAGGATAACGAACTTAAGTTTATTGCGACACTAACCGTAATGGCTGGATAGAAAATTAATTACGGTGAGGTCTGCGAAAAAACTAAATTGTAGTTGGTTTTAGCGGCTATAAAAACAAAGGCAAAAACAATGGCTTGGAAGCAAAAACCAGTCGAGCAAAAAGTGCAACGAAAAAAGACCAAAATTTTGAAAATAGTTTACAGTATAGCAAAGCAAATATAATTTGCAGGTCTTGATAAAATTCGAACGGTATCTAGGATCCCGTGGCGGTATTTACGTGTTGGTGGGAAAGGGGCTTGGCTGGCCTGGGAGCCCCGGAGGCCTTCGTTCTCTCGATTGGCCTCGCGCCGCGCCACCGCCCCGGGCGAACCGACCTGGCCTAACCACCGCACCGGCTCTGCCTGCCTTTTTACATTCGAAACAATGTTGGTAATAATAATGTGTGCTATGATAGAATTAGAATTGGTTTATAATCGATTCAAATGTGGTTTGAAGTTATGATTGGTTTTGATCTTCGAGAATGAGGAATAGGACTGTGGGAATAACTAGAGTGAGTTGTGTGTGGATATAAACTACTAGCTTTTGCCCGCGGCTTCGCACGCGTTAAGAAGTATTATTGTTTAGCAAGTTAGTGTAAAAATTAGGGCCTAAAAAACTTCCTTGTACACAATATTCTTAACTAATTTGTCATTTGGCGCTAAACCTATCAAGCTACTGGGAGAACTTACTCGTGAGCAAGCAACATAGAACTGCCCATGAGAGAAGCAATGTTCTCTCAAGTCAATACCCGCAAATTTGAGAGTTTGCCCCTGAGACTTGTTTATAGTCATGGCTAGTCAAAAATCTAAGAAGATTTCTACAAACATCCCCTATTTCATCCCCTTATGTGTGGAATTTATCAAAATCTTTCTTAGAGGATGCCTACGTTATAGTACCTACGTGCATGTAAAGTCTCAGCCCGATCGGTTTAATTTTGACAAAGTTTCATGAAAAATTTCATCCCCTATTTTATCCCCTTGGGGGTAGAATTTATCAAAATCCTTTCTTAGCGGATACCTACGTCACAACATCTACTTGCATGCCAAATTTCAGCCCGATCCGTCCAGTAGTTTGGGCTGTGCGTTGATGCATTAATTTCGATCAAATTTGATTACCATAAAAACGATTCTAGTGAGTTAATCTTAAAAGATAGACATATACTGTCGCGGACATTTTTTTAAATCATTTCAATAGGAATAATTCTTACATACATATATTGTGTGTATCTTGAACCGTTTTTGCAGCGCACGCAACAGAAGCCCTCAAGGATGAAAAATTTTCCCCGTTTTTTTACACATTTACCATTATTTCTTCGCTCCTAATATTTGCAACGTGATATTATATAGCCTAAAGCCTTCCTCGATAAATGGTCTATTCAACACAAAAAGAATTTTTCGATTCGAACCAGTAGTTCCTGAGATTAGCGCGTTCAAACAAACAAACAAACTCTTCAGCTTTATAATATTAGTATAGATAAATATTATCGAACGAGACGCTTTCAAGACAGCGAAACTGTTAGTGTTTTATACTTTCAGTTTGAACTCTGACTACAGCTACTATATTAATGTGGTTATTAATGGCTAGTGATGTCAATAGACATAAAGATCTATTTATCTCAAAGTATAACATTTATTCTAAGGGATCACCTGCTTATACTAGTTTGGCTACTTTTCTATTCGGCTTACACATAATAGTGCAATAACGAGCTGATACCTCAAGGCTTATAAAATAAATCATGCACCGGCTGACGCTCGGTGCGAATTGTGTTCGAATGAAATATTTACTTAAGCCTTCAGATTACAATTTATTTCTTTTTAAAGAGGCACTAAAGCAAATTAAATTTAACGGATTCGTATATAAATGGCCGGTGTCTTACTCGCCCGACCAGTCTAGATCACAATTTATTTTTACTTTATCATTTACCGTTACGTCCAGTCCCGTGGCTTTGTAATTAAAATTTCTGTCCTTATGAAATTTATTGATGTCGTGTCGGCAGTGATATTGTGCATAGTTCTTTATGGTACAGGAAATCTTGGGAAGCAGGCCGTGATTCAAGATGTGTGGAATAAACTGGCGTTGATGCCGAACAAAATGGACGCCCACGGAATCTCAAAATAAATAAACTTAAGTGGTACTCTCAAGAAATATACGATGCTAAAAGCTAATAATATTTTATGGTAGCAATTGTGCATAAGCAGAATAAGTTAATAAATAATCTTAACGATATATCGAAATGTTCAGATGAGATTTTTCCATAAATAAAAAACCTAGATGGAATTATGAATTCGAAATAAATTGGAGGTGATGACACATAACAATGAAAAACTTGATTGATTTGTGAATTAGGATCTAAAAATATGTTATGATGAAACCCGGACAGGTAAAGCTGGCCATAATTTATCTAAAATGCAAATGATGTCGTTCCTAGAAGCCTCAATAAACGATCCTCTGGATTCAATCAAATTGCTTTTCATATAGACATGTAAATCTACGGTAGGTATACATCGCACTTTTTATCGATTATTGTTATGCGAATCGTCATGTGGGATATAAAATATGCTAATCGATATGAGAAACGTTGAAAAAGTGCTAGGTTTTGAATATGGATGTTGTGTTACCAAGGTATAATAAACCTTGAGCTTTTTCTGCTCGGCCTTCATGCATCTTTGATTTGATAACTCAAGCCTAAAAAATATCGAAAAATGAAAACCATTTTTGTACCAGTTAGACAAAGAAAAAAAATCACTTTCCTAAACTGATTAATTCTAACCAGTAGCCAAACAGTTAAGTAAACGTCAAATAAAAACAACGTGTGTATGTGAGGGTATCCCTAAATGTGAAAGCACGGCTCGGTGCGCACACGCAGCGGTCACGGGCGACGTGTAGATGCTGTTGGAGATAATGACATAATATGACGCCATCACCGTTAGGACTACACGGACTTATCGAATTTAATATCAACGATAAGCGATTTGAACTTTTATGAATATGTTAATCAGTATAAAAGGATTAAAAATATAACAATAACTTTAAATGTTCATTAAATACTAAAACTGTTTCCTTTTCCAAATCTGAATAATAAGACTGTTGGGAAGACCCGAAATAAAAAGCACGCAATTTTAAAAGTTTTTACCGATATTGACAAAATAAACGCTCCATGATAGTTACAGATTAACCAAATTAAGTTAGACTCAACGAAAAAATCCATAAAACCTGCAAAAAGTTTGCTAAAAAACTTATGGCTGTCAAGAAAACTAACCGCGAGATTAATTCTAGATCTAAAATCGGTAGCAGATCAAAGGCGTATCGACATTGACCTTAACTGCGCGGGCGCAGTACGAATCGATTCAGATCCGACCAATGGGGGCGCGACGATGCTGCTCAAACATGGCGGCCGATGACCCGACGCTGGACAATTTGCATACCTAGTTGCATCACCACTCATAACTAGTTTGACGGTATGATTTGTTCCACTGATTGTGTGGGAGATTACAATAATACTGAGTGATGACAGTTATTATTAGAAAATGGACTAGATATAATATTATGGAATGTAAATAAGTGTGTAAGACTCGTTTTATTTAAATTGGATGTTTAAATGGATTTTGTTGATACTTTGGAGAGATGAAAAGAAATTGCTTTGAATCGTTACGAAAAAATCGACAAAGAAAAAACAAATAAAAATATTGAAATCTCCTAACGCAAATCATTAAAAATTTGGTCTTATAAGGTACTTAAATATAATGGAGAGACATTAACGAAGAGAGATGACAAGGCCACTTTAATATCTCACAGATTTCAAAATTAGGGCTTGTTAAGTATGATTCACTAACAGGTTAGACATAGGCAGTGGGCAGGTGCACGCCCAGCCTTCAAGCTGTCATAATTAAAGAGGGTTGCCGCTTTGAATGGGTAATTAGTTTTATTTAAGAAGAAAATTATAATTCATATGGACTCTATAGTCTATTGGTACTTAATAAAGATAAAGAACAAAAAGAACTGTCTTTAATTGACCCTTTTTTGTCTTTGAAAGATGATAGTAATGAGAGAGGGGTTATTTAAGAAATTGATTATGACGTACAAAATAAAGAAGTCAAAAATGAACCTAGGGATAAAAGGAAGCCAAGCATTTTAGAAATATCTTTTATTCCACATCAAATGTTTCATATAAAATGTTGTACCTTATCCCGTTTTCCATATTTCACATCGGCACAATGTAATTATCTACTAATTCAAAGTGACGGAGTAATCCTGTCGTAAAATAACACACCCATAAAGTTCAGGCACCGTCCATCTTTGAGACTAATTTGTGCATCGAACGGGTCAGAAGCCATAAAACTTCTTAATAGAACAACATTAATAAAAGTTAAATCAAAAAGGTTTATTCAAATTTCTTTATGATATGGTGAATAGAATATTTTTAATGAAAATCGTGTGATTTTTCATATGTTTTTACATTGATTACATCACACGGTTGTGTGAATATTCACGTATCGGTTTTTCTAAGAAGATCCTTCAATAACTGCTTGTAGCTTCAATAAAATCTTCAGAACTTTACTTCTAAACTTAAAATCATCATATAACTTTACTTGAATCTAAAATGTCAGGTTCTAATACCTTCAAAATTCTCATCATAAACTTTAGTTCCAGATAAAAAAGCAGTAAGTTCTACAAGATACGTTATGCATCCTGTAACATTCATTTACAAAAACAATATACAAGTGAAGACACATAAAACTGGAGCTTCGACCTGTACTGATACCCGGATACTCTTTACAGCTAGACAAACAGATTTTAGATTACTGGTTGCTATGCGCATCATTAACTAGACACCACTTGGTATTGACCAAATTCCAGCTTAGAATTTTTTTACGAATCTACAGTTAAAAGTAGGATTAATTTTCCCGAGATTACAGATTTTCGTTTAAACGATAAAAGAATATAAGCCTTAAGTAATATAGAGTAATTTCAACGTCTTAAAGAATTAGTATTTAATCCAAATTTCATGATTGACGGTAAAGCCGATTTGGACTATATCAACGTTGACTGTCCATTTGATGATGGAAAGACAGGTTGGATTAAGGATTTAAAATTTCATTTTATTCTAATATCTCCGTTGATGATGTGACATAACTTGGAGACCACACGAAAGCTAAATTTGAAGCAATGTATGATTAAAATTAAGGTACTTAACAAAATTGGTTTCCAATAATCACCGACGCGTATTGCATAAATAATATTTTTAAGTAGTCTACTTATTATAAAACAACAAGCCTTTTTCCCGGTACCATTAAAGATGTAAATCAGAGCATTGGAAATTCGAACACGTCCCGAGATTGAATTAACTTAAATGAAAATTCATGACCAGATTATAATCAAAATATACTGATAAACCAAGGTGTCCCATTAAATCTCTAAGACAAATACATACAAAGAATTAATGGGTACTACACCGGTCAATGATAAAACTGAATGAGATTGAAATTCAATACCGAAAGCATCCACCAATCAGGGATCAGAATTTTTATTCCCTGTTCAGTGATTGGTTGATATCTCGGCTCATCCTTCGATGCATTCTTTATTTATTTGCTTTTTTTTTAATTCAATACAATTGCGGGGGCTTATTCAAATGAACTGGGTAATCGGTCGTCGGCACCGTATTAACGCTTTTTATGGCGAGATTGGGTCCAATCCATGAGGACGGATGGTTTAAATTGACTGCAACAGCAAGGGGATAGAAAAATAATCTTTATATTTTCTTTCACGGAATATAGTTTGTTGAAAGGAGAATATTCTCAAAACTAAAAATGATTCAAATATATGAGAAGGGTAGTCATCGCAAAGAGCTGACAGTACTTCAAATCAAAGTCAAACAATCGACGATGAATATTGCTGACAAATGCAAACACTTGACAATCAAGAAATGCAAGCGTTCAAACAGCTCGCTAACCTCTCTCAACTTGTACCCAATGAGTGTTATACCGAACCACATTTTAATTTTATTAAAATTCAACCACTGTTCTTGTTTCAGTGCTCGATATCTGGAATACATAATCACTAATGGACATACCTCCAAATTGGAGACCACATCCAACCTCACGTGGTCCTATTATCTCTTGAATAAATTTAATGTCCCAGAGCATTCCGTTGACGATTAAAAATTAAGTAGCCCCTAATAAATTTTCACTTTTATGATGTTGTATTTTTATTTTGGATCTTATTTGATGTTGGAATTTTTGCATATCATCTTGTTTGTAAGGTATATTGACGAGTGGTTTATGATCATCTCTAAACTCTCCTTACATATTTATATCTTGTTTGATTACATTTCTAATAAGATTATCTCAAGCTTTATTTATTTGCATAACACGAGGTCTGACCATGTTAGTCTTTCTAAAACTTCTGACTATAATAACATGGATTATAAACTCGCTTTGCTCATTTACAATCAAGGCGACCACGGTTCAAATAAACACGGCGTGTTTACATTACAAGCAACAATATTATGACGCATTGGATCCACACAATCGATTGATACCACACTTGATGTCAAATCGATACCTGCTCGGTTAACTCCGGAGAGGCATGAACACTTTTTTCCTAAGTAAACATCCAACGAATCGATTTGAAACTTCATCTCCGAATGTTTACTTAGTAACAGTCCGTTTTTTGAAATCGATTATAAAGTTACACAAAAGCACCGGAAAATGAACCTTAAGCTAACGTGCACAATGTTGTAGTTGCATCGTGACTCACTAATTTGATTCATTTATGTTCCTTGATATGTAGATTTAGGCATTATTGTCACTCGGGCAAGATCTAATTTCGTTTATAAACGAATCCCACCATAGTGTGACATCCGCTATGAATATTTTGGACCAATACACGTAAAGATAACTATTGAACTACAAGTATCGAGACAGGAAACTCTCAAAATACACTTTCAAAGCAATCAAACTTGATTTAGAAAGCAATAGGTGATTAAAAAAATGTTAATAAATATTCCTTGCTTACATAAGTTGGTTAGAATCAATTGGAATCGAATTAGCAGTAAATTGTTGTTAATAATCTTGGGTATAGAACAGCTGGTGTTTTAATTTATTGCTCTCATTATAAAAATGTTAAGCAGTAGCATTTACTTTTAGGTACAAATTATATAGAGCTAAGACTAATGGCTTCCACGTGGTCAAAATCAAAAGATTACCAGATATTACAAACTTAAAAAGAGGCCTTGAATGGCAGAAATCCTTTAACTTCTCATAGGAGGAAAAAAACTTTAAACGCCATAAATAGTTAACATAAGAACGCCTAAGAGAATAAACCACTTTCACTAAGACCAAAGTGTAACAGCACGAAACTAAACACGAAGACAGAATCAAGAACTCACAAAGTTCATGTATTTAATTACAACGCACCATCGATCAGTGTTGGGCGTGTCTGTCGTGCTTAAACACAGCCAGTAATAACAGGTTGAAAGTCAGCCACAATGTGTTACTGCGAACTGTTGCATGCACAGACAAAGTAAAGATAAACAATATGGATGGATGAAAGAAGTAAATTGTGTTTCAGATGGAGTTGTTAGTGTCATTGAATGTGGAGCAATTTGTGGTGGGATGACAACTGTTGCTTTGGCAGTTCACGAAGTTGTTTTGTGAAGGGTTCGAGTGTTTGGAGATGGTTTTAAATAAGACGGAGTTATGATAGGAGAAACATTGCTTATGAACACTCAACTCGATAATAGGAAACAGCAGGTTATTCTGATTAGTAATTATTTCAGTTACAAATTCAACTGATTTCAAGTTACAGGAAATAAAACACTTTTATTTAATTTGACAAAAGACACTAACAATTTGTCCAAGCGTCGTCTTCTGAATTTTAATCCATATCTCAAGAAAAACTTGTATGATGCACACGCACGTAACAACATTGTTTCCCCACCTCAAAGAATCAGAATGTTGTCAAAACATTCGGGAATGTCATTCCGATCAATCCATTAAAAGGATTCAATTAAAATTCTGCGTGCACGCATTACTCAGTCGAATCAATCACGCTGATTGGTGGCACGATGTAATAATTTACAATACCAATCGTTTTCAGCTGCAATAACTTCCAATTAAGGCCCGTCATGTCCAAGATGGTCGATCAGACAATGGCGAAAGATACGACAACAAAAAGCCGGTCAACTACTCCGCAAAAACATTGTCTACTCCGATCCTATTGGTAAGCAGAATCTTTAATGCAAGTAATAAAGATGGCATCATCAGTGGAACTGCACCCGCGATAGATGTAACGTTTATTTCTGTAATTCTATTGGCTATTAGCTTTTTCTTATCTTGCCTCTCTTCTCAGCATGGACAAATATATTTCTAGAATTTTCCTTCGATAACACATCTCAAGTCTATTACTGGGAATGTAACCACAGTATTTGACATTATTACCCATTCACAAAATATTTTCTTTCTATATTCTACCAATGACCTTTGCCAAGGCTGGTCTAAATGTAGAAACGAAAACACAGTATCCATAGAAAAGAACAACAAACTTATATTGAGTCAGAATTACTTGTAAATGAGAATACCAAACCACAGAAACTCGATCGAGTTGTTGAAAGAAAGTAAAAATTAACGGAACAACGATAAGTAAAGTCAATTAACACCGGCCACCAGTCAGAGGCTACGTTCATACGTTGTAAGTGTTCGAGGCACTAACAAATATATGGAGTGACATTTAGTGGTACTTACGTTTAATATTCGTTAAATAGAAGCATCAGTTGAAATGCGGCAGCTGTTAAATATAGTTAATTAGTATACGACATGGGAATGCCGTTAAATGGAGCGCGAGATGATGTAATTTACCAAGTTTTAGATATTAAGTGGTCTGCTACGGAAAATATTTTGTCAAGGTGTATTGAGGATGATGGCTCGTAGTTTTTTAATGTTTATGACCGGATGCCGAACGTTTCTTTTACTGACATGTATGAGTAGCATTCTGATTAAATGTAAATAGATCTAAAAAAGTTTTTGACACATTACTTTGAACACAGCTTTCAAATTTTTGGTTGGATAATAGATTCTTTGAATATGAAAATTTATCCTAAGTTATCATAATATTACCACACCAAGGATAATTATGATTCCCCGCTGCGTACGCCTTCACGCTCGACACCAAGAATGATGCTTCAAATATTTAGTCTTGGAACCTCACCAAGCCAAGTATCACGGATTTCCAATGATCGTGCGTAAATAAACGGTCGATGTTGAGTAAACAGTGGTATAAGGCATTTAGACACGGTAGAGGAGTAATCTAAATCCGAAATTAGTTTGTTTTTTATTGAATGTCCAGGGAATGTGGAGACATCACGTCTTGGGATCGATGAAACATTAAACCAATGAAGTGAAATGACTCATTTTAATGCTTCGATAGAGAAATAATCGAGAAACAGAGTTCTATTGACTTTATGGGTTCTTTGGACGATATTACCATACGACAAGCTGTCTTATACTTCTATTTTGAAGTACACCAAGAAAATACTCCAAAACCAAACACGAGAGCCCTCGCGTGACCCTTAACCTAACGCACGTTACAGCAAACTCAACAGACTCAAGATAAGAAATGCAAGCAAAATACTTAACAGAACAAATAGACCTGTTCTTAGGTTAGTGACCTATGCTCGGTATTAACGTAAATGGTTCATGACGGTGACTGACAAATGACGAGCGTGATGCTGCGTGCCTTACTCTCGGAGCTAAAGTTCAAGCGTTGCGTAAACATCGGATGCTGACATACGAATTTGTTAGATGAAAATCCGGTGAGAGATTGAATTGTCTGGTTGGATGTTTTTATTTGCTAAGCCATGCATGTAGTTGCAGTGGATTTAAAATATTGTGTCACTTAAATGGTAAATTAGGATTTTTCAAATATTGCTTGAGATTCCTTGCTCTGATTTAAGTATTACTGCTAACCTTATCTTAAATCATTATTGGCAGTTGGTGACATTTTGTCAACTCTATCATGCAGTATACAGTACAAATACTAAATTAGATCATGATAGATGGAAGTTTCGTCTATTAGTGCATTCGAACCCACCATCCGCTGTTGAACAACCACTTCATCCTCATCTCTATGAATCACGAGATGATAACAGTATTATTGAAGCACGTGGTGTTCAAACTATTGTAGAACATATAGAGGATAAAGGAAAAGAAAGTACTGATGTAAGAGATTCTAGTAATCCTATTGTGACGTCATAAGAAGACCGAAAGAACTGATTAGATGATAATAATCCAAGATGATGACCTACGGAAGCGAAAAGAGGTAATAAAAAATATTCAGTTGCACAAGATAATTTTGATGCATATTAAGAGGAAGTTATCTTAAGAGAATCTTAGTACAATTTTTACATAGCAATGTTTGTCGTGATGAATACTAATTTCAGAATTGTATGAGAAAAAGATTCCAGTAGCAAGAAAGATAAAGACCGATATAACATGATTTTCTGATTATTAATAGCTGTAAATGGGAACGGCAAATTACTCTGAAAAGATCCAGAAACAATACTGTAGCAAGATATACAAATATTAATAACCAGTATTAGTCAAGAAAACAAATACATTCGCAAATTACACAAAACCTTTGACATTAGATACAATAAAATTGCACCATATTACATAAAACTCTGTGAAACGAAAGCATGCGTGTGCGCAGCCGCGTTAACCTAACCATTGTTCAGAGTAACTGCAGATCATAACATACGAAAGTGTACCTTACTGCATTGAAATAAGACCGTCTAATAGAATTCGTTATATTTGCCTGTATTGCGTGATACACGCTACTCGAAAGCCGGTAAACAACACTAGTCTTTAATAGGGATGTGCATTAGTTACTAATGATAAATCGACTAAATAAATTGACGGTCGTACTGTTAGACGCAGACAGTGTCATAACGGTTCATAGATGATGCCGGGTTAACTTAATAAAGGCTAGGTATACTGTTATATGAAGAATATAATAAACTTGACTTACGTTAAATTATAACTTTCGAGACTATTTCTCGCTAACTATGAGCTTTTTAACCAACAACAATCTTTTCATGGCGCTATCTTCTTCACACAACCCAAACGGCCTTTTTAAAGAGTCTATACTACAAATACACATAGCTTTTACGTTTAATTGCTGACCCACTAATACTAAGACACCTTGTTAGTGATTTCGCAGACTATCCACAATAAGTACAAGAATATCCAATAATATTACACGACCTATTAAATGTAAAGTCCCGTAACCAGAAGAGAAATGCAATCTCCTCGACGCCTAACAATTACATAATATTGTACTGAGGTGACTTTAACTCGGCAAAGGTTTTAACTTTTAAACAATCAAGGTATTTACTTAATTCTGCTAAGGTTATAAACGCGAAAGATTCTAAGTATGGATGAATGGAATACCTGTTACTCTTTTGCGGTGATCAATGCCATTCATCATCGCAAAAGAGCAACATCTCATTGATTCAATGGGATCGATTTGGTATGATATTATCTGACATAACGCATTAACACAGGCTACTTTTTAACAGACTTTCCGACATAACCGACATTCGCCCGTACGATAGAACAAGTGGAAAGATCAGAAGGAGGAAACATCGATTCATCTAAAAATTGAAATCTGGTCAGCGGAATGTTCAACTGCATCAATGCTCAAACCGACTCAATATGGAAAGACATCCTTACCCAGCTTACCGTCCTGTAAATATTCCAATTACATTTACAGTGCGGTATTTTTTTTATTCGATATTAAAATCCGTATTTCTATTTCATTGATTAATTGATCTACAATTCCCCACAAGTTTAGTTCAAAGTATAATTAATGATAGTTTGATAGCGGGAACGGTATTGCGACAACGGCTATTGCTGGTTTATAGTCTGTAGTACCAACCATTGTTTTCTATCTGAATATAATTAATAATAAATGGTCTTTGTTTTGCTTTTCACTTGTTTTATAATGTGAGATATTTGTGACGTCCGATTGTGTTTTATACCAGTTGTAGATGCTATGTGGAATACCTACATACTTCTATAATAAACGATAATAGAGTATCAAATTAGCATAAATCAAATGCAAGATCTTCTTAACCAGAAAATCAAAAATCCTCTCAAAATCAATCTCAAAACGAATGCGAAGTCCTCTGTATGAAGTTTAAAATAAAGCAGGACCCAATTTTGTCAGGTTTAATACAACTCGTAAGAAAAAGTAAATTGAACTAAGATTTTCATGTATTTTAATCTAACCTCAATAGGATAAAACGTTCTGCGTTTCACTGTGATTACCGATTTCCTTGCACATTATGGCTCGATCTTCCAATCAAAAATATCTTAAATCCATCCATGCATTGTATTTTAGAGTATCATAACTTCAGTTTCAATACTATGATCTTCTAACCCCCAATAGGTTTGAGAGCAGCCCTAATAATGCTAAGTCGTGATACAGCGGCGCCGTTATTTCATTAAACTTATAATTGATCGTTGCTGATGTTGTAATACAGCTTAGATGGATAGCTCGTGTTACGCGCTGCGCTGTGTGGTGAGTATACTGAGGTTGCACTACCTTTGGAGATGTGGAATTGAGGATTGGTCTGCCCGAATTAGAAATCAAAAGCCGCTAGTAACATCAAAAGAATAAAGCTTGACTTATGATGAAAAGGTTTTAAAAACGTTGTTTACAAAATAAAAGTGGTAAATATCTTCGTACATAAGGTAATTGTTACGGAGTTTAGTTAATAATTTAAATAGCTAAACCTCGAGTAAAACGCGTCTTAACGTTGTTGAATATCTGTCCCTAGATTAGCTGTTAAAATAATAGACGGCGTAAAATTTCGCGATGACGAAAGGGTATTTTAGAATTCAGCCAAAAATATTTTTCTTATAAATTAAATAAAATTAAAACCTCTCATCTATCATTTAATTATACACCCTTCCAACTTCTGCGTACGTAACCTAACGTAACCTAAGTATAAACCAATCGCAGTCACACATATAGTGGGTGGCAACACATACATGCACTCTGATTTACCAATACTATTTAAACGTATTGAATGAGTGATTAAATAACCCGATACATCATGTATTAACAATCGTATTGTTGAGCTCGAGAGCATCATTAGAGGTATTCATTAAGATCTGTTCGCTACACTGATACTTTACTGCTTTATAGGAGGTTTTAATATTTGATGTCTTAATATCTGGGTAGTAAGGTAGGTTTTTGTATATCAGTTACTATAGACGTGTGGTCAAGAGTTCGAGGAAGGACTGAAAAAATGAGGTGTGTAAATTTTGAAGATGGAACAATTCGACAGGATAACTAAGACAGAATTCAGTAGTACATAAAATATTTGTATTTCAGACACAATTCTCTTATGAAATAATCGAAATGTATTAAAAATAAAACAATTACAAATATCCGACCGCTAACTGGCGATGACGAAATTTATCCGTTACATATATTAAAAAAAAAACAACTACCTACCACATTAAGTGCCTAACTGTCACATACAAATGCAACTGACTCCATTAAGTAAAATAATAAAAGTTACTCGACTCGTTAGCCTTATTCTACGTTATAACGAAAGGAAATATTCCAGCGACCCTTCGTGCTTACACATGTGGTCTAAAACCATTAAGACATATGACTGCAAGATAAAAACATGGCGACGGAATGAGACGTGCTTCATACATCGAGATAGGCAACAGCGCAGGTGAATTTTCACAGAATATACGACGCAACACCATCCCTGTCCATTCGCCTCTATCACTTAGAAAATAGAGTTCATTTTTGCCTGCCTTTAAATTTTTACTATGGGTTTTCGTCGGCACTTTTTAGTGGAAGTCCAAGAGTTAAAATCCTTTATTACTAACGTCGTTGAGATACCGCGTGATAGTACGACAAAGGTTCACGGACAATGTTTTTTATAACTGTTTATTACAGAAAATAGTTCTCTTAAGTGTTCCAAGAAAGAGGTAACTGTTGTGCTAAGAAAAAATACAATGAGAAAATATTTACTTTTATGAATAACTTAAAGCAAAGCTTTAAAGCAAGTTCTTTCGTATATCACTAGAAGTCGCTCAAGTTCTAAAACGACGGAGAGAAGAAAACAGATAACCCTTTTTTAATACCAATATCCAATATCATAATCGCAAAAATTACAGATTGAAGACGCATCAAAGTTTAGCACCTAACCAATGCTTTAGGTATAACTGGCCTAAAACAATTCAATTAAAATAAATCAAAACCGAAAACGGAATAGAAAACAAAGTTCGCAGGTAACAGGACAATAGCGCTAGTGACAAGACAGACCAACCAATAAGAACAAATAAATAACTTTGATTCGAACTGTAACATGATTTGTGATTTGTCTTCACTAATGTCAATATCGTGATACTCGTAAATATGCATTCCTATAGAATCAGCTGCTACAGATCAATACTTTGTTTTCAACCTTCAGTGTCAATACAAATCTACATGGTAATGTCTATCTAAAAAGGCTTTTAACGTTCAAGGATGATTTCATTGATGCAAATGAAAAATTAACAGAAGAAATCGATAATTCAATCGATTATTGTAAACAAGAAATAGTGTTTGAATTAATAAACAATTATCCTTAGATTAACAGAGAAGAATAATCAACTAATAAGCTGCCACGGTTTAATAATAATTAAATCAGGATTAAAATTATGAAGCTTAAGTCGCGATGCCGACAAAGTCACGCCTATCGCCAGCTAACCAAAGCCTACCGAACTTTAATATCTTAATAACGTTATCTGTACAATCATTTTCAATTATTTAAATTTCATAGACACTAAATTTGGATTCGAAGACCTTTGTATCGTTATAATGAACGCCATATCAAGATATTGTGTCATTAATGGGGAATATTCCATCAAGATGGCTACGGTCGTAGTCCCGGCTGCATTTAGCTGTCAATGTCTCCATAATCTTTAATTCATCACGATTATTGGGAATATTATACGAGAATACACATACCGAAGAATTTAATTGATTACAAATTTTTGGTATGCTCATATCAACCGTTTATTGGTTTCTATGATTAAACATACATTTCTTCTAAAGAAAAATGCTGTCAATATCCAATGTAGATCTGATAAAAGCCTAGAAAGGCGAGACCAGTTGAAGAAGACTGGAAATGTTCAAGTATCTTCCTTAACGACGAGAGTAACTGGACCACAAGGTACACACAAAACCACAGACCACAGGAGATAACATAACCACATATTTTCACATATTATTTTTACCTTACATGTCATGTCTTTACTTGTTTCTTATTTCAAGCAATATGTAGATATTAAATATAAATCTTTAGACATTTAGACTTTTGAAAGTAACAAACATTTGGTATTTTGCTTTGCAGTAATTGTGGATCAATTCATAATAACAAAATAAACCCGGGTTATGTTCGGAAGCCAGTCAACCTCTTCGAAGAACATGCGAACCGTAAAGTGAAGTAAATAAATAAAAGCAAAATAAAACTAAAATTACATCGCTAACTACACAAGCTGAACAGGATCGTTCCACATTTCACACAATCCGCATCGTTAACGACAATGCGATGTGATACAGATATCGCTGAGCCGATTGCGCGGGCGCACCGAACGAACCCATAAATGGCGTCGCAAGCGTTCATTACGTTTGATCCGGCTGACTTGATGAGGCTTGATGTTTGATTCAAATGATTGACGTTCCTGATTGTTTTTGGAATGCGCTTTGTTTTTCTATCATTATTTTAGAATTGTGTGATATAGACTGAATGGAGCTGGAAATTTTTCGAAGAAGTTTATAACGAAGAGGAGTCTATTAAATTGACGACAGATGGAGATTTTCCGTTTGATGTAATCTTGTGCATATTTAAGAAGGAACTTAATATAAATGGACTGAGATCCATGTAAGCAGAAATCCAATGTCATTTAATTTGAATATTTAAGCAGTTTACGTGATCCACAATTAATTTACAGTTTATATTAACACAACGGGCATTGTGATTAAGATGATAGATTTAAATTGATGCATGACAATGGATTCGTTTTTAAAAGTTAAGGCCATTGAGCGTCCTTAGTGTCGTAATGCAATTATTATAATGAATGTATTTTTTAAGTGCTGACGATGTTTGTTTTTTTTTTATAAAATTATTGAAAAGCTTAAAATAACATTTGGCAAATAGACACCATACCGAATTTGGAAACTGGTCGCATCATTTACAATCGACCATTTAAATAAACTTTGTCATATACATGTTAATTATCTAATTGACCGATGGCATCACCGAGCTGCCTTCGATTCGAATATTGATTCAAACCCGACATAAAATCAATAACAACCAAAACATGGTCCGTTCCCAATTTGAGATCAAACGTACAGATACTGCCATCGTAGAACTTGTTCTAATACAAATTTAATTAAAGGACATAAACACAAGTACTCCACATGCTCCAGTTCGGCCAAAGGACGAGGGAACGGAGCCATTCTAAATGTGATAGCTAACTAAATTACAATACAGTAAAGGGAATCGATGTTCGCAACGAGAACAAGCATTGATTCAATTTGAATTGTAGTTGAATTGAGAAACTTTAATACTGTTATAAATTTATATTGGAATCGGGTACGAACAAGGCATCAATTTAGAGAAATGGACTACAATGATGCTGGGACTATCGACGGAATGCTAATTATACGTGCAATACTACTTAGCCACGAAAGTAACTGTTTCGATCTTAGGAACGCGTGAGAGCCTAGCGTAATGCATGTGTAAAAAGAGTAAATGATACCTTTAGCAACGATTTCAAAGTACTAAAAGATAGGTCATGACCTTTGAGTGGTCATTTAAATGTCTGAAAGAACAAAGGCCATAATTCCGGGTTGTTATTGTTATTAGCCCCGAAGGTACAGATCGTAATATGTAACTGTCGCTAATTCACGAAAGTTACGACCACTAACCGGACCTCTGGTAGCAACTGTGGGACAACTCGGGCAAAAAGCCATAAAAGTAAAGAAATCAAATCACATCAAGCTAAAACAGATATAAATGCAAATGCCATCATACGATCGCAGAACATCTGCCAAATACAAAACGTGAATACGAAATCAAATCATTGAAGGGCCAATAATATATTCAAAAAAGGTTGGAAAGACACCCATGGTTTAGTGGGTCTCTCAACTGCATCTGCAAACGATACTTTTTGCTCAAATAAATTCTCGTGTTCAGATTCGTCGAATTCACAGCCTTGATCTATAGCTAGTCAATTTAATGTAATCTCAAAAATACACTCATAAAATTCGGATAAAACTAATAGATTCGGCTATCTACAAAGGATCAGCTTGAAATTTTAAAATAAATAAAGCCTTAAGATGACTAATTTAGATTTAGTCTAAATTAATATGCGTCAAATTATACGAGTTTTTTTCTTCCGACATTTTGAAGAATCTGATAAAGTTATAGGTGTCTTATTTATCATTTCGCGCGGCTCTAATATTTTAATACCTTTACACTTTTCATCTATGCATAATAAAGCAGGTGTATTATTTAAATATTTGATATATTCCTGTCATAACTCAACTGATTAACACCATGTTTTGACACGTCCGATAAAACATCATGAATACTTCACCGAGTTAATCCATAGATTTGAATGTTTACTAAATGAGTGTTGTCATACACACAATTATTTGGAACCAACAACATTTCTTAAGATTTTTTCCTTGGGTTAAAACTTGTCACTTCATTTTTCTTGTCTAATCCTATTATGTGGTGTGCATTTATATTTTTAACGTTATCATCGTCGTTTTCGTCAGTCGTACTTACAGAATTATTTATTGATCGGATATTTTCATGTCCATAATAAATGCGATTATTTAAATGTACATTCTCAGCTCTGGGTACCCAGTCTGCTTTCAAGTTCAAACTTCGGAATTTCCTAAAGCATTCTTTAGCTAATGGTAACTGTAGGGACGTATTACCGCTTACCATATTCAAGCTGAGCCAGTTATGGTGTTCTTATACTAAAAGCCTATTCAACTTGCAACAGAAGCATACATTTGCATGTACCAACTTCATAAGGCCAGTATCCTATAATGACTCAGTATGTACAAGTTGCCGACCGAGCAAAGATTGTATCACATTATTTATAGCATAAAGTCATGGTTCAATACCTTTGGGCTTATTATTATTCATTGGTGCCGTGTAGGAAATCTTTTGCCGCTCTAAGGCAAGCGTCTGATAATGACAAAGTGTAATCTGTGGCCTGCTTTGAATTTATCCCCCGGGGGTTTCGAAGCAAATAAAAAGACGCTAATATCAATTTTAATCGATCTTGAACGATATTGTTGTATGTTTATACCGTCCATATAATAAATGGTTTGCTTTATACTGAGTATTACAATCTCTTTTGCTATTTCGTTTTATGACGAATATACAGTTACGTAAGCACTTTTATAAATTATAAGAATCCTTTTTGTAACTTTAAAGTTACCGATAAGTAAATAAAAACAGAGCCTTCCGGCATCCAATCAGAAATATTTAAATATATTTTCAATTAACCGATAGACGCCACTAATTTCCTATCACCGTTAATGGCCTGTACCGGTAGCAGAATAAAATCCCCTTCTCTAAGAAGATAAGAAACAATATTTGAAATCACAGTAGCATCCATTATAGTCGGTTCATAATTTATTTGTTGGTCCGGCGATAAATAAGCGAGCGTCTATGACTTTTTATCGACAAATGCCTCGGACAGGATTCCCTAAAGTTTTAACGAATAAAACTACTTTGGTTGGAATTTCTCCGGAGACTGCGTGCGTGGACGATCGTTTTGGTGCTATTATCTCGGGAACCGGTTTGTTTGGGCGAATTTGAGACAATGGCGGCGCGGCGGTTTGCGCGTGCGCATATACGTGATTCGTTGTTCCGGGACGGTGTATCAAGTTTATTTCGCTGTGTTGTATGAAATAATATATCATAATTTTATGCCTTATACGAGACTGGGCTCTATGTGTTGGCATGCATCGATTGTTAACGGACTAAGAAATATATTCCTATATGGATTTGAAGGGAAAATTACAGTACTTGAATGCACATTCTGCAGATACTAGATAATTATGAGTTTATAAGGGTTTGAACAACTTCTCTATTAGTCCTACTTGCTATGCTAACATTTTACAACTCAACTTGGTACAAGATACTTGGCACTTGGTACATTAATGAATAATTCACGAACGACATAAAGCAGAAGATGTCAAAAATAATTACTGTGAAGTACTTGACGTGTATGTTGGCAAAGTACACGTTACGATTGAAACCCATGTATAATTTGTGAAAATTAAAGCCACCAAGAGTCGCCTGTCCGTAAATAATGACGCTAAAAGCTTTTTAAAGTTGTAAAACTCCTGTAATTGATGTTTATGACCGCAGCCCGATGGTCAGGGGACTCGGAGGATATTTGAATACAAACACCGAGCTTGGTCCGTGACATAAAAAGAGTTAATCGTTTTGGACCAGGTTTTACCGCGTTCGGGGACCCATCGAGATGGGTGTGGTATCTGTCGGCCTATACGCTTCGTGCTGCATATTGAAAGGGCTTAAAAGGGTTTTTCAATTCAATTTTTGGGTGCACACAGTTTTGAATATACGAGAATTATCTCGAGTCTAGAGTAAAAAAAATACGAAGTGGTTTTGGTGTTTTCGTAAGATGAACTTGATTTTAAATCACTGAATTATACTTAGTTTCTAGGTCAGCAGTTTATAGGTAATAAATTCAGCCTATTGCTATCAAACGACTTGGAAACACTACCGCTGTCTATAAAAATGTCGTAACTTTTTTGTTGAAAAATTTAAATCATCTCAAATCATTCAACATGAATTCGAGCATAAATTACTTAGAGATGTACAGACAACAATACAAACAAAACATTTATCGATGAAACACATTTTGTATTATAAACCATTCTTACTTTCCCAGAATTAAAATTGACACCAGTACCGCCTTTAGCAGGCAACCTTCGCCACGTGGTATGCATACGTAACGAGGGATTTTGTAGCCTATGTTTATGGTAATTGAGCTCATAATGGCTTGCAATGGCTGTCATTATTACCAATACATGTGTATGGTTAAGATCCGCTGTTTTTGTATGAGATTTTTTTTTGGTTGCAATTGTTGGGTTGTATGAGCTGTGATGAGACTGGGTTGGGTTGCGGGTTCAATGTCGTGAGCTTTCTTTGTTCTTACTGTCTGGCTGAAAGAAAGCCTTCGTCGTTAAACTTGGATTTATCATTATATCTCGATTGTACAGAAATTTTGATCAAGGCTTGGTCATCTAAACATTTTATCGCCAAGCATACTGAAAGAATAATACATGACTAATATAACTGAAAGCCCTTTACATTATTTATTACATTAAAATACTAAAACATAGGTATTTAATAACTGAACCTATCTAATATTAAAATAAACAATCCTTAGAAGAATCGTAAAAGCAAGATCCCGCCCTTAAAATGCAAGCAAAAAAACCTGAACGAAAAAAAATAATAAGCAAACATAAATATACACCTAAACGGAAAAGGTAGGCAATTTTAAATACTTTATATCACTTGCAAAATCAAAGCTCGATTACAGACTTACAGTGATGTCTTCATCTGAGGAATTTGTCCATCACCTCGTAATCTGTTTTTAATGGTATATCAAACCTTTGATTGCAGCTTTCGGCTTTCATTGGCTAAATTAAAGATGGCGCTCAGAATGTGTCACTTAAAATGTTTTGGGTGGTTGTATTACTTCATACAAGTGTATGTGGATAAGACTGTTTCCTAAATATATGTACAGATAATTATTTTGTTATTATAATTACTTGAGTAATATAAGGACGTAATCTTTGATTGCCCGCTGCATGCTCAGATACGATGATAATATTAATGGACGACCAATAATATTAAAACCTTACATATTTTATAAAAAAGACACACTTAGGTTTTGATGAACAAAAATTCTATATCCATACAGTCAAGTACAATTTCTATAAACGATAAAATCAGTCGAAATCCTAGATGACAAGTAATGATTGTGCATAAAGTAATACTATGCTGCCATGCACCAACACCAAAACGCGTATGACGTAGCACAGCGGTTTAGGTTTAGTCAGTAAGAGTCTGACACTACCCGCGAGAGAGAGAGATTCCATAAAGAATTAAGAGATCCATAAGAGATTCCCCCGTTTACCAAAACTAAAAAAGGTGACAAATAATGATCTTAAAGAAATCAATAACATACATTCGCGACAGTATTTTCCATCATCATTAACAGGTTTCAATTTTCATCATTACTCTGTATACAAACTCAAAACAAATAAATAAACAGTTATTAACAAAACTAGCCCTGAAAACCGATACGTGTGGTTCGAAGCATCACCGGTGTGACAGTCAACACATGATTAATTAAGATCTAATCAAATCAAATTCCAAACTCACGCAGCCTCCGGACTGCATAGAACGGTATCTTTCCATCTGGTTTAAGATTATAAATCCAAACCGACTTGTTACTCCAAGATTTATGATATGACTGCAATAACTTGATTTGATTAGTATTTAATAACTAAATGGCAGGGATTAACGAGTTTCTCGTAAATATGTGACAGAATGTATAATGTGTACTGCTAAGGTTTAAAAAATACTTGTAGGCAATAAGCAAACGTAAATTATTAGAGGAAAAAACATCTTTGAAGGATTCCAGAAAAAAAAATATTTAGAAAAAGATAGAATGCAGTTGGAACTTTAGTAAACTTTAGTACAATGATAATGCAAAATTGTACTAATACTTTTTCATAACGAAATCTTAATATAATCTTCCACGACTTTCACACAACGCTATCTTGTCTCAAACTAAGCAGAGCTGGTATTATGAGTACTAAACAACTAATAAATATTTTAAATAAATTACACCCAGACACAGAACAAAGGTCGTGCTCAACACAAACATTTGTCCTGGGTGGGAATCGAACCCACGACCTCTGGTATAGCAGTCAGGGCCACTAATTAGACCAACAGGCCAGTCAATCTTTATATTTACTTTAGTAAGAGCCGCACGAAATAACTTTATAGTACTTTGTACTGGAGAACAATTCCAAAACTATCATTTTATTTCTCACGCTACAAGCGAGTCATCTCGAAACGAATTTGAGGAAGTCGACGCTATTATCTTCTTTCAACTAAGTTAAACAAACCGAGGTACATTCGTGCGCGTACGCAACTCGTTCCGTATAAACGAATTTATTTGACCAGGTGTCGTTTACACTGAGAAAGAAAGAACACGATTCCTAAATATTAAAATAACATGTTTGTAAATATGTTTATACATGCATTTTTGTTTTGAGATTTATTTTTAAACTTGTAATAAGGTTTTTGTTACACGTCATTAATTTGACATTTTCTCGTTGGATATGTTAATTCGTTAAATGTTAACACGCTGACAACGACGATCTTTGTGTATATTTCAATAAATCTTAGATAACAGTTTATGGTTATCGAATAGCAATATTGAATATACGTCACATCTCGCGTATAAATTCGAAACGAAGTCTAAGATAACATACGCATATGTATGATTTTAAGCAAATCTAAATCACAAATGTTTTTAATTTAAGCAAAATCAAGTTTAAATAATAATAAAAAAGATAAACCAATAGATCCTTCTTGGATATTTTTCCATATTTTTATTTTTTTACTATACTACAACTTACAATAACTTTTACGTTTGTCAAATTTGTTTCTCATGTGGTGTGCAATAAAGAATATTCTATGTAACTATCTCCAATATTTCTATTCACAGAATCAAAATTTACCACAGTTCTACAGGGTCTACGGACCTCTAAAATTCCCTTATTTTTTGTCAATCCCGTGTAACTAGGGAGCTTGATCGTCTACAATTAGCCTAATGCACTTCTGGCCCTTTATTACAAACCCATTTGGATCTAATAGCGCAAGAGACGGAAGTTGACCGAGACATGTGTTAATGTAGAACAAAAAAATATCGTAAGGAATCTATTTATCTTGATAAAAGCAAAAGATAGATTCCAACTATCAGATGCGATAAGAGAGAAAACTAGATGAAAAGTTTTTTTTTTTTTTTTTTCAAACATTGTGTATGCTCTGTCTGGGTATTGTTGTTGTATTTATCTCGCCTTATTTAAACACTTTTTTACAATCTAAAAAGACGGTCGACTCAATTCGCCATTTCTTTTTTACTTTTAAATGATTATCAGGCTGCAAGCACAACAAAACAAAGCTACCTAAAACAAAGAAACAACGCAAAATTTTCTAAAACATTCATTGTCATGTAAAACACTTAACAAAAACATCACACAGTAAGTTAATAGCATACAAACACACATTCAAAACATGCCTTAAACAAACATTGCACAACATTGCAATAGTTTTTTCGTTACGTAAGGTGCGTGTGAACTGTCTTACTAATGTCCTTTCATAATCATGACACGTCTGCCGTTCTTGTCTCATAGATAAATTATAATGAGTACTTTTGCGTATGTTTTTTTTACAAAAGTAACATGGAAAATGAAAATTTCAGATTGTTTTTTATAGTCTTTATGAGTAATAGTTCTGCGTATTACTAAGCTCTTTAGTGCTAGATTTAATTTTCAGGCCTTATCTAAAAAGAAATGTTTATGTTTAAGATGAATATATATGTTAAATGTTAAAAATTTTGCTAGCATTTGCACATAGCACTACTAAAGTAGGACTTTTGCTAAATAGTCTAAACACCACTGGGGTACCTACCTAATTACCTCGGGATATTTATTTTTATAGTTCAAATAACTTGCCTTTGACACCTTTACATTCGCAAGTATTCAGACTAACAGCTCATTTTCTACGGTTTAGCTTTAGCTTAGACAAATAAAACAATAGAAAACCGTGCGTAGTTCGCTTCATCAACATACCCGTTACCATAGTAACGGCAATCCCCGTAAAGTTGTGCCTCATACCTGCGCATACGCAAGTTAGTTATCAGCCAAGCAATAACGCATTGCGTCACATCAAATAACGTTATCGTGAGTCCGAGGGGTCGTGGGTTCATTCCCGACTTCTCAGAAAATTGAGGTTTTCTTTATATGGTAATAAAGGTTTGTTGCTTGTATTGTGTGAAAGGTAGCTACTTACGTATAAGGTTTGTTTTGGGCATTATTTTGTTTTTGGTCTGAGATCAAACTGTCTTACTGCAGCGTAGACTTAGTTATTTTTCTATTATTTGCTAGCTAGCTTAATACCCTATTATTGGGTAAATGGTCCTTATTCAAAACGTAATAAGATATAAATTAAACGTTTTGGTACAACATTTTAAGACGATATTTGCTTTTCTCTCTTTGATCACTACTATACCTATTATTTTCATAACTTATCCCTTTCTATGTCATTCCAACACGAACAGAACAAAATTATAAGAACTTAACCCTTTAATTTCCAAACATTACCAAGACAATCTCAAGATCTATCCCAAGAATTATTCTGTGAAAATTATCCCTTACTATAATTCTCTCGATAATAGTGATGTGCCCAAATCGATTTAGACATTCGATTATACGATCGATTTGTAGCTTCAATTTAATGTTTATGTTCGTAGATATAAATGTTTTTGAATTGTTATTACTAATGTTGTAGGGATTTGTAAATTTATTTGATGTGAGCTGACACGTGGCGGGATCGCAAATTGTCTCCTGTTTAATGTAGGGGTGATGTCCCCTTCATTAATTCGGACAATGGAATAATTCCTTATATGAAGTTTTATAAGTTTTAGTTCTAATAGTATGTTGTAGAACTTTTAGATTAGCAAAAATATATGTAGATTGAGGTAATATACAACCTCATCTACCCAGCAGTGGAATTATATTCAGCCTAAAACCAATACAACAAAGTTTTAAAAACAATACTTAATGAGTATTTCTGTATTGTTTCACAGAATATTAATTAAAACGCCCTAAAAGAGTGCACTACATAACTACTTCCATAGTTCTATACCTCGAGTGACTCTTAGGGACCGGTACGTGTAAGATGCGCGCGCGCATGACATCAGCGAAATCGGGGCCGGCCGCCCACCGTCCATTAGACGTCTAGACGAGTGGACAATTGTTATCTATTATCTGTGCATCTCACAATATACCTTAACCACACAATGAAATGAATACCATCTTTATTCCAAAGCAGTAAAGTCGATTTTGAATTAACATTCATTAATATCATGTGGTCTTTTTTGGTTTAAACCTATTTTCTAAAGATCTTCTTGACTGCATTGTTCTTCTTTCTAAGCTCAGCATTGACAAGTAAACGAGTAATAGATTATATCTAAAGCATTGTAATTATTAGTGGTCGTACAAAAAATATAGTTACTTAAATACCTATGACTTTTAAGGAACCTAGTAATTTTCAGACCACGAGTACAGCGCCATTTTTGTGTCTGCTCGAAAATATTTGGCATTTCCTGTTGACTCATAAATGACTAAGAGTTAAAGAATACTTTTAACGCTAAGACTAACTACAAACTGACTAACTTAAGCTATAGTCATTTAGTTCTAAAACAGTTAAAACCTCCATTTACGCTAAGCAAAAATTCAGAAGAAAAAAATGACCTAGTCATTATCTACTGTGTCATCATCAAGTCACTAGTCGATCGATTTAATGACAGTAAACATATCGATAAGTGAGAGGAACTCGTCTTATCGATAAGGAGATACTCGATACAAATATGTGTTTGATCGCATTGCACTTCCGCGAAGCCTAAACACGGTAACTGCTATCCTCTCCATAAAAGTAGTCATTTTAATGAGCGCAAAACAAAGGGTTTGCCGCAATACCACTACTATAGGTTCTAGTCGAAATTGCGGAAGTGATAGTAAAGTTAATATAGTTAGCAAACTTTTTTGTGAGTATTGAAGTAGCTATTCAAATGGAATGAAAATTCGGTAGAGTTACTACCTACACTAATCAGTCTATAGATGTATCAACAAGAGTAAACTTATTAGAAATACAATTAATAAGTTTTCTTTATAGGTATTTTATAGCTTGTAATCAGTTTCAAATAACTGTTCTGAGTGGCTTTCGACTTGTTCAAGTACTGTTTGCTGATAAAAATATTGTGAAAATAGGATAAATGATATCTCATTTACACGTAATTTCTTTTAAAAATAATCTTGCTGGATTCGACATTTCCTCTGGCTACTCTGCCAATACCCATTCTCACTCGATTATCACTTACAATTTAAAGTAGGGGATGTAGTGTGAACTCCCTCACATTACATGACAAATATGGTAATCAGATAGTGGGCCACAATTTATTGCTTAAGGCCTTACTTGTAAGACCAAGTAAGAACCAGCGATAGTACGACCACAATGGAAACTTCTTACAATTACCTCTGTTAAGACGGTATTCGAAAACTGGGTCTAAGAGTAACTCAAGTAAGGTCGATACGAAAGTGGTTAAACAAAGTCAAATATCAAAAGTGTCAGAAAAGTTCAGTTTCAATGACTGGCGTGTTGGCCTAGTGGTTAGTGGCTCTGACTGCTATACTAGAGGCCGTGGGTTCGATTCGCACCCAGGACAAATGTTTGTGTGATGAGCACGATCATTTGTTCTGTGTCTAAGTGTAGTTTATCTTTAATATGTATGTTAGTTAGATGTATGTGATGTATGTTAGTCTGTTTTTACTTAAATTTTTACATTTTTGCATACATTTCTGACAGGCTTGAGAATATTTTGTAGTCTGGCACTTAATTCTTATTCACATATTTTTTTGAGTAAACCAGGTTAAAAACTAAAATCTTGTGTAATCGGTTGTTTGAATTTGTTTGCAAATTAACTATTGCATGTTAAACAGTAAAGACTCGTGTTTTCACACTATAATATATTTAAATAGCTCTCAAAATTACGGCCAAGGCATTGATTGAATGTTTAAATTATTTATAGAATTTATTGCCACACTAAAAAATATTCTCAAGCCTGTCAGAAATGTATGCAAAAATGTAAATATTTAAGTAAAAACAGAAATATAAGATAAAAAACGTGTTCCCTATCTTCCGTAGACATCCACAATTAAGTCTTTTTGATTGACGTCATACAACATTCATACATACATACAATCAAGTGTGTCACGTGACAAGTCCAAAATTGATAGCATCGTAAGATCGAGGCAGGTTGGAAACTCAGAATTAAATTAAAGATTAAGACTGAGATTACTGTATTTTTTAAATAATTTGCGTAAATATGAGCTTTATTTTTAAAGTAGATATCTGATACTGTTATCAAATAGCGATTGATTTAAAAGCGTATTAAACATATGAAATAATTTTAATAGTTTTAAATAATTATGTTAGTCGTAGTCGGTTTAAAAATGCGACGAAATTTCGAGCAGTCTAATACAAAAAAAAACACATTTTTTAACAATATTAAATTTATAAAAACGAACAATGCCAAAAAATATACTAAGTTCATACTTATTTCTACAATTGAACATATCAAAAACATGATTTATACGAAAACCCAACGAATTGAATGCGGCCATACATTTTTAATGCAATTAAGATCCCACTTGAGTGCTAAGGGCTCGCCTGCGCATCTGTCTACCCACACATACACACCACACGATTAGTCACACACGCACACATATGCAATTACGAACAAGCGACTCCTCGCTCAACAACAAACGAAAATCAGCTCTAGTACTTAGGAAATAAGGTTGATTATGCTCTGGTTATTTCAAGTGGGTCTATGGGGAGCAGTAAAATAATAATTCTAACGGTTCTATGGCATATGGGGTATCGATTTTTAGAAAATAATAACGTATTTTATATTTAGGGGATGTAATTAAGCGATGTTATGATAAGCCCTTGAGGTTTTCATCCCTTTTGATGAACCTTTTGAGATCTTGCGAACTTAAATATGTTTGAACCAATACTGGCAGTCATTTAGAAGTTCATACTACTCAGGGTGTTGTTTTATTACTAGTAAGTAATGTTTCATTTAGCCGCTCCTAAAATCAACTAATATTTTTGCGACTTTTTTCATGCTAGATATAATTGTCATTAAATATTACTAATAGAGTGTTACATTATAAAAAGATTTCATCAAATACTACTACTTTTATTCAATTTTACGGTTCCTAAAATTCACTTCTACATCTTTATTATACAATTAATACTTCGCAATATAATTTACAAGTTAAAAGTACATGTAACGTGATAATTGTAAGCACTTACTTGCAGAAATATTCTCCTCTCGGTGTGGATAAGCAAGTTCCGCTATTTTTGCATGGCGAGGGCGAACATGAGACGAAACCTGGAAACAGAAAAAAAAACAATATATTAATAAAAATATTACAATAACATATTACCTGCTTATATGTTTTAAACTGTAAGTTTTATACAGAATAGTGTAGAACAAAAGTTTTAAATACGCTACGTTCAATTGAATAATGCATCATGAGGTGAAACAATTGAAAAAGATATTTTGTTTTTTAAGGAATCCGATGATTGTTAATTGTCTTCTTTGTATTTGCAAGTTGTATATTAAATTTTGTTTTATTGTACGAACAATAGATGTGGTCTTTTACCGCAGAATTATGTCTAATTATTCACATTTATACTTGCTGAAACTTTTTAATTAAAATAACATAATGGTAGGCTTAATTCTTAATTGTAAACTGAAACTATTCAAAAACTGACACGCTCTTTCAGTGCATAAATAATAACAATACAATAAAGAGCAATTAAGTAGTATAACCTATCAAAAGTCTTCTAAAAACAGGGTCTATCTTAACCCAAGACTACGGGTCTCTAAAAACGTTATAAAATTTAATTCGTGTGATTAATTGCGGGGCAACGTTATGAGTAAAGCGCCCATTACACGGCCATACAAGGACATCTGGGTCACCACTGAGAATTGAAATAAAACTCTAAATATCATACAGATCTTGATAAAATGTTGCCTTTAGATTCGTAATGAGATTGCCAAGCATTTGATATGGCCTGAGGTCAATGCGGCATTTGTTGAATTAGGAGAGAAGGTATTACGAAGAATAAAAAACGTGATAATTTTATCTAAATATGGAAGATTTGAGTTACTTTTCGAAGGGAAAGAGGAAATAGTAATCATTGCTTAAACTGGAGAAGGAAATGTCTCAGACAACTTTAAAGTTTAAGAAAAATCTCACAAAAAAACATTCTAAAGAGTTAAGATCGGACAATTTATCTGCACTGACTTGTAAAGTAGAAGTGGCAAGTTGAGACCAAAATAAATGCAACAAGACTTAAGCAAGATTGATTGGCGACAGAAACACCCAGTGATCCGGTGTTTAAGTGTGAGATACGGATCAGCCGAGCACATCCGAGCGGAGCCGACAACTCCCGAACTCCTTTATATATACCCTGTGTCACCGAGAAGTATTGCTGATGTACTGATAAAGGAACCGACGTTTTATGTTCCTTGAGGTAAAGCGTTAATTTTTAGGAGTCCTGGAGAGTCTGAAGTATTTTAAGGTGTGATATTGATCCAGTGAATTCTTGGCATTTGAGTTTTAATGCTGGTAATGTTAAAAGGATACTTTTTGGTTTGGTCCGAGAAAATGATACGATGTGGAATCCAAAATTCTAGTTTAAAGTTACCGTTCGTAAGATAATTTATTTAGCGATAGCACAGTCAATAAATATAAGACTTTTATTACAAACTCTCGTACATCAAAATCAAAACACATTAACATAAAATACGCATTATCAGATAGGTCCAAGATAAAACAACGGTAGCGACAAAAAACCTCATCGATCTGTTATCAACACATACGAATCGATTCCATCGCGATATATCGATCAGTCAGAATCGAGACCACCCAAACATGATCGGATACATTAAGTCCAGGAAATTGGACTCAAAACGGCGGCTTTTATTTAATTTAAATAAAAATAGCGAGAGGTATGTACTTGTTGGTACAATGGCTGCGTATTGCCTTTTTTGCTGCGTACAACAGGACATTCTTTGGTAGAGAAATCGAAGAGACTGATGACCAAATAAAAACAGAAGACGCAAACAAATGCACTGACTAAGGTAAGACGGTGACATGAATGACACGACTCGGATCGATGGACTGGCTCTTGATAGAACTGGTCGAGAGAAAACTGGAAATAAAATTGACAAGATTTTATTTCCAGTTTTCTTGACCACTGAAAATGATTAGATCAGAAGAGGTAAAATTAGGAATAACAGAACCAGACTTACAAATACACGTTGAACTTTGCAGAATAAACAAAAGGTTGAGAGCAAAAGCGTCAAATCAGTCTAAAATAGGACAAGCTAAAAATAAGTAAAGTAGAAAAGTCAGAAAGAATTGTGTAATTACATACAAGGATACACTCTTCGAAAATTTAAAGGCTAACTTCAATTACATGTGAAATTGGAACTATCCGATATTCATACGCCTTCAAATATCTTTACCAAGAAAGATATTCAAACTGATGTAACACAAGTAGGCAAATATTCAACCATTTACAATCAATCTCAATCCATCAACTATCACAAATAAATTGACATTAAAAAATATTTAAAAAGTACTTGAAAATAAAATAAACAAGCTTATTTATTAGCTTGAAATTCGCGACAGATCTGTGGGAAAATCTAACGAATTTCGCCGGTTTACGCAGATCTAGATAACGTTAAGTAAACGTATATTTGTATAAGTGATAAATAATTTTGGGAAAATAATTCTTGATAAGAACATTTCACCGTTCCACTTGATTTTAATGTAAATACTTGAAAGGTGATAATTGATTCTGTTGACACTGGCTTTTTAGTATTAGAGATATCAAAAATGTTTGAAGTTCGTGGAGTAATCTAAAGTCAAGGATCAATATAAATGTATCTAATAATTTTAGTAAAAAGCAAACATGGAAAATACACATAGGTAATGAGCTCTGAACACCATAACGGAATTTTACACTACATTCATGAAAATACAGTACTACAAAACAAAAGGAAAATGAATTATTATTTCCTATATTACAATGTATTATAATTACTCTGCTATCAGTGACCTATGCGACCCTATATCCGTAATTAAATGCAAATAAAAGCAACTGGAAATCCCAAGTATGACGAGAATCATCCCGACGATAGGTTATCAAAAGACCAACTACCAACAAAATAAGGCTGTTGTAGCTGTGTGAGCGAGACGACGCTCTACCGAGCATAGCGCGCTATCTCGCTTCCACAACTGCATAAATCTTGTATTAAAAGATGCCGATAGGTTATCAGAACATAAATAAACATGGCTGGTGATTGACACGGACGCGTGGGAACAAGTTCACGCTCGGTAAACATTGATAAACTGGACAAACATTTCAATAAATTACGCAATTTTTCTTTAAGGAAATTTGACGATAGAAATCCGTTTTAAGTTGGATGTAAATAGAGAGCTACCCTGATGATACTTAAGTTTTTTTTTCGGTGATTTATCTTCCCATACGATTTGCTAAGGTTCATAAGGTTGTATAACTTCAAATAGTCTAAGGTAACTTCCAGACAAAGGCAGAAAAATATAAAATTTACAGGGAATCTAAAAAGACATGCTATAATCAATAACTATTGTCAAGATTTATTTTTAATGAAGAGCAAACAATATCCAAGTTATAAGTTTAGATTAGATGTTGATTCGAACCTCAAACAATTTCGGTTTGTATTAAAGCACATTGTTTTGTGATAGTCAAGGACACTTATATAATTTCAGGTCACTCGTTCAAATGAGATAAATGCCATGATCCGCATACCGTCGCCGTTTAAAGGGCTTTAGGAACTGCCTTTCACAATAACCTCTCTTGTCCCTTTTGCATCGGAATGACATCTGAAGATCAACCAGAAATCCTGTTAAAATTAGAATTTGAGCGCATTTAAATCTGATATTTTTTCGTTTATTTGCCAATATACTATCTATTTAATATCAAATGAATAATGATTTAAGCTTAGCACGTTAAGCATAAATCATTTTATCCTTTCGATATAACAATAGACAATCGCTTAAGTTAATTAGAAATTTATAGCTGACAAAATCGTTTTCAAAACCAAAACGACTCCTAGACGAACTTATCTTAGATTCATTCTACAGATGAGTATAGTAATAGAAGACAACCTAGATGATCTTCCAAAGCTACTTAGAACCTCACATCCCAACTAAAACCTCTTCAAAAGTCAAACAAAGCGAACGTCTGCACAGTCTTTTTTGGAATAACTTCCCAAATTCGCCAACAGCCGGGTGCTGATAAAAACTGGATGCGTCTGGCGTCACCTTATAAGGTCACCCATTGTTTTTACAGGCAAGAACGCAGGCCCGGCTTGCGAACGATAATTCTCTTAAAACCCACTATCAAGGTATTTCTTTTCTTATTCCTTGAGCTAAAGGTGCTTTGTTTTCTATGGACGTTTTATGAACTCTTTATTCGACTATAACTTTACTTGAAATAGACTGAAAGCAACTGTGTAAGTGTTTCATGGAAAAGTTTGAATCTTTCTCATGGGTAGATCCTTTGAAATTATTTCTTGATTGGGATTTCTAACGATTCTGGTAATAAAAGTGAACCTTTTTGTCAATAGTGAAGTCAAAATAAATCTAGTTATTATATCAAAAGCAACATAGAATGCTATAAAATTGACAAGACGACACTAATACAAAAAAATCTACGACACCTAAAAGCTTATTCGAGATATTAATAGCAATCTAATTTCTATACGAAACAGGTTTATTGAAAACGGTGCGAACATTAACAAACAGAAGCTACGTCACTTCCGATAACCTAGATTATTTGTCGAAAAAACAAAACTGTTAATGTCAAAGCGAGTTGCACAACCCATACCACCATTTGTTAAATAAATATCATTGCAGTTGTGGAAGAGAGATGCCGCTCTACGTCGTGTAGTGCGCTGTCACGCTTCCACAAATACAATAAGACCAGTGCAGCAGTGTTAGAGCAGTGGTAGTAGGGATCTTGCAGCGAATTAGAACCACAGACCACACATTAAAGTTGTACCACACTTAACCACTTGCACTAAGTGGTACAGCAAATATGTTAGTATACTTAGCGAGTTAATACTGTCAAGAGATAAGATCGTGATTGAGTTTTTATTTGAGAGATGACAGGCCTACTGGCAAGCCTACTGTGGTGAAATTGGTAACCTGTTAGATAGTATTACGATTTTGGGTTTGGCGCTACGAGAACCGGTTGTAGCAACATAGATATTGGGTGTTTTAAGATGCATGGTTTTATTAGTGAAGTTGATAATTGCGCAATCTGCTTTCATCTAAAAGGTGGATCAGTCTTAAAGCGCTGTTTAACCTCAAGCTGTCTTCATGCCTTTAGGTAGGTATAAGGAGCATTATTTCTAACTAAAAGGTCACCCTGTTCTAAATCGTCTTGTAAGTATGCTGTCCCCATTATTTTAGGGTAGTTATAAGCGATAAATAAGATCTGTTTCATTTTAATCTTCAATACGTTGTCATTTGAAGGTAAAACTATAACACAATTCCGTTCAAATATCAGAATCAAGTCGTCGATCCATCCCTGCGCATACGCAGCCGCTTGCTCAAGTAAAGGACATTGATCGATGCCGGCCACGACTTGAGGAATGAGTATCAAGTAATGAGTCCTTATTGAAGTTTTATTGATCATTTTACTTCGGTAAACGAACAGACGAGATTTTGAGACCAAACTTGGAGTTTCACGATGCCTTTGTATGGTGTTGATTTATGGTAAGAGCTGGAGTATGGGAATTAGTTTCGTGTATGTAAATGCTCGGTTTAAACGTGATTTCATCATGAACTAATTAGTGTAGAATGGAACTGGAGTTTCGAGTCTTAATCTTAAACAATATTTAGGCAATATGAAACTACTAACCCACGACTTCGCCCGCGCAAATGTCGGTTACAGTTGCAAAAACATTACTCCTCTCTGACGTAGTCGGCTAAAATGCTCGAGTTAACACAGGGTGCCAGCTAGCTCCATACCACATTTCATCAACATTAATGCAGCCGTTTAAGCGTGAAAGAGTAACAAACACCCATCCATCCCCGGCATGCTTTGCACTTATAATATTAGTAGTATAAAACCACAGTGTGAATCGATTATATACATTACTCTAATCGATAATAACCCGATGATTTCAAAACGATTAATTGAGTCGTTTGATTAACTTAGTATTAAATAACTCGGAAATAATCAACTAAGAACACGGTACAACATGCGCTCTATATAAACTATTCAAATTATCTCGTATAATAAATAGGCGTAATAAAATAATGTCTAGTATCGAGCCATTGAGGAAGTGCCGATACGGTTATCTTAACCGTGGGAACATTAACCGTAACTCACTGATAACAGACACTAAAATATATTTTACAAATATATGTATATTAAAAAAAAATCGCCTACGATCACCCGTTTCCGCATACCTACTTTTGATAATGTATTTGTGGACTCTTGTATTAAAGCTCATGTTTTAATTTGTTAATAATTACTGAAATAGATGCTAGAATCTATCCAGCCTCTCTATTAAGTAACATTTAAACATAGTTGGCTTCAATAGATAATGCTCAAATGTATGGAAATGACATTTCGTTTTGAAAAATCACGTGACTTAGACCTGTCATTTCATTACATTTGAGATTTCTATGTCGCTAACGATTGTAGAAATACTACTTGGGAAGTTTTGTATTAATCTTGAAGTTTTTAATTTTGTTGACATATTGTTTTTATTTTAGATTTATACTAGGTACTCGAAAAACAATGATTTGACGAATAAACTCTCTCTCTCTTTTTGTCGCAGTCGGTTAAAATTATTTATTTGACATATTTTGATAAAAGCTAATCTAAATACACTATTATCACGCGGAATCGCTTTCCATTACCTCAACTGCCATTTAAGACGATTATAATACAAAACATAAAAGTTATTTAAATGTAAATCGTCAAGTTAAAGTAACTACAATGCATCCAACTAGTTCTTATCCTAAGCTTATATTTGCATACATAGTGTAAACTGACACGGCGTCCAAGATTAACTAAAGACACGATAAGAAAACGCTTCGCTGGTGTGAACCGCGTCAACACTAGATCTGAAAACTATTTGCTTGTTAAACATTATTTGATGGCGTACATATAAAGTAATATTTGATATCTTTAATGTAATAAATATTTTCGGTTATGAAGTATTAAATATAAATCGCGCATTACTTTAATTGTATGCAGTTTGAAATCTGATAAGGGTATCTACTTTCCATCTTCGTCCGATCGAATAGTCACCAATGTATATCCATGTTAACATACTCCAAGCATGTATAAAAAGTACAGGCAATGGTTATTTGTGTATAAACAGCTCATTATTGTCGTTTTGACAGCATTATGGGGCGCAGCCACATGTAATACTTGTATTAAAATTCATGGTTGTGACATGACTCCGCGGGTGAACCGTGTCGCATGGTCATACAGATAAATCGAGTTATAATTCAGATATTTAGAATCGATTCTCGATAACGTTGATACTTGAATCAATGGACAGATTGTTATTCGATTTCGATTCTTTACTCGATTTTAAAATTATGTGATTTAGATAAGTGATGATAAATAGAGATGTTCTATCGTATACCTTATCGATATATTTATGTCGACCATCGATTTGAATCTCATCACCATTTCCTCGCAAATATTTACATCTCATAAACGTCGGACGGCAGTTAAACAAAAACAAGTTTAACCATAACCTAAAGTTTAAAGTTTGGTAAACCGGTCACCGCTCGCCGATGCCACGAATACCAAAAAATCGATACCCAAACCTGGTATCTGCTCATTTAATTGTCAAACTCTACACAAACATTCCGATTCAAATAACAATAGGAGGCATCACCATCTTTGAAATCAAAAATATAAAAAAACTTTAAAATTATTCGAGCTAAATATCAATCCACATAAGAAGTAAAAATATTAACAAAATATTATGTTATTTTTCTCGTGACGCTTTTGCAAGTAATACTTGTATTTACGTTCCTATTCTTATATGAATTCTAATATTATTGTCTATATACTACGTAGTATGTATAAGTTCTATCGATATTCTCGTACAAAACGATAATTGGTAGCGTTTAGCGATTTTATGGTGTATCCGACTTGTTTGACAGTTGAAGATTTGCCGCCATCTCTAGGAATGCGGGGTAGGGAAATCTTTCGCGGTTCCCATAGATCTTAATATTATTGAATAGGGTTGACACGTTGTACAAAAATGTTTTCTTTTTATAAAAAAATACTAAGTCGGGATGATTAATTTGGAAAATTAAGTCTAATTTTGATAAAATAAAAAATATTATGTTGAAGTAAAATTTTACCCGTACATATCGCAGTAGAATAAACAGTCAGTGTGATTATAAGTATTTTTTTGTTACTAAATAAAAAAATAATACTAAAAAGTTAGCTGAGAAATCGCTGAAACTTTTATTCCAAATGGACGAGATGAATTTTTTAGTTATTATAAAGTTGGCAACCCTAGTTTTATAGTTATATCGTGTGCGTGATAGTAGGTTTTATTGCTGTAATTGTTTTGGATGTTTTCGCGCAAATTATGTAGGACAAGACACAAAAACAACCGCCGGATTTAATCCAGGATTCGATTCTCAGACAGAGCATCGTTTTTAGATACAATTATAGTTTAAAAAAAAAGATTATTACAGGATTATTAAACAATTGGATACCGTCCTCTTCTCATAAAAAGAACGAGTATTGATCACCACGCCAACTTAGAGATTGGCAAATCCAGAGCTTATACTAAACCACTTTTATAAGAGTAAACAGGATAGAAGATGAAATCTGCTACTTTTAGATAACAATTATACTAAGCTTTTAGTAAAAACAAATTCCTAGAACCAGTTGTATCAATAGCTTCCGAATTACCCAGTAAATATGGCATGGAAGTCCGATACCAGTATCCGTTGAAACTCGAATCGAGAGAGAAAAGACCATTTAAGAGACCAAGGGTCAATGGTCAAAGGTTATCTGTACTTTGTGATAAGGAAGCTCATTAAACAAATCAATCATAACTGTTTGTTAATTAGCAGTAACGTTATACCAGTGATTACAATGTAATTGATAATTACTTTCAAATTAGTAATTATGAAATGATGTAGCGTCGTAAAATATGTTAATACCAAGATAGGGGATAGACAACAAATTGAGTACCGTTTATTAATTATGAGTATTATGACATGTACCGAGTGTTAAAACGACTTTCTGTACTTAATGATTTTCTCGTTTCCTTTATTACACTCACAAGAACATGATAACTAATTTAATGAGTTTTATAAGGCGAACCTTTTAGCAAAAGAGACATTAAATATTGATGTGATTTTATAAGATCTATTAAGGTTTTACAGTTTCCCGCTGTCTGTCTGTTCCTATGTCTGTGATCTTTTAAACTACGCAATGGATTTTTTTTTTGCTTTTTTAATATTGTTGGTTTCAAGAGGATGTATGTAAGTATTGCACCGGTATAAAATAATAAAATCCCGTTTACTCTATTTCCCAAGCAATGACATCAAGATTGAGCCCTCCTCTTTACAAGCAAATTATTCAACAACTACTGAAATTATACGTTGAGATATTACGGTAAGTAAAGACCTAAGTTATCAAGATTTGCATTTAACAAATAAGAAACAACCAGCAGACCAAACCTCTCTAGTTTACCTTACATGAAACTGTCCGTATGATTATACTATAAGTATAAACCAATGATCAAATTGTGATGAAACTTTAGTAGCATAACCAAACAACATTCAAGAGTGTTTTGGAATTTAAAAATACACCTCTAATCACTTTCTTATTTAACATGATATTGCAATACACACTGGGTGCAGCCAGTTAAAATTTCAGGTCAATCAAGATAAAACACTTAACCGCCATCGGAAAGTGGTGTTGTTATTAAATGAGTGACAAATTAACATAGCCATCATTATCGTCAACACGGAATCTGCTAATTTTACGTAAAAAACAAATCATTACGGTTCGTAGGTCGGCGTGGCACAAAAAGTGACATTAAGTACCGTTGTAGTGGACTACTGTTACACCGCGTGGGTGTCGGACGATGGTTACCGTCGCATATGGTTTATTTTCAATGTAATTAGTGTTTTAAACGGAATTTAGAATCTAAATTTTAGAAAGATTTCAATTCGCAAATTTTTTGCTCGAAAAAATGTTAGAAATATAACATATTGTCAAATAATATAGTAAGTCGCCAGTAGGTAGTAACCAACGTTAAAATTATTTTAATATCGGATAGTCAAAGTTTATTATAACTAACCGCAATAACCGGATATTTTAGTTAAGAAGCATACTATAATAGTTGCAATTTATTTGAAAAGAACAGTCACATTCATCCCTCACTCCATATAAGCGAACAGAACAAGTAACATCGATTATAATAATAATTATTATTATTAGTTTCCGTGTCGCTCGGTAGGGGTCGTGCGCACCCTCTGTGGCGGCGCGCGCGCATCGCTGCAACTTTCGCCGCGCTACCCAATATGGCAGAGAAAGGATGCTATTATTTAATAATAAGGTTTTAGTGTGGATTACACTTGCATTAGCTTTGGTAAGTAATTGTTTGTATACTCCTCTAGAGTATAGAAACTAGAGGAAAGATGTATGGAGATGTCACAAAAATTTGCCTTAAATATAATTTGGACAACTTTCGAAATGTGTCTAAAACTTGTAAACAATACGTCGCCGTTGTTCCTTTCTTTCAATGCTCAACAAGATTCATCCCATGATCTTATTATTAAACCGTCAAAAATTATGGGTTTCCGTTAACGGCTTTTTTGCTTCAGAAATCATTAAGTACCAGTCCATATTAAATAGAAATGGGTAGAACAAACCCAATAGCACATTATAAAGGGTAACGAAGGTCGTGGGCCGTAGGTGACGGGGGCCTCAAATCAGCGGTAATAGCGGATGCTGCCGCTTATGCGCCGTATCCGCTAGTCGTACGACACGGTTTCACTTCGAATATTGATATCATCTCATCCACTGAGCTGTATAGAGATAGGAGAAAATATATAAGTAAGGAAGTGGAGACTGATGCTGAGATACTTGTGTTACATACAGTGATGGAAGAAAAATAAATGAGAATCGGGGAATATGAACAAGAATTTGGTGATTCGGAGATGGTATATGATAGAGATGAAAGAAATACTAATGGTAGTTGGAGTAATGTGCACAAGTTGATTGCAAAATACCTGTAGCGATGGAGCAAAAATTAATGAGAATCAGGGAATATGGACAAGTTTTTGACGATTAGTAGATGTTATAGAAGGATGAAAAACAAATGCCAATTAGAGTAATGTGCACAAAGTTCATAGTGATAATAGAGCGTTTGGTGAAGATTTAGGAAAAAAGGTCAATTTGTATTTTTTTACTGATAAAAGGAATTTTGAATTTTGGAAAATTATGCTCATCTCTAACTAAACCTGTGCCGACCTAGCTCGGTGCCAAAAATACATAAGGTAAAAAATATTCATATTGAAATGATCTAGCTATCAAACGATATAATCAAGACCGCTATAGAAAGTCGGTTTGAAACGTACTTCAAAGTTGTCAGGCCGGCGATAACCTTTTAACCCTAATTTCAATATTTATCACATCGCATCGCCGGGAATTAAAACACAAATCACTAGACGAGGTTTTGAACAGTAATAATTCTCATAATTTTGAGGTCAAAACCTTTTGGTAATAAAAAAAAATGACAATTCGAAAATATTCGGCCACAGCTTTTTGATCCTAAAAAATATACCATAGTTATAATCGCGCCCATTTTTCGATTTACTTTCTATTACCTATTCAAAGCTATATCACCTACTAATTCATAACTGGTATTTCTTTTGTTTTGTGAAGTACACTAACCTCAAAATAAATGTACATAAAATATCTCTAAACATACTTACACAACACACTACCAAACTCTACATAGCCAAAGAAGTCCCACAATAATATTATGAAGACAAAAACGCCACAAACCAGGCTAGGCTGGAATAAGTCCGTTATAATGCATATTATGGTCTAGTCCGAACCCCGTTATTCCAAGAACGATAGGCATAAAACATGCTCTTCGATCGCTGTTTTAAAGGGCGTTTAGTAAAAGATTAAACTTGAATATTAAAATGTGTACTTTGAATAATATTAACTTTTCTCAGTCACTTTTTACGATGTCGTAAATGTTGAGGTATAAACTTTTGTTGCAAGATAGCTTCATAGGTGTCCTGTAAGTGTCATAAAAGAGAGATAGGGCTGCATTAAATGCATAAAATAGTATAGAAGTAAGAAATAAGAAAGAGCTCTTAAATGGTCTAGATAGTTTCACATCGTACAGACACTTTGAAATAATACCATTAATGTGATAAAATGTCAATAACAATTCCAACTATGTACCTAAACTCTTTTGCATAAGGGACCTAAATCTAATAACCGGTGACTGATGACTAAAACAGTTAAAAAAAAACATTAAAAAAAAGTTAACAACTTCGAGTTTAAACGCAGCGCTGTACACAAATCCCTAAGAAATAGCTTTTATTTCAAAGTGATAAGGTCGACAATCGTGATCCATTCTTAAAGACAGTTTGCCTGTCGTACTTTCAAAAAATATCTTCTAAACAGTTCAAAAACTATCTCATGAGAGTTCACTAAACTTTTCCACCATCAATCTCGCGAGTACTTTGTTAACTTAATTATCAGGCGGTTTTGTGTGACAAAAGCGTTTCGCTGTCCATTGTTCGGTGATAAATTGACGGCCAATTCATTAATACTGTTAAACCTACAATGGATGACGAAATCTGTCACGATGTATATGGTCGCACAATGCTATGTGCATGATGCTCTGTCATTAATTATTTGATTGGAGCTTTCTATGCTCCAGATCTGTCATATCTAGATCGTGGATATGGAGATGAAATTGTGGTTCCTTGTTAAGTTATGTAGCTTGGAAACCACACCGAATATAAAAGTTGAAGCCATCTTAACTAGATTTTGCTTACATCATAAATGTATAATCGAAATAAATTTACCCCTATTACTTAAATGCTATACAATCACATGTCAATAACTACATCTTCGATAACTCTATTACCTGTTCAAAATCAAAATTAAAATCAAAAGGTTTTTACTTCGAGTAGGCCTTTTCAGGCACTTTCAAAACGTTGCTGACTCTAGTTGTTGTTGAAGGCGATTTCTTAACAAGAGCCACAAAAAGTCAACAGGTGCACCAAATGTAATAAGTAACCCATCTTGTTACGTTAACAATTCGGTTCACACAAGCCCTGCACGCATTAGGAGCGCCAAGGACCTAGGACAATCGCCTCTGTATAAGGTCTGCAGGCCATCCATTGTTATTCTGGTAAATAATAGGCCCCGAGAGCGACCCCCGTCTTTAGTCTGGTTTAGAGACTAAAATTGGACAAGATGTCTTGAAAGGGGAACTGTTTCTGTAAAAGGTAAGTATTGAAGATAAGAATAATAGTAATATAGCAATAATATGCCACAACTTTCACGCAACGGCATCTAGTCTCTAACTAAGCAGAGCTTGTGTTATGAGTACTAGACAACTAATCATACTTTAATACTTAATACGTACATATTATAATTTTATTGTTTACTGTCTTATAATATATTACATATTCATCTAAATCATCTTCAATGGTTTTAATATTGGTATCAGAGCGAACCCTATCGCAAAATGGTATTATTCCTCACAGGCAAGTCGATCACATATTAATTTTAATTGCGAAGTGAAATCGTGCCGTGCGCTTTGCACTCATAACATAACGCCTTAAATGGCGGGCCTCAGCAGAGCAGTATGAAAGTCTATATCGATCTGGACTTTCTTCGGGAAATATTCGCTTAACTGGTAACATTAATGCTACTGACATTTTTAGTGAGAAACTGTATTTGTAATGTTTCCTATAAGCCAAATAGATCGAAACAGAAAAAATAAACTTCTGTATGCGTTTATTGGACATTTATGTTACAAACGATCATCCACAGTCTGAGTTAAACTGCGTAAGCGCATGCAACGAGACGATTAAACAAATTGCCCCCAATTTTCGATGCGCGTTTTTCTACATTCCCGCTTCAGAACGAGTTTTAATTCTACATTAGGAAACCGTTTGGACCTATCCACATACTTAAATGGTTAATTCGGGTACATCCTTTAAAAATGAAGTAAAAATCTTGATCACTTTGACGCAACATCCTCTGACTACATTTGATTCTAATGCATTAATTGATGATAGCATTTACATAGCACTTGAGATTTTGTAATATTTATCAAGATACAACAACGTACACTATTTTATTCAGGCCAATACACTCTGAACACTCAAGAAACAATCCAGAAAAAATAAAAGATAAAAAGTCAAAGGTAGCAGAAATATATAACGTTCATTCATTACCAAGGCACTCTAAGCTCCGTTGATAAAAATACTTAACTAATTAAAAACTAAACGAAACGTGTCTCCAATACAAACGTGCTAGAATTCTATCGTGCATAAATTACGTCCATTTACCGCATCTCAGTTCCACCCACAAAGAATGTTGACCCACAATTATGCAACCACTAACGCCACATAATTAGAATGGTTCCTACAAATCGAAGGTACCATCCACTTGGTATTCTCACCTTATCTTATCGGTTTATCATCGGTGTACCACATTATTGGCGTTGGGATACATGTCGCAGCTTCATTAGTACACCATTAGTCAACAGTGGTTGTAAATTGGACTATTTATCTGGAAACCCACGCTTAGCCAACGCAAATGCTGGTGATACTATAGAATCTAGTGCCTAGTTTTGGAATATCTAATTTTGTTACGATAGTTCAGGTTTCGTGATATTTTAAATGGACCATTGTTTGTCAATAAATGAGGAAAGAAATTGGGGACTACTAATCTAAACATTTTATCAGAAAATGATTAATTAGAAGACAACGCTATAATCTGTCCAAATCCGTACCGATGTCTACTATTAAAACCGGCCTTTTGGTCGTGCCACAAATTCCAAAACATTACAAGTATCCTTGGGTTAAATGTTTAAGCACCAGTTGCAAAACTAAGTGATATTATATCACATCCTTCATAAAACAGCTCTAACCTCAACAATAAATTCTCCACAATAACTTATTAATCACATTTATCACTTCCTGAATCCATAATCTAGAAATGCAAATACTAACAAGTGGCGTATGAAACAGTAGGGAGATATCAAGGATTTATCGAATGGCGATACTTGTGACAAATCGCTATAGTGCAGGTATAACAGAGGGTATCGGTGGACTCCTGGGGTGCGACATGACAACACGATCTGGTATATAAGGATACGAATGCAGGAGGCCTTTAAATTCAAGCCGTAGCATTGAAAGGGATAAATTGGAATTGTTTTAACATACCAGCTTTTAGTTTTCATATGCTGAGATTCATTTGTTTCTAATTCTGTATTAAGATTTTTTGCTCGGTGTTTACTTATTGGCATTTTCGCGATGCATATTCAATTGATTAAGTTATTGAACGTTCAAGGTATTGTCACTTTGGCTCACGCCTTAACACGTCACATTAATACTATGTTTCCTAAACCCAACCTCTTGACCTAAAATCCTTAACTATCTACATCTACCCTCAATTCCCAAAGTTTCACTCAATTAAAACCGTTGTATATCCAGTCTGAGTAACTCGACACTTGAATACCGCGGCTGTCTGGCCAGCCCGAGTTACACGCGTTACTCCTATAATAGTGGTCTAATGGGCAAGTTTAAATCGAGGCATAAATCGATCCCGTAGAATAGAACTATTCATCACGCTTGAGTAATATCTTGTTGGAGACGATTTTAACACTAGAGATCTGGCTGCGATTTGATTGTATGCACGGTGCGCTTTGTTATTAGTGAATGGGTTGTAATTGGTTTATGTAATTCTTGTGGACGGAGAGGGTAATGTTGAACTTTCTTGCTGAAAATCCTTAATGGACTATACAGGTTTTAAAGATAGCCAGTTAAATTGTTGGGCTAAAGGAGAGTTGATCAACGAAATGTTCGACAATTAATAGGCAGACAAGCTAGTCTATGGGTAAAGTTAGACGCCTCTAGCAGAACTACAGCATTGAGAAACAGTACCGAAATCGACAGTCACAATAAATATCAATCTTCGAGCCGAGTAAAATGGCTATTAAAGACAAAATAGTTATATACTCCAATTATAGTAATTAACAGAAATTGTGGCGTCTTACTCTGTAATTAAATACAGTTGATTGAAGTTAGTAAGAGGCGAAGCCGTGTGCCCCAGCTAGTTAATTGCTATAAACAAGTAGCGATCAAAGGTGCCGCGTAACGAAATGTCAGGGTTACCAACATATTGGAGAGGGTCTCGTGTCATGTTTTACTTCAGGCCAATTGGTATCACTTGATATTGAAAAAGGTTAAGTTCTAGTTTGCAATTTATTTGCTATAAATTTTGTGGAAACTGGTTCGTCTTAAGATCCACTTAAGTAATAAATTTTGATGATGATAGCTTATCTAGTGTCGCACTCAATTCAAATCTGTTAAGGCTAAAGCTTTTATGTAAATGTTTTTATTATACAAACTTATTATTACTTAAAATACGGCCTAAGTTGAATATGCCAATGAAGAAACCTAATTAAACAATAATAATTTCTATAGCCATCTTCGAAGCTTACATTTTTTGTAGTCATAAATATTAATTGGCGCGGGCAACCCTACGTTCGAAACAAAGTGATTGTTCCAATTGGATACGGAGTATAAAAATTCTGAATCAATCGAACTTAGAAGAAAGAGATTTATACAGATTCATCGTAACCTGTGTCTGCAGCCATTACCAGCTTGTTCTAAGTAACTCTATAATTAAATTCGTAATCAACAACCAATTTTCTCGAACGGTTTTTTTTGGAATTTGTTTGGGAATCAAATCTATTAAGTTGCAATTTTAGTTATTTCGTAATTGGTTACGTAAGTTTCCATTGCAGCTTGTGAATACAGTCTTTATTTATTTTATGGCTCTCCAACAACTTACTCTTCAACCTTTAATACAATGGTTTTGCAAGATAATAGGTCGATCTCAAAATCTGGTACAGTAAAATGGAACTGGACAGGATACATCTGCCGCATGTCAATCAATCGGCAAAACTAGCAACCCAATGGGTCCTTTCAAATAACAAAAGACAGGCGGTAGGCCAAGCAGAGATAATGGTATATGAACATGACTCCTTTGTCGAAAACTGGATTAATATAGCACAGGACGGAAAGAGAGGGAAGGAGAGTATTTTCTGCAGTGAAGAAGAAATAGCTCGAGATAAAAGAGAAAAATGTAGATAAAAATGTTTTGATGGTGACCAAAGATCGTCCGATTGGAACGAAAAATTATCGGAAATGTCCCCAAAACACCGCATAAATATTAGAAAGCAATTAATATAATGCACGAGCACGTTTGTGGGAAAAAAGCAGAATTTGTTTACCTTCTAAAATAAGAAGTGTGTGCACATGAAACACACACATAATTCTCACAGATTATGAATATTAATAGCTTTATAAATAACCATAAGAAGCTACCGTTGCAACCGAATGCCGATACATCACACGTTTTTCATGAATTAATGAACTGTTTACTTGGGCAAATTACAAACATGAAAAAATCTCTGAGTAAGGACTTGGCATGCCTCAGTGACTTAACAGTAGGTCTTGTAATAGCTTTTTAATCAACCTTAAACAGGAAAAAGTTCTCAATTGGATCAAATCTATTTATACATCAGAAATGTTTTTGAGTTTCTTCAATGTTTTATGTTGAAATATTGATATACCTCGTTTTGTATGAAATGTGTGTCCCCTAAGAGACGGTGCAGGGCACGTATCGCCTGTTTACCTTACTAAAACATTTCAAGTGGATGAGATACCCAAGGGACTGTAGGGTGGTCCCAATCCGTTACTGTGCCACACTTACGTCTACAGTTTTTCGTCCTAAAATACGAGGCCCTTGTGAATTTGTGAATGAGTTTTCGTCTATACATTTTCTACTACATATGGCCAGATATAAAAAAAACATGTACTCTATCTGACTTTAATAACTCAGTATTGGCGTAAAAATCAAAAGATACCTCTCAAACACCATATTTCTCAAAAAAACGTGCAAAACATCACTTTTTAACCGACTGCCACAGAAAGGAGTGTAATATTTTGTCCTTTAATTTTTTGGCCGTTCGTTAATCACAACTTGACTATCGACTTTCGTTGTTAGCCATGCATACATACAAAAATCTTTTTGAGGCTTCTCGTTTACATAATTCAAACATCTATTACGTACGTAATTTAAATAGCAACAAATAAAATCGGCCACATTCTCACGGAACGCGTCCACAGCCTGTATAATAAGAATTAATGCGCAGTATTGACCTCAAGTGATCATTATCTCTAATAGCTATATGACAACCTGGTACTATGGCCTTCATTTAAAGCCAGAACATTATAGAGCATATTTCTACTAATTTTCCGCCCGACAATTTGTCTGTGTGTTGCAAATCAAGGGCAAAGACTTGACAAATTATTGAGAAATATTAATGAAATAAGTAATGGAAGTTGCTGAAAATAATGACTGTTTTCGTCTGGCCTTGTTTTGTTTAAGATTTATGTACTTATGTGTTAATGTGGCGTTATTTTTAAGCTTAGTTCTCTCATGTGTGCTTATCAGATTGTCGTAAACACTAACGGCGTATTAAGCAATTTGCACCTTATGGACTTGTTTACCTAGTTTTTTTTAGTTCTAATTCGTTTTGGACCAAACAAAGTATAAATTTCTATCCTCATATAATAAGGCAATTGTCCCGGAGTAGTGAAAGAATCTCACGATTCTTCTTTAATCCACGAACATAAGTCCTAAGATAGACTATACTCTAGACCTGTCTTGTCAGTATTAATATAAAATAACAAATGACAGATTCGGCTTAACACTCTTAACTAATTGTCGTAACCTATCCTCTACATCCGCTTGTGTCTGCGTCGCGGTCGTGTCGCGCCCTCGTGCGCCTGCGCAAGTCGCCCAGATGCGCGCGCGTTCCCACCGCGCTACCCTCTGATAAACACAAGCACACACAAGTGCGACCCATCTGGCGACGATCGTACATGTGTAACAACTATCAATGATTTTTACGCGTTTTCGTATTGTATACAACTACCCTAGTATAGTTGGCAAAGTTGTATGGATTTTGTATGACGAAATTATACTGTTGGAAAATGTAGCGTAATATTAAGTTAGGCATTAATTTTATGAATCGTTTAGCAAAGACATATTTAGCAACTTGAATCGAAGTTTATAGCAAGGTATGTCATTATTAATAATGATAAATTATTTTCATAACTTACTGCGAGAATTATGCAAGATAACTTGTTCGTTACATAGATATCCTAATTACAATCTATTTTATTACGGCTTTTAAAATCCATCTTAGACTATCAAACTCAAATACAAATAAAAAAAACAAAGTCTAAAATGTCTAAGACAACCAAACATTGGACATCAGTTAAAGTAATTAAATTTTAATAACACAAAATTTATAAACAGCTGGACATAAAAAGTTAAATCAGTAATTGTTATTGCCGACATTAGACGGCTATTCTCACGGGCTGGTTAAATATAACCAAGCTAATTAAACCCAGTTAAAGAGTCGAATATTAATTTGTTGGAATTTTATTACTGCGTCTGTATTAACGTGGCTGGCGCCATATCTATCCGAATTCTCTACGACTTTTACCTTTTAAGGAATATAAGAAACAATTAATTTATTATTGATGTGGTTTATGACCGTTCATTTATTATTTTTTGTCTCCCACCAAACTTAGAAAGAGAAACGTACATTTTACAACAAACTTAATTAATTACTCGTTTAACCTCCAATAGTGACATCTAGGTGTCAACCTGACAGTTTAATTTAAATTTCGCGTTGTTTTTGTATAATTACAGACATTATAACACATGACAATCTGGCGGTTAAAAATCTGTGACGTCACCAGCCACTATAGCACCGCGATCCATGTTTCCGTTACACGGCACAGGTGGGGTGCGCGGGCACATGGCTTTGCATACCTGGCTGTCCTTAATTTAAATATTGACCAAATATTTGAGGTATCATATTCGCCACATACCTTGTTTTTGTCTTAGTGAGGAGATTAATATTTTTTGTTACATATTTTACAAAAACTTAATGATAAAAGGTAGTAAGTATTGAACTCCGTTTGAAGCCGTAGTGCGGTTGATAGTTAACGAAAATAGTTTATTTAATGTATCAAATAGAACCGCCATTTTGACGTATAAAAACAAGAAAAAAAACTACAAAATAAAGGTCATACGTATTGCATGTAGCGCTCATACATTTTTTGTGGGCCTTTTGTGTTACATTTCATATGCCATTAGAGGCAAAAAATACAAAGCAAGGAAAAAAACGGATAAAATGTTTGGGATCGAAACACGTGGGCATTTGGAGGTAAGAGATTAGATGGGTGCTGTACAGCTTTCTGAAGTTTTTGGTTTGTTATAGAAAGTTTTAGTAGTTCTCAATTAGAAAATTTAAGTAAAATATTGCTTTTCTATAACAATTTTACTTTAGCAAGCAACTGGATTTATTTGCGTTTATATGGAGGCGAAAACCTGATTTAACCGTTGGGCAAAGTATAAAATAGTGTCCAATAACTAAATGTATATATCAAAATTCACATGATATTTTCGATGCAACATCCTAAAATTCTCAAAAACAAAATGACACAAATCGATACAGTTTCACCGCGCGCGCAGTGGACTTGACCGGATGATAGATATGCACTCGTGCGCGAGAGAGATAGCGCACCAAAACCTACGCGCTAGAGAGGGAGGTGAATACACGTGGCGTACGTTAGTTGCAGCTGCCGTCGACGTCACAGCTAGGGAATAATGGGACCCGCTCAAGCGTAGACTCGAGAATAAAAACATGGTGATGCCACCTTTGGCCACTTTCAGAAATACCGGAATATCAACTTTAAAGGATAACTGCGAAATATTCCTTCCCAAGTTCAAGTTCGTACTTGTCGCCGATCGAAACTAAAAGTTCCGTTACAAATTAATTTATGCAAGTTCTTATGTTTGTTTTGTCTGCGAGAACTTTATAGTTTTGTTCTGAAAGTCAAACATACCTTGAATACAAGTTTAGCTTTGGCAACATAATTGTAGCAACGCTTGTCTCCACACCACATGGCATAACAAACCACGCTCTACTATCAACTACTAACACAAACATCTTTCAATCCAAACCAACACTTTATAAATACATCAAATAGTACAATAGATATTATTAAACAATGAGCGGAGTCCTGCACAATGCAGCCTTCGAGATCCCACATGCTACATGCGCGTGCGACTGTATGCTCGCAGTATTGCAAACAATTGCTTGGCCCAGGGCGTTCGTGACGCCCAAAGATAAGGTAGCACAATAAATAAGCCCTAATTACTTCCTATGTAACATTGGAATTAGAATTTTCATTGCCAATTAGATCGAAACAATGAGCTTTCTGTGTTGTTCATTTAATATAATGGTTGTAGAATTTGTAGATAGCCGCACAGATACTAAACTGTCCATGTTCCTACATGAGACTCTAAAAAGAAAAGCAAACTCTATAGGAGTTGAATTCAAATTCTTGGGATAAGGAAAACCAATACCAAAAAGTATTATAATCCAAAACTATGAGAGAAAGCAAGTGATTCGATTAAACCACAAAAGTCAGTACACTAATCAATCACGTTACTCATTCAACAACAATGACCTCAAACCAAAGGAAATTTCGAATCCAATAAACTAGATGAGAAATGGTGATGGGAAAATGTAAGCTCACCTAAGTCCGACATTATAGGAACAGGCCGAGGCATTACTTACCTCACAATACTGTCTATCAACGGGAATAGAATCGTCGAAACCCGTTATAGCAGCTTACGCCAAAGATGGATGTTTAGTGAAATGATTTACATTTACTTGTGCCTTTCTAGAAATAAGATTGTTGGAAATCGATATCCCAGCTATGGGCAAGTCTATTTGACAACATCATTTTTGTTGAAACACAATTCAAAGATCATGTTCGTAACAACAAACCATCTTGATTGGGAATAACATTCCACAGAATTTGAACCGTGTTCTAAGCACGAATGCTGGCCATCACCAAATGATGATTACAATTCGTCATGACGGTAACCGACTAGTATTCTTTACACCGTAATTGTCCGCCACGGTCCATACTCGCAAATTATCGCGATATAATATTGAAATTGTTTATGGCCAACCGTAAAATTGTGATATGCTTCAATACGATTTTGTTGCATGTTAAGCTTGATTCACTATTGTGCTGATTGTTTTGTTTATAGCATCATCGATTTACTGGAGTGTTTTGTTTTTTATGTGATGACTAAACATTTTGGGGCGAACATTCTTTCAATACAATATGAAGCTTCGAATCAAAACTTTTTTCTTCCACCAAAAATCTACATAGAGGAACTATCAATGAATAAAGCCACAATCACATCACATTAGGTGGAACGATTCCAACAAATTAGTTGATGTTGAAAAGGCGGCATCTACCGCTCATTCATTAATCACTGGGCGTACGAACGATACTAAATCGAATATTAGTCCGAGCTTTACAAATGGCGTCAGCAGCTCATGTAGTTCCCGTACAATATGTCTTCCACACTAGTTCGGTGCTACAAGTTTTTGATGGGCATGTAATTTTTCAAAGTGCCTCACTTATTGCGGTTACATTTTGAAGTTGAGCAACTTGTTTTGTTGCTAGTAGTTCAGCTGTCGGCTACTTTCGAAAACGATTATAGTTTAGTATTTAACACTACCCATCGCTAGCTGTTTTTTGCTTTTATATCGACTTGAAATCCGGGTGGATAGAAAACGAAATTGTGAGTGTTCTAAATGTTATATGGATCGAAAAGATTCGCTCTTACATTCGCCGAGCATCAAGTCGTATTCACAGTCTACCAAATCCTTCTCAACTCATGCATTAAATTAATCATAATTATCCCGAAGCTTCGTGAATGGCTGAATTATGAGCAGCGTCGTTTAGCCAGGGTACCCGCTCGCTAACAATGACTAATAGTCGCGATGAAATAGATTTGTTGCGTGTGCCAATTATGGAAGTGGGTGATCGTAAATTACGTCGTTAGGACAGACAGAATCTAAGTGGTATGTTTTATGTGTAGGAATATGATGAATTTTAACACTACTGCCCGCTGGAATTAAATGAAGAAGAATTAAGAGAATGCAGAGAATGGATACGATCAACCGAAACTTCTAATGTACAGACAATAATCAGTTTCTGATTCCAGTCTAAAGATATGAGTTCGTAGCTGCTCTTCGTACCTTTGTTCGTAGGAAGCCGCGTCTATCTCTAACAATGAAGTGTTGCATCATTGTCACAAGCTGTGAGTAACATGAGAACGCTCAGCACTCCATTAGACGCCATTCAAGCCTTCCCCGTATACAATCGTCTTCCATTTATGGCCTTTACTCTACCCTTCAAAACAAAAGCATCATCTAATTAGAATCAATAGTCATGTCCAATTTTCTTCGAAAGGTCACGAAATGGTTTGCGACCCGCAGGTTAAAATCCCTCAGGGAATAAGCTTAAATATTCCATATACGTCTTAACCACAATAGCCTGGATTCACGATTTACTGTAATACTCGTAGTTTAAGTCCGTAAACGGCACATTTAGGCCGACTGGCGAAGATCCGGTGAACACCACTACTTTGGCTAACAAGCTGTTATATTTGGAGTCCTTGTTTTCTGTAATTTTGTTTTCATTGTTTACGGATATCACTCGGCGACAGTATTTATAGTAAGTGGTAAGAATGGAAAATAAATTGACGTTTAGCTCGGTTTAATGTTAAACTATGGGAACTCACATTATATTAAATGTCTTTTAGTTACTGCAAGCACATTAAACTCTAGCTGCGAAATATCGGCTACGAAATAGTTTTAGTACCAATATTTCATTCAAGCCCAACACCGAATAGATTTCATTTTACTACAATCACTTGCTTTGTATATTTTATTACCCCCGACATGCCGTGACTTATAGCGGTGAAAGCTCTAAATGATAGATTTAAAGAGGCTTTAAGGAGACTAAGCCGCCTTCCCATACTGACCATGCATTATTAAAGCTGTATATTAAAAATCGTTTTCCAAAGTTCTAACAAAATTTATTTAATCGCATAATACATTCAAGTTTGACCGCAAACAATAATCTGTGTATAAATCATAGTGTAAGCTCACACGCGAGGTGAATCACGGTTCCGAGAAAGCGGAAACAGCCAAATTCTCCGTTCGTTTTTATGGTATAAGCCGACGGAATAACGCGACACGGTTGCCATCGCTCCCGGCTGGGCCTTTTTGTAGTTTTTGTAACATAGACGGTTAGTATGGTCGTCGTGCGTCGAGCACCTGCGCGAGCGCACCCGGCGCAAATCTCGGAGGGTGCCTTCGGGCCCGGAGACAGCCGAGCAGGTAAACGGTCCCGGACCCCACCGTCTAAACTAGTTGAATGCGAATATGAATAGAACAGTTGAACCCGCCTCTCGCTGTTCAACGCATCTAATGATTCTCGAAGTAATGAACATAATTACAGAAAAGAAAATGATCAGAGATGAAGCGTTACGCAAGTACCGCGCACATCGCATGCGCGGCGTTCGTGTGGCCGCTGCCGAGCGCCAGCCATTCTCAGCACAAATCATCAACAGACAGACAAAAAACGAGCCATGGAATAGGTTTAGAGGTATTAATTACAGCAGCGGCAGCGGCCGACACGATACTCCGGTATTATATAATTAACCATTACCCAGTGTGTCGAAATCCCACGTGGAGGTTATTTTATTCATTAAATTGTCGTATAAATGATGTATTTTGGTTTATTATTCGCGCCGACATAATTATAAACTTTGATAAATCATCAGATAATTTTCATTTTAAGTTTTCTTTGACATTCATTTATGTCGATGACGTTGTAATATTTTCTCAGCCACCAAAATTGTTATTGGTCACGCGATTTAGGAGATTTAGTAAGTAGCAATTAAATTTGTTGATAATTCACGATGCGCAGTATCGGGTGGAATCTTCTAAACAGATTTAAATGGTCTCACGGTCCGCAAATGGGTATTTAACCGTCAACGGAGACTGGCCTTCTGGTTTCAGTAGCTTTATAATAATACTTAAGCAATTACGCATGTCAGTCAAGCCAGGCCCGCGGACCAGATGTCGATTTTATGTTCATACCGTTATTACCACGACTTGCAGTCCAACCGAGTAAAGGATAATCCATATAATTAAACCCTATTGTTTCACCAGGATCTCGGTGAGTTTAAGACACGTTTAAATCATTAAGTTTCAGCATCGATTGTGGAACGTTCTAGATTTCTTCCAGTTTGGCATGAGTTGCTTTGTTGTTATCTAGTTAGCGTTTGTCTGTGATGTGTGTGTGAACGGATCTGGATTACAGCTCAAAATAATTACGCAATCTTTTAACAATGAGTCGTTAAATTACGTGGATTATAAATATTATAATATTATTTGATAAGACCAAGTAATTTAAATTCGAAAACATTTTTGGTTCCGTTCTTGTTAAACGAGCATGACATGACTCAGTGGTCGTCAACGACATTGGAAAGCAAGCAAGTACACCCTCGTGCATCGTTCGAGTACCTAGGTACGTACGAGAGCTCATTAAAAACACCACGAAGTTAAAGACAATGGAGCGCAGCAGGTAGGCGGACAAGTGCAACTTTATGACTCTTTGTAATCTTGCTACAAAGAGACGGTCCTGACAGTTTACCGGATTCCACTCTTCCGGAGAACCGCACTCCATTCTGAGAGCACTTTAAACAAAACTTCGGGTTTTCGAGTGTTGACCGAGCTTTTGACTTTAGAGGAAGTCATTAAACAATAAAATATGAAAACGAAATCGAACTTCACGAGTAAACACGCTTAGTAAAACTAAACTAGAATAATCGACTTTGATTTTTCTTGCTATGTAAGATGTATGTAGTCTATTTTTTACTCGAGCAAAAAATGGCCTTAACGATCAATTAAATTAAACGGCTAATACAAAGACACCTTATTATAAACATAATATCAATCATGAGCGTTCAAATAGCGAGATAAGAGATTATATTAAAGCATTAGCATGATTCCGGAACCATTCTAAATTCTGTGATTTAGATCAGCTGAATTGGCCAATGGCGTTGGATTTCGACGAGGCGACAAGGTCAGCTCGCAATGTATGGAAGGGTCACCCAACTGCCGGGCGCCTGAAGCGAAATATTGTACTTTTTGGAACTCGAATTTTAGAACAGGATATTATTGTATATTAATAAATAATTAATAAACTACAGCTTTGGAATAATGTAACGCACCGTACATGAGATGTTTTATCCTTATTTTTAGGTATGTGGCTTGGTGCACTAAGTTATTATTTTTTTGTGAAACGTGAAGACAGAAGCTTTAAGTTCAGGGCATTCAGCGATAACATTTATATACAACTAGGTAGTCTAACATTTATATGTAACCCTTCATTAAAAAATCACGGATGACAAATCCCAACTTATGACAAGACCAAAATTAGAGTCTAAGGAGTGGAGAAGAAGAGGATTAGAGTCGCTTACAAGAGCAACTTGATCATCAAACCATCCTCAAAGCACCAAATCCAGTATCAAGTTTCGTCACCCGTTTCGGCGGTGCGCCAGCGCATGCTAGTGCCGTTCACACGGTACGATAGCGACGCTTCCGAGGGCGGCCTTCCGTCGACTTGTCCAGACCTGACCCGCTATCGACCGCTTCCGGCGGACACCACAAACGACATGTTTGTCTCAGTATCACTAGTGATAACAGATAACTTGTACTGACTTGAATTTTTGGCCTATTATTTTTTTGTGGATCAAGGTCGGTATTGTGCTTTGTTGTGTGTTTGCTTAATATTTGAGCAGTGGTATTTTATTTGGAGGTTGATAAAGCTCACGATTTGCAATTGATTTGAAGATAAGTCATGGTGTTGTAGATACTCCGATTTGTGATTTTTTTAAGACTTAGTTTAAAAATCTATTAAATATTGACTACTACGGAGAACATACAACAATTTCATCATACTTAATTTACAACATTTTTCATACTTGCGCTCTCTACTCCCATCATTATAGCTGCGCGCGCAACTCTAACGTTACGAAAATATCATATTCACACGAAATTAATTGACGTTTCTTAATGTTCAAACGATCGCGTTCATTGTTTTATAAGATTATCGCAGAATGAGGAAACCAGTGGGACGAAATCACTCTTATTTAAACCAAGATCAGAAGATAATGCACACAGAAACATTTCCACGGAAGTCATAAGTATTAATAACGAAGCGACTCATAATTACGGAACACATAATCTTGATCTTAATATCTTAATTTGTATTAAGATGGATAAATAAACCATCTCTAGAAGTGGCCCTACCAGAAAAGATAATTTAAATTAGAAAATGGTTCAAACAGACGACTTGAAAGAAGCCGAAAGAGTTTATTAACTTTTGATTGTGCTGTAGATCTTAGTAAATATATGTAATGGATATATCGTGTAAATTATGAAAAGGTTGACAAGGCTGATGAAGACATTATAAAAACGCTCGGAACTAATGGATACCACGTAATAGAAATACATAATGAACTGGAAGTTTTTAAAGGAAAGTAAAACTAATTAGCCAACCTTGCCAGAAGCTCTGATAACCAAGTCGCCCAAAAAGGCCAGACACAACACCCAGTGAACTAGATCCTAAAATAACAAACAGCAAAGAGATTAGCAAGTCACAATTAAAGCGACAAGCCACCGGAGCGTTAAGCAGCAGTCTAGCCGAGTGGTACCAGCAGACAGCATGCACCAGTAGGTACGAACCATTCCGTAATCCAATTACTGAGACCGCATGACCTTATAGACTTAGCACCTGCCCGCAAAATATATATTGATATGATTGCGTTGGAATATAAAGTTTTTTGTTTGGTGCTTTGCGAGTTGTAAGTTTTGAGTTTCTAGAATCAGCTTCTAGCTTTATTAGAAAGCTTTTGTTTTTTAGAGCAATTTTTCTTATGTTGTTAAATGTATATCTGTCTTTCTATATCTTTAGTGATAATACCTGAGTATTAACAGCGTCCAGCAGAGCCATTAGCCCTCAAGTTCATAATTCGAAAAGCTTCATCATTAAACCTTTCTCGTACTCCATTTTCATCATCAACAAGTAATTCCACCTCAATAACTTAAAACTCTCACATTTCATTACCGTTTTTGCACAAGCCTGATAATCTATTCTTGATTGCACTGCAGTACCGTTAGGCGGCTGCCAAGTGACCTTAAACAATGAAAGGTCACTCATGATCCATCATGGAGCCTTATCATGCCTCTTAATCGTGTTTGTTTAAATAATAAGTACTCGGGCGGCGATAGTTCCATATTATTGATTTGTTAATCCAAGAACGTGGTGATGCAAGATTATCGTGAAGAGTTTCTCGTAGTTTTTTGATCTGCATTGCGTAAGGTATTATTCTGTTTGTTCTACCTTGATTAAAATTTTTATTAGACGTTTTATTGAGATCATAGTTCATGAAGTTAATAGTTTTGCGAATGCGAACATTGAAATCGTCACTAGGAATGGAAAAATGGTTTCACTAGCAGGATTGGAACGGTCAGGGCGATAAACATAGGAACATACGATTTCAAGGTACCATTACTTTATGCTTGACTTTATGTCAAACATAAAATAAACTAACGCTTTTCAAGTCATAAACGTTAAACCTCTCAAAGCCCTAAAACACGTTAATAACATTACAACGATATCAGCTAACGATACATTCTATAAAAATAACAATGAATTTATGCATACAAGTGGTAAAATGGCGGCCAAATTAACTTACCAAGCAAGCTTAGATATAACAAAAAAATAATGAACAGACCCGAGATTCAAGTTCTCCGGTACTTCCAAAACAATAGATGTGTACCATCAAGAAATAATAGATTTGTAAGAGTAAGATGATTAATGATGAATAAGTAACAAGTAATGTACGGCTCGTACTTTCACACTAATGATTATAAAGACAAAACAGTTTCGAAAACTTGATCTCAATGGTGCGTTGGTGATTGATAATTGTGGAAAAAATGATAGTAATTTTCTACTGCCTATGTACTTTTTTGAATATAGACTATTTTAGTATAAAGATAGCTACTACTTTTTTGAAGTCGGCAAACGAAGAAAGAAAAATTTTTACCGGGACATTCATGATTAAAGTCACTGAGTTAAACGAATCACAAAATTATTGAAAAACATAATACCTTTTTTGGAAAATCCAAAATAGTTTACTTAATTCCACAAAAAACCATCTTGTTCTTTATTCTCGGCCAACAGTGTAACCAAAGTTAAGCTTCGAAAGGGGATTCATAAAACGTAATCTGAATGAGTGGCTATGGGGACCATAAAACCCAAATCTCAGTTCGGATAACACCCACAGTTATCAGTGGGCTATCCACATGCTTCACACGTATGCCAAGCTACGTCGTATAGGTATAAGAATAATTTAAAATCAATTATATGCGGATAGAAATTCCACACTGTCTTAAGCAGTATCGAAGAGTGATTTATTCTTTCGAGATGTTTGTGTCGTGAAGTATCCTGCTAATGGAGTTATTTATTGTGTTTTTTTTTTAATAGTATGTTAATTAGTTAATTATTCAGGTAATTGCCGAAAACATGAACTTTTTTTGTATAACTATAAAAGTTATCTAAGTGTCATTGAGAATCTTGTATAAAACATGCGCAATTTTGAGACTAAAAAATAATACCTAAATTTTGGCTGACTAAGTTTTTCACTCAAAAAACAATCATCTAAAGGCAGAGGAGCCTTTAGAAGTCGCTTACAAAGTTTTGTAGAAATTCGATCAATACCTAAGTTACGAAAGTTTGCAGTACAAACAGACACCAAAATATCCTTTTACAAAAACTTGACCTTTTTAAATCTAAATTCTCTTGGAGGTTAGTCCGGTTTACTAATAAGTTATAACATTTCTATAAATCACAATCACTGGTATATCAGTTACAATGTAGAATAAAGCCTAACCACCAGACATTAGATCATAGACGTTGATTGCCATTACTCGAGATATGATTAGCTTTCACTTATGTCTGGACCACGGAGTGAGATAATCAGAAGGTTAAGTACAAGTTAAGTTTTAGTAAGGTTTTTGGAGTGATGATTTGCGCAACATGGCGCGTAGGAGCTGGATGTGAGTGGCTGAAAACAGATCTCAGTGGCGTGCACTTGGAGAGGCCTATGTCTAGCAGTGGACTGTGATAGACTGATGATGATGATGAAACTTTTTAACTATCAAAGGACGCTATTATAGTCGGAAAGACTTATCATATGGCATTTACGTAGATTTAAGATTGTTGGCTATGTAAAATGCGTAAGTTTACATTTTGCAAAATTGAACATTTCTTTAGTATGTGTAACGACAAAGTGGTAGTTTAGCTATAAAGTTAAGCAGTGGTATTTCTGGACTTTATCTTTATGTTACATTATAACCTTATGCCTGCAATTAGGCACCAGTCCAGTAATTTACAATTGACAGGTTGTAAAAAGAGACGTGAGACAGTTTCAATTATAAATTCGAATTATTGAAGCGAGACAGACTTTAATACTTAGTATTCAAATATTGTTATGTAAACGAGTCAAAATGTTTGTTTAGTAGGTAATTTACAAGAAGAAGACAAGAATTGAATTGAATTTCAAAGAACAAGACATTGAATTTCGAGCTGTATTTAAATATTCACTGAAGTTAATTTAGCTTGTATTCTATAAAATACAGTTACAACTAGTTACAAGTATTAGTAGCACAAAATGATGATATAAAAAAATCTAAAACTATAAACAAACTTGAAATTATTCAGGTTACGGTCAATAGTTGAAAATAATTAGAATATCAAAGAAACCGCTTTAATTGAGGTCGAAACAAAAATATGTAAAGCACGACAAAAATACTTTTGCCGGTGACGAAATTGGTACTAAAATTTAGCCAAACAAGTTTGTTAGCTTTTGAAGTAAGGACGTCGATACTAGCGCCATCGTCGCCGGTAAAGATAAGTTTGTATTGTTGTAATTAATTAAACAATACATAGTCGGGTGTCGTACAATCGATAGGATGCACTAATAGCGCATCGGTTTAATATTCATAACAATTAAGATGCTTTGACGAACTATTGTTGAATAGAAATAGGTGTGACGAAGAAATAACGGAAACGGGAAAGGACATTTTGAAGTAAGTTAAGTTTGTTCCCTTGGGATCTCTGTTGTTTGATTAAAAATGGATTTTTATAATTATTTCTAAACTATTGCAGCTAAAATTACTTAAAGACATTCTTAAATGTCTCTGTAGCTATTTTATCCTTCGACAGATAGCCGATAATAAAGACCTTATTTCGTAAGTAAAGAATTTTATTAAGATTCAATAATCAGTTTTAAGTCGCTGTTGACTACTAACTTTTGAGTATAGTAACAGCTAGGATTTTAATAGACTTCAAGTAAATTTCCGTCATTGTCTCCGATATAGTATCTCTGTCAGTTTCCCCTTCAATGTATGATCTAAATAGTGTATTAAAAGTGATACCAGTACACTGCTAACTTAGTGAATAGTTGATATGAGTGCATTGGCTCCTTAACAAGTCATCGATATAAAATAAGGACAAAAGTCAAATTGAGGAGTAATGAATACCTCTGGCGGTGTTTTCGTGGGAGAGGACTCAGACATTCGATACGGGATACAACCACAACCCTTTGGTATTGAACTTTTAAAGCCAAAGAACAAATAAACGATAATACCTAATAATTTCAAGTTTTGTAAATAGATTATCGGGTTACTTTGGGTAAGCTATACGTGAAAAATAAGTCAACATATTGATTTTTCTAGTTTCGGAAGCTTTGGAAAATAAATAAGGATGTATGTTTAACCGGACTTTCGTAAGTAACAAACTAAACTTAAGAGCTGTTAAGTTAGAAGGCAAAGGTCTCTTCTATCCTTCTACCTGTTTCGGTCTGTGCCTTACAAATTATGCGAAAAAGAGGTGAATTTAAGCAAGAAAATAAGTCATACATTAATCTTGAAACAGTTACAACAATACATAGATTTTTGTAACTAGAAACTTCAGATGATGACTACAGTAAGGTGTAATCTTGACTGTTATACGTTACGTCCCTCTCTAACAAGTTACAAAAGAAAAAGCCAACAACAACTTGTGAGTAAACAATAAAATCAGCACCAATACATCAATAAAAGCCAAAAAGGGATTAGAATCTCACACTTTTTTCTACCTTACCTTCAATTCTATTTTTCTCGCACCATTTTTTTTCCAACTTCAAAACTCGCTTAGCCGATGGCTTGCGGCTATGTTTGGAGATCGTGACATCGGCGCAGGCGCAGGCTTATTATTAAAGCAAACGGACGAACGGACGGTAACCGCGAGTGCATATGCATGCAGCCATGGACTCTACGTAAACACTACAGAAACGTGTTTGAATATTTTAGAAGTGTCTAGGTGCTTTTTGAAGTAATGTTTTGAGTTAAATCTTGGCTACTGTAACTTAGTTATAAAATTAGAAATATTTTAACAAAGTACCTACTTGTTTTAGTAACCATAAACCAAATCAAATGAGCGGTAATCATTGATCAAGCCGTCCTATATGGGAAGAAGCCTGTTCCCAGCAGTGGATGTTTTAGGCTGGCAATATTATGACAAACGAACTCAATCCATCTCTAGTTATGGTAGCAAAACTGTTTTCTTAAACATTGTAAGTTTTGATGGTGTTACCGTGTGACGCAAAGACATTTTATAATCTTTCGTCGTTTTTCTCACAAGCAAGTACATGCGGGCTCATATTATGTAAAATAATTGTTTTGAGGTTTTCCACGTCACCAATGAGGCTGGGACAAGTTTTTATTGCGCATGCGCCACAGTATTGTATGGGAAATGTAAGTTTCTCATGCGAAAGTCTTGCATTGTCTGCCTTTTTTAGTTTTACTTCACAATGTTGTCGTTTATTCGCTAAAAATTGAGTATAATCATGCACGTTATTGAGTTTATAAAAAATATGATAAATGGTCGATTATGATAAATATAATGGCGGTGTCTATCAAACGTTATTTTCCTTGTACGAGTCTGATATTAAAAGTTAATAGCTACATAAGTTACGTAAAAACTTGTGAGAAGTGTTTTTTGTCACGTTGTCAAGTCGTTGCGTTAATTTATTTTTTACAGGTGATTTGGGGTTAACATTGGTTTTAATACTGAGTACTGGCATGTGGAATCTAAGTGTAATAAAAAGGCAATCGGATTAAGAATCAAAGCAATAACATGAAGATGCCAAGCAGACGAATGTCACAAAATATATGTATCATAAAACGCTGAGGACAGATTTATCACTTTCAACTCTCGTCCCCTCTTAGTTTATATCATAAACCTGTCCATTAGGGCTGCCATGAGATCCAAAAGTTAACTATTACGAAAGATTAAAAAAGAGTTATGTTGCATGTAAGGTAAGGAATTACTTTAGATTAAGATTGTATTCTTTGTTTCTATCTTAAATGTATGTATGTATGTTATTACCTTTCCCCTTATTATTTGCAGACAATACAATCATTACATGTCATATCAATTTAACTTTTAGGTCTCTAAAAATATTCCAACTAAATAAGTTAGGCCGACAATAAGATGACAGTGACATAAAAAGTAGGCATTGTACAGATGCAAAAAGCAAAAGGCAGATGAAAATAGCATATTATACATATGTATAAAGGGATTCCAAAAAGTGGCTTATTTAGTGGTTTCAGACGATAAAGAAACCATATTAATTAAGCAACAAATTCTCTGTATAGGTGTCAGCCCTGGCTAACATCCGTGAGGTCCAAACACGGGCGTGTTTGAGCACCGTGCCTGCGCTCGCGCACTGTTGTGTGAGCAAACAACGCTGAGATAACTCAGGGCACTGCTTAGGCCCGGCTATTGAGAAGTTTTAACGATTAGGCTTTTGGTATTTTTAGAAGAATTCGGAAAATATACTTCTGTTATTAAATGGTTTATATACCATTAAAAAGTTACTTTAGTAAATAAATTTATTGAGGTTGTGATTGCTATCTAGACTTAAAATAATCTAAAAGAGTATAATAATATGTCGTAACGTTACTTTTCAAAGGCTAAAAAGCAGAAAGACAGCTTGTGTTGCTAAATCTACTAGAGGTTGAATATAAAATGAATAGAGATAGATATTGTCAGTTCTTCCGTGATATAACACTCAAATAGAAATTACAACCTGTACATTAAAACAGCAGACATTTTATTGGTAAAAGTTTACAGATTTAAGAGCCACGTCGTAATTAATACAATGTACGTTTATACCTCTTGCCCGTCGCTGTCTGGCGTTTATTAGAAAACACCGCATTAAAACGATTTATATCTCTAATTGAGACTTGCGCATATCCTGTGATTTTTGCGGGATTCATAAAACACAGGCAAATATACTGTAATCATTTTATACCCGTTTTATGATTTAATCTTGCTTATTGTAAGTTTTATAGATACAAATTTATTGGTTGGCTGTGTTGAATAATCATGCTGTTAAAGAAAATTCTGATTGTTTTATGGTCAAGTTAGGTAAACGAGGTGAGGTTTTGTGTACAAAATTGTTGTGTAGCCTTTGATCTAATTAGTGGTCCCATAAACTACTTTGGTCAACATTGAAGTTACAGGGATTTTTTATGATACGAATTATGCCCTGTTTTTGAACGTTGTTGAGCTTATGTGCCGGATTTAATCGTGCTTTTACTTTTTATTCGACGTCTAAAAAGGGACTCTTAATTCGACTCTTTTTTATACTGTATGTTATCTTTCAAGATATTCACTGAGTATCGATTTAGTTGATTCAATTTTTTCTTTCAGGAGTTTAGATTAAGATTTCTTTATGGATATTTTTTTAAGCTAGAAAAATGGAAACAAGTCCCGTGTCCCCTTATTCCCTAAGCTTCAGAAAACCTTAAACAGGATCATAGAAATCCTCGCAACATCCCGGCATTCTAGAAATCTTTCTAAGACATGTCTAAGCATAAAATTCGCGCAGCTACGACACATTAACATCATAATGCCACTATTATGCCACAGAACGGCTTGACAGTTACTGTCTAATACTCATAAATAGTTAATTAGCAATTTAGTAAATAGTAAAACATGTGTGGTCGGCTCTTGCACTTATATGGAAGTCTGTAATATAAGGTTTCTGAGTATGGCAGATATTTTGATGAAAAAGGGATTCTAAATTGGCAAGACGGCGTATCGGTAACAATTATTGTTGATTTATGGGCGTCTGGCGGTATTATGATAATTTTAGTTTGATTTTAAAACAGGAATTTGGTTGATTTTGATTGACATAGAAAGATAAAAATGGTCTCGGCACAAATGTTGGATTTTGTCGCTAGATTTTTTTATACAAAGGTCAATAATGTCAGTTCATGGTGTTTAAACCTTAACTACAAACTACAAAAACCGTTTTTAAAACGTAGCAAGGTTTTCAAAGGAAGTTTCAAAGCAAACAAGCGTAAAAAATAAAGTGTTTCTCAACATTAATGTATTGTCCGTCTGCGAATAGGAACTGCTCAAATATTCAATGTTTCTGAGACTACGTACGTTACAAATAAGTAAAGGCGATTCCCAGAACAATTTCTTGTTGCGAACACCCGAGCGAGAACACACAACCAAACCGAAATACAACTGTATCTGGTACGAGATAAGGTTTAAAATGGTTTGTATTAATAAAACAGATGCAAATAATATAGATTAAGAGGAGAATTGGTCATATAGGGTACATTTTAGTTGAGATTTATAAGTGACGTTCACTGACCCCTGTCTGTGGCCGTTTACACAGTGGTCCAATGGACAATTGGCCATTAATTGCGAATGTTTATGAATTGGATCGGTCCGTCTGTTTGTACAACATGGTATGACGACATCTGTGGACCAGACTGTTGTTATAGACTTGTTGCGGAAAAATGTGACGCATTCAAGCAGTATGCGACTGTACCCATAGGTTATGCGTATATGCAACCTACTTGCTTATATTATGACTATAGGTACCTTAACTGACTGGCTTACACAAAAGCTGTTCACAATAAAACAATAAGAAAAAAGAGTTTCCTCAACTTAATATCATGCTCAAATTAATTAGCAATAATTTATCGCTAATTATATTACAAAAGCTAATAGTTAAAACATACTAATTACCTAAACAAAGCTTGAGATCAAAGAAAAAGCAATTAACCTTTAGTCGCAAGTTTATCAATAAAATTAAAATAAATCGGTAGCGGTCAGTCTTTTGTTAGAGATAAGAAAAGCAATAAAAAAAAATATTTGTATTGGGAAATTGTGTTTATAATAAAATAATGTAAATGAAAGGGTTATTTAAGCTATGAATTTCGTTAAATACATGATAAGTTACAAACAATTACATGTTTTGTTCTAAAACAATATCTTAACAGCTTTCTATGAACCACTGACAGATAAAATTATTTGTTTCCTTATTTACTTTCAAGTATTGATAGTCGAATTTATATTTAACTAGCATACATACACCAATACTGACGTATTACACATACCTACAAATCTTTCTTCTGAAACATTTTTTTCAATCGAAAAAACCGCATCAAAATCCATTGCGTAGTTTTAAAGATTCGTAGGGAAAGACAGACAGCGCGAAGCGGCAATGTTTTATATTTATGATAGTAAAGTAGTAATTCATGGGTCGTAATATAACTTAAGTTAATCTATACTGTCGTGGACTAGCCACTAAAAATCGTAAACGAAACTACCTCAGAATTGAATACCTATAAAACAGGACACGTTCATCTTCATGCGTAATAAAATCTAAATTAATTACATTATGCTTTCAGAAACATGGTGGGACCTTTGAACTGAGATAAAGATATCTTTACGAGGCAAAATAAGGCAAATGGAGGCAAAATGAGGCAAAACTCGCAAAACGTGTACGAACGGAAACCATTTGTGATTTAAACAATATTTGATCCGTTGTGTCCATAACATTAGCCGTTACTTTGTTTGGTGTAGCCGGCTATGTTGCTTGTACTGTACTGTATTAGAGTTGTGTCTCTTATGCACAGATAGGGGTGAATTTTTATGTCATATAGTTATAATGAATGTATGGCGTGCCGTACTGCCGTCCCGGACAATTATTATTAAAGGGTTTTGAAAATAATTTAGTGACAACAGGTTTTGACAGTTGTAATGATTTATATGTGTAAATATTCACACGTTTACACATACACAGTAAGTAATATTATTAACTCAATTAAATGCACATGCTAGCGAATTAATAACGCAAAGTGTGCTATGACAAGTAACTTTACAGGATAAGAACATGAGGAAATTGAATACGTAAACAAATAAGGATACTAAAAATATTAAATCTAAACACTTTTTCTCAAGACAATAAACAATTTATACAAGCAATAAGTAAAAACAGCAATAAATAATCGAATCACACAGCACATTTATGTTGAATTACCGCCGCGTTCCGCAACCGCATACAAAGCGGGTGACAAATACCAAAATATAAAGAACTTTCCCTCAAAATCGAGAATTTATACACATATTATCTTTCTAAGCAGTGTAATACTAAAGTTGATCAATATTCAAAATGTCGAGGGCAGGTCCCGACCACAGAAATCGTGTGGTGACGTGAGGAATACCAAACGCCGGCCGCATTGGTATTCAGGCAGACCAGTGTAGGCGAGCACGCTGAGGACTTTGTGTATAGAATTAAACTGTTCTTTCCTATCTCTTAATCTCGGATATTCCGATGTTTTCAACTATTCTGCGATCATTTGTTAAGTATTTGTATTGGTTAATTAAGCTTGATTTGATTTCAAACGGGAAATATTTCGTTCTGCGTTGTGGTGTGACGCGACAAATTAAGTTTAATTTATTGAATACAGTTGTAGTTTCAACTTAGATTATTTCGTTTATGAAGTTTCTTGCCGGTTCTACTCCATAAGAATGACATTATGAAACCGCGTAACTAGAGTCAGTATCGTTTTGAAAGTACCTGAGAAGGCCTACAAACCTTTTGCTTTTGATTTTTCAGTGCAGTTACAAAAAAATATAACCACTACATATACTGTTTAAAAGTTGTCAATATCAACAGTTAACAAAACCTTATAACACCTTTTGTTTTTAAAACTCTATCAGGCAATTTAAGCGGGCACTATTGTGTTGATTTAGACTTAAGCAAAGGTAGCACAATTATCAACCAGGTTTCTTTTTCAAGAAAGAAAGGGTTTGGATCAGAAAAAAGGTCAGATAGATCTGTCTGATGTTCATAACAAGGATTCAAGCAACAGTTTTAATAACGATTTCGAAACAACCAATGAACTGTAAAAAATCGTGTTAATGTCGATGTAATCACATAGGTACACAAATTAAAATTATTATTAGTACTTATAACCACGACATTGGTTCTGAAAACATCTGCGAGATATACAAAATCTGCAAAGGTTTATTGTAATTTTAAGTATAGCCAAAGGTATTGCTTTGGTGGGAAGTGTCAATAAAATAAACTTTTACGATTTGCTATAAAAAAAAACTCTCATGATTTCTTTGATGTCTACGGTACTTTTATCATTAATTTTACAAGAAGTTTTTATTTATTTATTTTTATTATTGCCGGTCTTGTAATGTCAGTAGGTATTCGCTGTGATCGGCCTACCAAAAGGGGCAGTTTGGAGGACGAAAGGCTAAAGCGGATAACTTCAGTAACAAAACCGCTAAATACATCAATACGTGTATATTCATAAAGGATAGGATTAGATGGTGGTCATAAAGGTACGTCTATACCAGTCTTATATAAAATAAGGAGGGTGAATGAAAAAAATAAGTGACCGTTATTATTATAACTAGGTACTTTTAAGACACGATGTTTACAGATATAATGATAACTAACGACTGTCTACATAATAGAAGTAGGTTAGTGGTAATGCAATGTTGATTTGTATCTATCTAATGTTATGCAAATAGGCGAAAATAGAAAAGCTCAAAACAACATCGTTAGATTAGCATGAGATATCAATACGGTCATTGTGGGAAGCCTATGACCTAAGTTTGTAACTAAATAGGCTCAGTCTACAAGCGTAAGTACTAGAATCAATATACTATGCCAATGCAGAGCTGAAAGCGAGCCGATGCCATAATACGAGCTCGGGTTACGAGCTGCGCTTAACGTCAACAAACGCGGCACAATTAAAAAACATTAAAAAATGCGATGCGTTGAATTCACTCCAGTTTTTTTAAACGACTCGTTTCACAAGTCCCTACTGTGAGAACCAACAGGTAACCCGACCTATTCGAAAAGACACCGGCCCTCCGAAAGCTCGCATTGGCCGCGCGCCGACACAACTCGGCCGCGTTACCTCGCAGACCGCGCTTTCATAAGCTCCACTACTTGTATAACTAGCACTCACCTTCGACACCATGGATCCTGGCGGCCAGTGTCGACAGCACTATGAAGACTGACAGCAATTGAATCCCATAATCCGGTATAAAGTTCCTCGACCACATTTTGTAACACAACATTCACACATGGATCACACACATTTGTTTTACTCCTTCTATGTCGTTTGAACACAATATTATCAACACTCACGGAACTAAATGTAAGAACTGCCACTTCATTTTGTTTTTGAACTGTTGTTACGTCGAAAACATTTGTTTATTGGACATTTTAGCGGTAAAACACGTTTGAAAATAACGAAAAGCCCGGTAGGAACATGCGCAGCCGCGTCCCGCTCGCATCTGACGGCTTTGTCCGTAAATACACAGCGTACGGTAAATCAAAATGGCCGCCGCAGCGTTTGTGTGCGTGCGCGCACCTTGTAACAATACATATTTTGATATCTAAGCTTTGTGACAGACTTAAAGCAATAGTTTCGTTAATTATGAGATAGTACACAACTGATTTAAGTCATGAATTGGGCAGTATTAGTCTAGAAACCCGTGAGAACCAATTTACACACACATGTAAACAATACGCGGAGGAATGTTGATTGAATGGAGAAATCAAGCGATTCAGCAGCACTGTGTGCGCGCAACCAATCAAGAGCTTTTGAACTTTGACGTTCATTTGCCACAACAGAGATGGCGCTGTCACCAATTCGAACTAGGGGTGGATATTATAAAAATCTTAGTACATTAAATTAAATAATTTTTCGACCGTTGGTGAAAACACCGCACATTCGCTTATTTTTGAGCGAACACATTTTTTAATATTTTTATTAGCACTCCCTGTTTTATAGTTTGATCAATATTCAGTTGCTATCATCGCAAGCCTAGCAAAAGGGTGGAACTCGTATCTTTGTATTATTAAACACCGACAATATTTATAACAATGGCGATTTGTTATCAAAAACATCCCTTCGAGATAGAATCAGACGACCGACTCACAACTATCAACACTAAAATATTCGAGATTAAAAAGAAAATACAACTATCTGGTAAGTGGGTTCATAGTTACGCTTCATGTTTCGCGTTTTTGTATGTTTTGAATGTTTATTATATTGGTAAGAACGAGTATAAAAGGATTGAAGCAAAAAATTGGTAAATCTAGGTAAACTAGGTACAAAATAAAAAAAAATGAACACATAGCTAAGTTTGTGTTCACAATTCAGCAATTCATTTGATTACACATGCACTAAAATACACTAAGTTTAACAAAGAATTATAATAATGCAAATATAAATATAACGAAAACTACATAATACGAGGACCCATATCAATTCTTAAAACACTCATTAATTCTAACACAGAGGGTCAAAGAAAATCCAACTTCGAGGAGAATGAAGCAGAGAAACAGCATAACAATGACCATATAGATACGTTGAAGAAAGAAATCAAACTGCGTCTGACGGAGCTGGCGCGGGCGCGGGAGGTCATCGGCGAAGAGGAGGTGCAGATCAAGAAGTACCTCAACGATGTGTGCCCTATGGGGGATAAGAGTGCTGATCTGGTGAGGAGAGACTTACTATATTAAAATATGTTATATTAAATTTCAAAATTTTTCACCTTTTAAATAATGATGACCGAATCGATTTTCGACAAAGGCAGCTAGTGTTACTATGACACCAGCCAGCTACGCAGGACTTATAGTGCACAAGCGTGTGTGTATATTTTCATTTTTGTCATTACTCTCTAAAATTTCACAACCAGAAAAGTAAATTTCGAATCCGTACAAGAAAAAAAAATGTATTTTTTTGTTTGAAATACTTTCGAACATGGAAATGTTGTCAAGCTATGAATTTGTAGAGCTCATGTAACAAGTTTATTAGAAAATATGTTCGAAATAAAATAATCTTCTTAGGTGTCTCGATCACCCCAGCAGCTAAAAATCATTCAAGTCAAAAGCATAAAGACATTATTTTTCAGATCACTCACAACCTGGACCTAAAAGTGATCGAACAGAGAAAAATGCTCGACCTCCTAAAATACGAGAAAAGAAGTAAAAAGAAGAAGCTGACGGAACTGGAGAAGGAGTACGAGTATCTTCTGATTGAGAACAACAAGGGGATCCTTGTGAAGTCTAAAAACAACAGCAGAGCTCGGAAGGTAAGTATGATTGTGAGTAGCTGTTCCCATGATATAATAACTTAACTTGTGAAGTTGTGATACCCAACTATGTAGGGATAGTGTCTGGACGGAATAGTCTTGGTACATCTGAAGGAACCCATAGTTACTCTCGTGGAGATAAATGGTTCGTCACGTGAGTAAAGGTGCAAGTATTTTTGAGAATTCTTTCTTTTACGTCATATTCTCTTTTGTATTTAACAAAAATTGGAGAAGGACTGGTGAAATTCAAGACGATATTTTATAAGATTTCTTAGATTATTTATTCGTAGAGATGTTTCATTTTGTACGTCGGCGATGTAACGCAAGACTCCGGTACATGACATTTCTAACGACAGTCAGATAGTATTTTTTTTTACTTTGTATCGGAGACTTACGTTACGAATGCGAAGGGCTTTGGCTCTGCATTAACTTGTAGGTTTTTATCTAATAACTATTGCTGTCATTTTTGCAATTAATTGAAATAAATATCTCAACAACCAATTGCACTATCACTATAAATATTTCTCTATCACAGCACTATTTTATCTCGTATTTTCATCACAAGTTTTATATTTCTTCTTCCTATCTTGTCACTAAAGCTACTGGACTAAACTAAGACTAATGATTACTTTAACTTACGAACAGCACGTATCTCATCTAGAGAATGAGATACATAAGGTTCTAATACAATGGACGGAAGCTGAACTGGTGAAAAAGAAGTACATTTCAATAAGGTTCGTTTTAACTCCACTTATTAATACTAGTCTAATTTATATCTATTAGAATGCCGTCGAATACAGAGTCTAAGAAGGAGTGTTTTGATTATATTTTACAGACAGGCGCTGATAGATGATTCCGTGAAATTTGAAAGTTCCTTGACACGCATAGAAGATCTTCTGAAGAAGCAGAAAGAAGAAATAATGAAATTAGAGGTAAGTACTTACTTAAATAATACTCTTAGCAAACATGCTAAAAACAAATAGATATTAATTTATGCAACTTTTATCATTTCCCTGACGTTCCTTAAAATTGAATCAGTGCCGTGTTGGTATTACTTCCATTCATCCTTTCTATTCATCCCCTTAATATACACCTTTTTGTTTATCATACCAATCATTGTTCCTAAATATTAAATATCCTCAGCGTATTCGCGAAGAAGCAGGAGAAATGCGTATAAGAGCAACCGCCGCGACGGCAGCGGAAGCGGCGCGTGCGCATGACGCTGAACATTCACGGGCATCAGAAAGAGCTTTCTTCGCGCAACGATTCGCTGAAAGGAAGAGAGAGTTGGAGAAACTGGAAAAGAGAGTGTTCCCACCACAAGGTAAGGTGGTAACGGCTACTGTACATAATTATTTAGGCAGCCTAGCTACTGGACATAGCTTGGGAAATGTTAGGCAAAATATAGATTTGTCTTTATTTTCGCTATGTACAGCTTTTTATTCTCTAATCATCTCGAACGACGCAGAATCGCGATCAAAAATATTCACTACTATTTTTTGTAATAGCTGTTCATATTTTTGATCACTGTGTGTTAATTTGACACTTGTATCATAAAGTTTTTGTTTTCTACATAGCGAGGGTGGTAGTGCGTCAGGAATCGACCAGATCTACCGAGCAGGAGGCAGTCCCAGAGGAGGTGTCTGCCGCTCAACAGATGGAGGACATCTTCCAAAGACTCATGAAGTTAACAGGTGACCATTTCTGCGAGATACATGTCTTGATTTTTATAACGCAGTTTTTTTTGACAATTTCACGGATCAAGAGAAAGAGACGAATTTGTAATTTTTTTCAAACTATCGACCCCTCAACATGATGCCCTTTGTTTCAGATAGTTTGTATGTGTTTTCTGGTTTTCCCTTTTTAAGATATCATATTTATTCTAAGATATAAAATTCTCGTTTCACAGTGTTAGTTACCATACTCCTCCCAAACGGGTTGACCGATTTATATGTAATTCAGTGTGCATATCAGTTTGGTCTGAGAATCGGTCAACATCTATTTTTAATCCCGATTTAATTTAATTTTCGCGTGTGTATTACAAGTATTACGACTACCGAATGCGTAAACAGTCACGAGAAACAGCTAGTATACTATAATCACGCTATTTCTCATAAAATTTCAGGTGTAACGGACGCAGAGGAGGTTTTCGACAGATTCCGCGCTCAACGCGAGACCTCCCAGCGTCTGAACTACCTGCAGCAGACGACTGAGGAGGAGAAGCTGGGCCTGGAACAGACGCAGACCACGCTCATGGCGGAGCTCGAGGCCTTCAAGTTTGCCTCCGTCAAGGATAAGGATGAGTAAGGATTATGCTCCGCGGTTCGATAAATAAGAAATATTAAAAGAAAAAGAAAAATCTTGTTAAGACAAAAAAATATTCCTCAGCATTAGGACAACGCCATCTAGTCTCAAATTAAGTAGACATATGAGAGTAACTTGTGTTATGAGTACCAGACAACTGATAAGTTTGTTTATCAATAGTCTATTTCTAAATACATACATAATACCTAATAATATAGATAAATTACAACCAGACACAGAACAAATGATCGTGCTCGTTACACAAACATTTGTCCTGGAGGCAAATCGGACCCACGACCTCTGGTACAGCAGTCAGGGTTACTAACCACTAGACCAACAGGCCCGTCAAAGAACTGTTTAGTTATTACTTCAATGTGTATTAGAAATAGTAGGGTTCGTATAGTTGTAGAGTAAAGATACTAAGATATCAAATACACCTATGTGTTGCTAGGTAGATTTCTATGGGCGCTAAAAGCAAAACTAATATTTTGTCTTAAAGCAACCGGAGGCCAAAATATACATTCTGGGATTAGTAATCCTATACATTTACAAACATAAGTGGATAAATAGCTCCGTGCTTAGAAGAAGAAGAGTTCACGTGTGAATCACGCATTGTTTTACTATCAATAGCTCTTGTATCAAAACGGGACCCGCAGATAACGAAATAGATTTGTTTAGTGGCATGGGACTGTTACATTACCCACGATACTAGATCAAAGGAAGCGCGACAATAGTTTTGGTCAGTAACAATAAATATATCTCAACATTCCCACAACGCCATCTAGTCTCAAATTAAGTATACGAGAGCAACTTGTGTTATAAGTACAACTGATAAACATACTTATATATTTTAAATACATACATATTATAGATAAATTACACCCAGACACAGAGCAAATGATCATTTGTCCTGAGTGGGAACCGAACCCACGACCACCGGTGCCACTAACTATTCAGGGCCACTAACCACTAGACCAACAGGCCAATCGATAGAATTGCGATACCCTTTCAAAAGGACAAACAATGAGTATGATAAAAGCATAACGTTTTACGTAGCTTCTGTAAAATACTGACTTTACTCCTATTTCGCAGAGCTCAAGATCAAATAACAGCGTTGAAAGAAGAGATAGAGGAAGAGAACGCTATCTACGAGGAGTTGGAGAAGAATATGGATGAGCTGGAGAACCTGCTGCTGGAGATCAAGAGGCTGCTGTATGACCTCTGCAAGCTTTTAGATGTAAGATCGCTGTTACAAATGTATAAATCGATTTGAAATTCGATTGATAGCTTTCGCCAGAGACGGCGAAATATTTTTGACTTAAATACGCAGTTTTTATGCAGGTTTAAAAGTTTCGTCAAACTTAAGGCATATTTTGTACTGGACTTCGCAGTTTTGTTACAGAGACATTCATGTTACAGAAACGTAAAGTTTGAATCAAACAACTTTATATGATCGATTCGGGAGACCATTAGTCAAGCACTAGACCATTAGAGGCATTTCAACAAGCTACCGAACTAGATTGAGAAATCCGACTCCTATTCCATCATCTTCTTCTTCCTGCTCTTATCCCATTTTACTTGGGGTAGTCGCAACACGTTTTTTTTTTCATTCTACCGTTTTTTTCTTTCATTCATGTCATTCCTTATACAATCCATCCATTTTTTGCTTTGACCTTCCCTTTCCTCTCCATGCATCAACATTCATACTCATCACTTTCTCGGTCGCATGAGTCTCAACCCTCCTCATGCACTCTGTCTTCCAGATCATTCCTGAGCCGAGTATGCCAGAATGGACGGCGGAAGCCAGAGACGTGCAAGAGCTGGTGCAGGTGCTGACCACGCGCTATGAGAAGGCGAGGCTCAAAGTAGAGGATGTCAAGGAGAAGCAGAAGGACAACACTATTATCATGGTGCCTTCTAATGTAAGTCTATTACACAGTAAGTAGGTATGTTGAAGATTCCAGCCAGGGTCACGCAGAGCATGCGCGAGCGATCCCGTGACGCTGGCTTAGGTAGTAGAAGGGGCCCGGAGTGTTTTTAGTCGGTGGGAGTCTGACATATGCCCAAGCTGTGCCCTCGGCGTGGGTGGAAGTCATTAGCATTTCATCTTGGAAAAGAAAAAAAGGTATGGTAATCGCCAAAGATATTAAGTTAACTATATCAAAGGGACTCCAGAAGACTTACCCGCGCAGTTCGCGAATTAATGGAATCTAAAAAAGAACAATGCCGCGCAAAATAATACAAAAAGTTGCTTTTACGGATAAATAAACTTTTATTATCAATCACTTTCGGCGGTAACACTACTTAATACTTGCAGTATACAAATACTTGCTTGAATATGTCTTAACAAACAAAAAAAAAATAATTCCAGCCAACCAGCGCGGCGGCATCAGTAGCAGGTCTCAGCGGGCAGAGCCACAGCACTCACAAGGAGTCGGAGAAGAACATTCCGACATACAAGGAGCTCGTTACCAAGGAGCCTGTTAAAGCACCGAGTATGTCTATCTTAGCCGATGATACTTCATAAAGCGAGCTTTAGAAATATAAAAAAAACAATGCACTTAGGCTATATTAAGCTGATTTTAGATCAAAATCAAGATGTGTTTTTTTTATTAATAAGTAGTAATGCTACGTATTAATAAAAAAAATATGTGGCATTTAGTACTGAAACTAATAAAAGTTGTTTTTTTTTAAATGACTAGGCCACAATTCACAGTACATAAAGAATTAGACAAAACTCAGATCGAGTCACTTACTATAACGAATTATTCATACATGATTACTCCTCTTAGAAATTAACAATTTACTCCATATTTCAGCTTCTGAGGACGATGAGGACATACCTTCGCGGTGCTACCTGAAGAGACAAGCACAGCTGATTGTGGACACCAAGTGCAGACGAAAGGGTTTCAGGGTACCGTTCAGGCGGTAGATGGAGAACTACATTTAGTTAATAAAACTTCATATATGTACCACTTTTGTAATTTAGATGTGTTGTACTCATTGCAAGTTTGTATCATTTTTTGTAATATAAACACAAAACTTCACTTTAAACCTTTGTTTTTTTGGACTACCTTAATAGCCTTTAGGTACGCTTTAATTGTACAAATGATTTTTTTATCCGTGCATGACTTGGCATGGTATGGTCAAGACTTAAGCCTGCCCTATGGGGGAAGGATAAAATACAATTTGATTGACAATGAATATTCATTAAGTCATAATTTTATGCCTCTATTCTTGGACAATATTAAAGTAATCTATACTATAATAAAAATGGTAGGGGTCAAATTCTGTACATTGAAGATATTAAAAAAAAAATGAGTGGGGGGTGTTTTATTATCGATACTGAAGTATAAAATGCAATCAAAAAAATTTTTGTCTGTCTGTCTGTCTGTCTGTCTGTCTGTCTGTCTGTCTGTATCTTGAACGCGAATCACGCAAAAACTACTGAACGGATTTTGATGAAACTTGGTATGGTTATAGTACCTACTCCGAAGAAGGATCATATCTACTTTTCATCCCGGAAACCGATACAGGGGGGGAGGGAGGAGAGGTGAAAGTCCCTCCCGCATCACGTAAAATCTACGAACTCAATGCAGACAATGTTTATACACAAAAATTATACGCAACTTGAGGTATAACTTAGTCTTTGTTTGATCAAAATCGGTTCACTCTACCAAAAGATATGATTAATTAAGTGAATTCAAGAAGTAAAATAATTACGTTACGCAATTCAGTGTAGTACTTGCAACGACATCTTATGACAAAAAATAGAACTAATGTTGATAGATAAATTCTATATCCGATAGATGGCGCTGCATGTACAAATTTCGTCGTTTTCTGAATCGCGGTGTTAAGATTTAACACCATTATGTTTTTGCCGAAGGTCGGGCTAACATAAATACTATAATAGTTACCACTAACATAAATACTATAACAGTCAATAATAACTGGGGCTAACATAAATACTATAATAGTCAATAATAGTTACCACCGCCATCTATTATCTACGCCCAAAGTAACACCACAAACTGCCGTTTTGACATACTAGATGGCGCACTCACGATGACGTCATATTTCTGAATCGCGGTGTTAAGATTTTCCTGCATTTAATGACCTCTGTCAAAATAATTATTCGTTTCGTGCAGCTCCTGTTTTAAACAAGGTGGGTCGCGTCAATATTATGCTTTAAACTGCGATTGAATTAATAAGTTCTCCACAGTCCACTCAAGTCCACTGTATGCCCAGTGTCACATTCCTGAGCACGCCCCTGGCTACATATATTTAAAGTTTAGTTTCATTTCTAATTATAAAATATAATCTATACTAATATTATAAAGCTGAAAAGTTTATTTGTATGTTTGTTTGCTAATCTCAGGAACTACTGGGTCGAATCGAAAAAATATTTTTGTGTTGAATATACCACTTATCGAGGAAGGCTTTAGGCTATATAACATCACGTTGCAACTCTTAGGAGCGAAGAAATAATGGAAAAAGTGAAATAAACGGGGAAAATTATTCATCCTTGAGGGCTTCCGTTGCGTGCGTTGCGAAAACGGTTCAAGATACCAAAAATATATGTATGAAAGAACTATTCCTAATTCCTATTTAAATGATCTAAAAAAATGTCCAAAACAGTATATGTCTATCTTTCAAGATTAACTCACTAGAACCGTTTTTATGGTAATCAAATTCGGTTGAAATTAATGCATTTCTTAGGAGTTGTATCAACGTATCAGGTTGTGAAGTCAAAATAATTATGTTCTTTTAAAAAAATTAAAACTAAATTGTCTAAAATAATAACAGAAAATGACGAGGACAAAGTCGTGGGTAACAGCTATAACTTATAAAGCTAAGAAGGTTGTCCGCAAAAATAAATGATGCTCAAAATAATTATTCCACGCGGACGAAGTCGCGGGCACAGCTAGTGTTAATTAAATATTATAGTAGGTACTTACCTGTCTCCATAATCACAGGTATAGAACACATTATAAGTCTTGTGCATAGCCGACTCCTCAGTAATATACAGACTACGAAACTTAAAATTCAACCTCGACTCTTTACGCAACAAAAATCAAACCAGAGACGCAAGTACTCAAAATCTTTGACAAATCATCAATCAAAACCGTCAACTATTTTCTATTGTACTATTTATCGCAGGATTTTGTGTTTTAATTAGATTTTTGGTTCAGTTTACAAGCGGAATCATGTTTTGCCCGAACAAGAACTCGTTTCTCCAGATGACCGTGGCTATGAACCCTAGGGTCATCAACAAGGCGGTCCGGAGGGCTATGAGGAAGAAGCACTTTGATCCTCATGATGGTAAGTAGTTTCCAAGGCATCATTAACGCTAGCACGCATAGCATCCTGAATGTTTTGTGCGATAAATGGGACAGCCCTGAGCTAATACTAGGTAGGTATTATTTTATAGATACAGTTTCATCTTATAGATACTGTTATTAGTCTGAATTAAATGTCTTATTGTTATAAAGAAGATAGGTGTACTGTGCACTAGGTCTTAAGGTCCATTAGGCGACTAATGGACCTTAAGACCTAGTGCACTGTACCGAGCACCTTGGGTCACCCGAATGGTGGCGGGTAAACCACCAATAATCGCATTCCCAAAGAGGGTTAGTGTCAGGCAGGCGGCCGACTATAAAACCATAGCCAAATCCATTAGCAACATGTTTATAAAAAAAAAAAAAAACCATGTTGCGCCGACCCCAAGTAAAATGGGATAAGGGCAGGAAGATGATGATTGTTATAAAGAAGATGCGAGTAATATCAAGCCATTGCTGTCCATTGCGGGATCTTTCGCCTATGGTATATTAAGTGTCTGTCTATCTACTGCAATGTACCACAACTTGTGTGTTTAGGCATGTGTTGCTGAAGAGTAATAATCGTACTGGCTGATGTTAATTAATGTAATTGCACATTTTAATTAACTGTTAATAAATAAATAAATGGGTCACGTACCTTAGGTTAGCATTTTTTTGTCAATACGGTAATTTTAATTTTTGCTTACTCAGTAGTTATACCTACCTGTTCTACGAATATTCTTCGGTATCTTTGTCCTCCTTTTAGAGTTACCACCGACGCAGCGGTTGGAGTCCATGCAGCCATCAATGTTCGCCCCGTGGGTGGACATCACGCGGGCGCACCTTGGCTTCGGTCGCCGCGGGCTACGGCTTATCAACAGGGAACTCAACTCGGAGGACAGCTTGGTACAGCTGCAGGCCATACATTCTATACTTGATCAGGTAATTGTTACTTTACAATTATTGAAATTTTAAATATTACAGTAAGAAATAGATATCGAATAGTCTAGGGATAGGGCAGTCTTGTATGAGCCTTTTTACAAAATAAATCTGTTAGTTTAAACTTCCAGGTCCAAATAGCTGAGAACGCTATGTTCCTAATAGACTTGAACGTGGTGTACAGGCTGATAGACCTGATGCAAGACCGTGACCCCATCGTCCGGGAGAAGGTGGCCTACATCCTCACGCATCTGGCTAACTACCACCAGGGCCGGCAGCGCATCATGTCTCGGCCTATCGTTATCGACCACCTCATCTACCTGTTCATGCGAGACCGTAAGGAGATACGATACGTCGCCGCGCTCCTCCTCAAAACATTGACCAGGGATAGGTGCTCCTGCGAAATTATTATGAAAAACAATAACATCATCGGAAGTCTTTTAAAAATGATCAAAGACGACTACATGACTATCGTCATATTCCATTTGAATTCGCTGAAATATTTGACCGAGTGGGATCCGGTCCCATCGCTAAAGGCAAACGCGTTTCAAGTGATGAAAAAACTGATAAAACAACAGGAATTCAAAATCGTAGCGGCTGCCATGGACTGCATGGTGCAGCTGCTCAAACACGACGTGGGCAAGAAGCTGGCGGACCAGCATGATTTGACGCACTTCTTGAGGAAGTACCTCTTGTCTCCGGACATCGAGGTGGTGATGGCTACCGCAGGCCTAATGTGCTACACCACGTTGACAACAAGAGCGAAATGGCGTGTAAAGGAGTATCAGTATGATTTCACAAGGCGATTGGTGAGTCTGTGCGTGTCGCATAACTTCCCAGTGCTGCAGCTGCGATGCATGCAAGTTCTAATCAATCTGTGTGACAGTCCGGACATCAGGGCGCACTTGAAGAAGCACTGGGAGAAGAGAATCATGACTATAAATATCAGGGAGCATGAGCAGTGGGATGGCACGTCGGAGACCACGAGCTACGGACTGGAGACGGGCCACAACTACAGGACGATGTGCATAGAAGGCGTGGAGACTATTAGGAATGATTACGGAGACAGTATTCATGCTGTGAACGTGACCAGCTATTTAAGGAGATTACAGGAAGTCAAGGCTCATCTGATAGAAGCCATCAACTTCCAACCACACATCAATTGAGAGGTATTGTGATTATTTGGTACGACGTTTTACTGGGCGTATTTTTCGGGATTGCCCGAAAATTTTCGGACCCCATCTTTATCATTAGTTGAAAAAATACGCGTAAGTAAACCGATTTATCAAATAATTATGAATCTACCTCACGATAGTTACCATAAAAATGAAGATTTTTTAATCACAGTAGTGACTGTGACACGCACTTATACATTTGTTTTGTATTTTTTTTTCCTTGGGGACGCGAAATATGTATCAATAAATAAAATCATGGAGAAGGTAAGTATTTAGGGTATTTAAATAATATTTAAAACTCAATTACTTACTTATAAGCATTTATTGAATAAAATTATACGAATTACAATATTTGAGCTAGACATTTGGTTTCATTAAACACGTTTTGTGCCTCGAGGCAATCTTACAGCTACATTCAGTCGAAAGACTAAATAGGCATTAATATCTACAGTATCTATACTATCGGAGTAATACATTGTAAGAAATATTTGGATATGTAGGGCAATGTAAAACAAAGTACGATAAGTACGAATACAAAAACATTAAAAAAGTATTTTACACTAAAGCATACGAAATAAATAAAATATACGGAAATTTCCAAGTAAAAAAATCTGCTGAAAACTAGTTTTGACTCGAGTTCTACAAATGATTGTTCGTTCATTACAACAACCTATGAATAAAAATTGCTTTTCTTTAGAATTGTTTTTGGCGTTTTCTCATTGTTATCAAAAAGGCAACAATATTTATTTATACGGCTCGAACATTTGAGCACTGATATTGCTTTAATATGGTCGATATTATAATAAGCAATAAGCTAGTATCATTGTCATATAGAAAATGAATTCTATTGTATTCGAAAATATGGTCTATTTTCGTTAAACTTAAGTCAACTACAAACAACCAATACCATTTTTCTAAACTCTATATTATTGTGCGATTTGTTTCCAAAATGAAAAATGAGTATTTCTTGTAAATATACGTAGCCTATTGCATTGATCATACTTATCTAGGACATTTGAATGAATCAAATGAATACAATAAGCACCCATACACGGCCATACAAACAACTGTTATACTTTGATAAATGTGGAAGATCTTAAGTCGATATTTGTTGCATTATTATGAGTATATTTATATATTGTATACTATCTGTATACTATCTGTGTATATAAAAACTCTAGATACAAATATGGTAAAAGCAATTCTAAAATGCATGGCTAATCTATGGTTATATGCTCCTAAATGGCATTATAAATCTACAAGGATCTTTTGGCACGTGTGTGACATTAACATGAGGGCGCTAGTGTGCATATTAGCAACAAGAATCAACGCAACAGTCTGTTAAAAATGATGGTTTCTCCATACAACGGTTTTAGTTCCGATTTCGGCCACATGTCAAAAGATCCTTGCAGCACTATATCATATTTGCAACTCTAGTATATACCATAATGTTTTCATATTATATCAGTGCATTTTGATTGGATATCTAATTTATTTACTTCGATTTCAACATTCAGGCTGCGTTTCTTTTAAGGGTACGTAGCGTAGGAACTTGTTATGCAAATAAATTTACCAATAAAATTCGGCATAAGTGTAGGTAGATGAAGCTTATTAACAAAAACACATTCCTAACTATGCATCCTTGGTAAAAACGCAGCCAGATTATTACCTAGATTTATAATTATCTCAAATTAGCCTTGAATTTTGCTATATCAGATAAACTGTACATGAAACCTCTATCTGGCTAATATTCTAACATGAAATACTATACTATACTTTTGGCGATGAACTGTCGTGATATTTACAATTAAATTGCTGGTTTCTTTATAAAATACTGACAGTATAACAATAGTATGTCTTTTATATAACTGTACAAATATGTTATCTACAAATATAACTAGTTGCATTGGTTATAAGTCTGCAAGAATCTAACCAGTCCTCGTGAATACTGAAACACAACTTTCAAGACGCTCTGAAATGTCTGTTTGTCTCTTTCTTTTACTTTAAAATGATAAAGACCGCATGAGACATCAGCTAACCAGAAAATATAGGTATTTCAGTATTCGGTAATAAGACCTATATAATATACAAGTATTAATTGCTTTAGTGCCTTTTATACATTTCTACAAATAGCAGAATTTAAGTTTTTATTTTAAAGCCATTAAGTCATTAATACACTGAGCGATTTAAGAAGATAATTTATAGAAAGGTGGGTAGTACTGCAAAGCTTACTTACCTAATCTACTTCTGAAATTTTATTAGTTCTAAATATTATAATTATGAAATCACTTTGTGTATTAATGACGCTAACGTGACTCGTCTTTTTGTCTATACAATTTTCAATTTTATTTTAATTTACAATATTAGTCTAAGTGACTTAATAATCTGCCGAATTGGATCTCTATTATATTTAGGAACAATTTTATATTTACAGGTATAATTTATTTAATCGTTCCGTTTAATATTTAAGTAAATCTCACTGTAACTGCATCACGCAGATATTAACGTCTACATACTCTCCTAAACAATCAATACTTTGATTAATATCCACACTTTGTACCTAGCTATAGTCAAACACTGGATTCACAGCACGTTCCACATATTATCCACAAGACTAACTTCTAGAACTTTCTCGAAAATCGAACATTATTCACCTGAAGCTATTAAATTAGCATTCAACATTCAACAAAGTACTGGAGACATCACTTCACTTCACAAAAGACGTTTAAATCAAAAACCTCAATACTAATGTTTCTAACACGCCTCTGTATCACCCTACTGTCAGGAACTCACACTTAACTCACTTTGTAGACCTATGTCAAGCCTTTGACACCAATCATCAGCCTTTTTACCGTCTACTGCGGTGGTAAGTCGAGGGGTTCCTCCGGGGTGGCCACTTGGACCAGTACGTTGGGCGTGACGTACTGGTACAGCGCTTTGCACAGATCGTGCAAGGTGGGGTCTCACCTGGCTCCCCCGCGCTTGTTCAGAGGGTCGTAAACCTCAGCCTCGGAGTCCACTTCGTCTTCGGAGAGGGAGAGTGAACCTCCCACACGACGCGTTCGTAATCCCTCCTGTATAGACACAATGAGATTAGTATTTAATATTAAATTTGGTGACAAGAAGTCCATGGCAACTATAAAAAGCATCAAAATATAAAGTATAAGTAAGGTAGTATAATTGAATAAATCCATATGAGGTAAAAACAGGCTCCAAATGTTACTACAAGCTGCTTATTCTTTAAAAACCTAAGATTTAAGTCTTGAAGAAATGTTATTATATTTTGTATTAAAAGATGTCAGCAAACTGCTTATCTCATAACAACTGAAACTTCAAAAGTCTTTGAGCAACTATCATATCTTCAAGCAGCAGAAGAAATAGCATTCAGATATTAAAAATGAGATAGTTCGTATCAATAATGAAATGAATTAGGGTTCCTTTTTTTTTCTTTAAAGCAACCCTAAAAAGTTGAAAATAATGACTGCAAGCTGCTATAGACATGGCTGAAACAAATAGCAGTGCATTTTAATAAGGTACTATTTATTAAGAAATCTATTGATTTTAATTAACATGCATTATATTAACTGCTGTAAGTAACTTGTGGAATTGAGCAAACCCGTCCCAAATATTAGATAAAGTTATTTATTAATAGTTAGGACTTGCTTGTTTGCTTAAAATAATTTCTTTGCAAAATTTGTATTTACACCGGGTTAGGACACCAATTACAAGTTTGAGAATATTTTGGAAAAAGGTTATTTTTAGGCGATTGTCTATACAATAGATTAAAATGTTAAACTATTACTTAAAAGCCATAAGGAGTGTTAGGTGGTAGTAAACAGCCAACAAGAATATTATCTTACAAATGGTTATCTTTTAAACTAATAATTGCAGCGCCTGGTTTGGGATTAAGGAGTTACGGCTATTTAATTAAACACAATTTTTAATGTAATATTTAACCGGGACCTCAAGTTATTTAGTTAAGAAGTAGAGGGTGAAATTTTATGTATAGAGAGAATAAAATACTATGATGCATATTTATAAAACTTTAAATTTTCATATCCATAATACAACGGCAATTTTTTCAAATTGTGATCACTTGTGCATTCTGGGTTTGTGCAAGAAAATTGGTCATTAATAATTTCGTTCATGTTTTGTCAAAATCTTTGTTAATATATCCCATATTTAACAGGATACGGCTAACTTGAACTTGACCAGATACATATTAATAACGACCTTAGATAGCACTTAGGGTTAAATAGCCTAAAGTTCTAGCAAAAAGAAAACGTAAATAAAGTCGCCATCTGTGTTAACTAGAAGTCCCAACAATAACCATACTATAAAATACCTGTACACACTCAAAAGTTGCAAGTAATCACTTTTTATAGATAGTAAAGCGCTGAGCAGACGATGCATGCATTAATGTTTCTACGAATTTTAAGTTGAAATTAGGAGGACTAACTTCTTATAGCGCTACAAGGATCTTTTGGCAAGTGGATGACATTAACATCAGGGCGCTGGTCTGTGTAAAAGTGATGGCTTTTCATATATAATTAGTTGCGATTTGGGCCATGTGCCAAAAGATCCTTGTAGCTATATAACGTCCATCTTTAATGTAAGTAACAAAATAAAATTTAAATGACTTTCTTATGATAATTTAAACTTCTGTTGTAAACGAAAGACGTCTACTGTCAGTGCAGAAAACTGGTGCATCGTCCACTCAACACAAACATAAAAGGCAACCCAAACCAGTGACGTCACAGCTTTAGAAAAGAAAGAAAGGATTGCATAAAACCATATTGTGAACAACTAGGGTGCGGTGCTGTTTATGTTTCCCCACCAATTCCGTGTCACTGATCCACGCCGGCACTCCGTCCTCAACGCTTGAAGACATCTGAATATAGGTGACGTTTCAGAATCGACATACAAAGGTTAAGTTAGTTATTTTGAATGGGATAAATGAAAAGTGGTCTTATATTAACAATGTTAATGTTCGAAATCCAATGACTTTGCTTTGAGACTAAAATTGAACGAAGGAACTTTTTACATTTTATGTAGTTAATATATATACATACAACAATGTAGATGTTGTAACTAGTAGTATACAAGTATATTTGCTCCTAAATAGCTTTTCAATATGAAAGAATGAAACATAAAACCAAAATGAGTAAGAAATGGGAAATAATGTCAAAAATAGGAACAAAACAAGAATAACATGAAAAGATTTAAACCAAGAAAAAGATATAAAAACAGATACACATTCAAGATAGAAAAAAAACTTAACTAGAATGAAGAGACATAAATCTATACCAGTTAATAATATACACCAAAGAGACGACAAAAAAAATCAGACACTGGCAAAATATTTCGTTTTTAATACAATGTCCGAATGAAATGTTGAACTAATTTGTTGTTTTTCAGCACCGAATTCACATCCTATCAAAAGTCATACATCAACTAAACAACTTTAACTAAATTTTAGACAACAAACGGGTCTTATTGGTGATATAATAAGCACAAGTATATCTTTTACTTAAAAGGAGGTATCTATGTAAGATAAACTGTAAAAGTTGTACAAGTTTCTGCAATAAATCTTTTTTTTTCTAATTCGATATTTCTTTTAACTAAGTCCCAGTCTTACCTCAAGTATCCCAGCGCTGGGCTCAGACGCGTACCCTTCGAAGTGCCGCTGGTCCTCCTCGTAGTCTGATGATGAAGAGGACTCGTTGTCCACGTCACGGGCCGTGCGGACTGAGCACACCATCTGTGCTAGGTCCGTGAATGTGTAGCTGGAGGGAGAAACGGAGAAACAGCATAAGTTTTAATTTGAGTATATTTTTGTTTGAGTATGTATTTGTTAGAGCTTATGTTGTTATTGGTAATGTACAAATGGTGTTTCGGTTTTGTACAAGGTGTAAGATGCTTGGGCATGTATTAAATACTATCTCTGCACAAGGAAATGCACAACTACCTAATAAAACTTTGCTTGCATGTAAAATGTGATAAACACAAAATTTACATCGGCTGACACAAACTTTTCGGAGATTTACTTTGGAGAAAATTGATCATTTTATTGAGTAGAACCAGTATATAAATATCACGCATTCCGAAATGTTAAATAACTTAAAATGATACACCAAAACAATCAAAGATTTACATATGCATAGATATGGCATTTTGTTTAAACGTAGAGTACACAAAGACTTGACAGCTTATGGTTAAAACACACTAGTTATTAGTAAAACAACATTCAATCGTTTTTTATTAACTATTTAACCTACTTGGTCAGCATTGCAGATTCATTCGGAAAGCGTGGGGTCTGCCGGGGCGTCGCCGTCTGTACATTTATCTTACTATTTGGGCGCCATAAGGAATTTCTTGTGGAATAGTCTAAATTTGTGTGTATGACATAAAAATGCACTTACTTGTTTGTTAATATCGGTGATTTTGGATTGTGTTGATAGACATTTTTTAAAACCCATCAGTTAAAATCTCCTGAATTATACCATCATAAATTTTCTTAGACATACAGATTCGCTAGTTCTGCGATCCGCGTAAAGAGTTCTAGTAAGGCACTATTCATTTTGTTTTTCACGTTCCAATTTCAGAATTAACGGAAACGTTTTAATCATAGCTTACAGTCATTCTCTAGCTATGACCTGAGCAATGGTGGATTTGTTTGTGTTTGCGGTATATTTAATCACGTTAAATCTAATATATCTAAATAATTTTTCAGGTCTTTTGGTCTAGTGGTTAGTGGCCATGACATATATGTTATAGATAAATTACACCCAGCCACAAAACAAATAATCGTGCTCATTACACAAAAATTGTTCTGGGTGGGAATCAAACCCACAACCTCCGGTATAGCAGTCAGGGTCACTAACCTCTAGACCAACAGGCTCGTCAATGGATGATGGATTTGTGTGAGTGTTCGGTGTGTTGTGGTATATTAAACTATGTTATATCTACAGTTGTTCAGTACTCACTCAGTAAGTGATGGCGGCGCGTCAGGCCGCCTGCCCTCCGCGGCGGCCCCGCTGACGCCGCCGCCGCCGCCGCGGCGCTGGCCCTCGAAGTACGCGGCGCCGTGGCGGTACCCCACCTCGCGGATCTCGTCGAACGAACCGAACTGCAGCGTCTTGTACGCGTCGATAGGGGGGCGGATGTACTCGCAGTAGTCGGATTTCTTCACTTCCTGATGATTTTGGAGTTGTGTAAGTTTTTGATGTGTGATGTATAGTCTTTCAGTTAAGCAAAAAAATTAAATAAAATGGTTTATTTTGTAAAAGGGTAAACTTTATCTCCTTGACATGTAATTTTCTAAAATATAAGACTAATTTACTAGAATCGACATTTCTTAACAAACTCACAGGTCAACGCTTCTTGTAAAGACCAGACAATGAAGTTTAGTCTGTAATAATTTGAATGGGTATCCTGCAAGAGTTTCACATATAATGACAAAGCAAAAAGACATAATATAAAAACATTTTTAAATGACAAACATAAGAAAAATGCAAGATCATTGATTATGTAATTGTATACTTTTCTGTGTTGCTCTTTCTTTATCTTTCATTAAAATACTGATTGAATTTCATAAAATCATTTTCTACATTTTTATGAAATTTATTAATTTTGTGCGTATAAAGAAAAGTTTACCTCCAATTGTCGATTGCAGGATACGTAAGCCAATCTACTTTGAATATCTGGTAAATTGGGAACCTTCACGGGTGTCGTAAATGGATTCCACCTGAAACCGAAGTAAAAACCAGTATGGTATTTTTTTTTTTATTGTCACTACATATTGTAAATCAAAGTCCTCCACCGTGAGTGTCTGTTCACGACAAGCTTAAAAACTACAGCAATTTTCATGCAGTTCTCACCAATGCATAGAGAGGTTTCTCGAGGAAAGTTTTAGTATAATAATTTGTTAAGTTTTTGTATACATTGACTAAACTATAACGATATTTTTTTTTTAAATATTGGAAAGTTATAACAATTGCGTTCGACATAAAAGAATTGGGTAGTGTCAGAAAAGGTCAGATATAGGTAATGTTTTTGCGGTTATAACCGACACTGGCAAGTCTTGGGCAACAGCTAGTTGCATATAATACAGTATTCTCACCGTTTCCACAGCAGCCACCAGCCAGACAGATCATCGCCGTAGTTAGTAAGGTCTGTATCGTCTTGTGAGCCCACGTCAATGGCCAGGATATGCTTAGCGCCAAGTGACCTCATAACATCAGCTGTAAATGTTACAACAAGTATGTTTTAGAAATGTCTGGGGATTGTTTTAAATATAGTCATGTTGGTAGGCGTTAAACATATTTTTGAACGCATATTATGTTATTTAATTCCAAATATTGAGAAAAAAATGTTCAGTAAACAAAAATATGATTCAAAGAGAATTTGTAATAGTGTACCACTTTGTATTTCCATGTTAAATCTTACTTCAAAAAATTCTTATGAGGAGATTAATAAATCTATACTTTTTCGATTTTATTATGACGGCTCTATGTCTTTTTCATCTCATGAAATAAACACTATCTTCATTCTTAATCTGCAACTACACTGACTCCTAAGTCACAGGGTTCCCCCTAGTTTAGGAGGCAGGGTTTTTCACCTTTATGCAGCCTTTTTTCCTTAAATATTGTTTCTATGAACATTGTATGTTAATAAACTTTATTTTATTTTTATTTAGTAACCTCCCACAATACATTACCGGGAACATTGTTGACGTAGCAGCCATCGAGCAGTAGATGGCCGTCCATGGGGTCACAGATGGGGGGGAATATCCCCGCGATGCTCATGGACGCGCGGCAGTACCTCCACAGTACACCTGGCAACACTCCGTCACTATACCGTGGACCACGCAACAGAGGTAACAGGGGAAATGGACCTTAAGTCCTTAGGATAAAGTTCCTTTTGGCATACTGACCAATTTAGGTATGTTACCATCTGGTAATAGAAATTAAACCTTACGGCGTTACTATTAGGTCGTTTTTTAGTTATGAGACCAGAAGTAACGAAAATTGAACTTTAAGACCTTTACATAAAAGTTGTTTTTTTATTGTTACCACTGTTACTGATGCGAGGTCGACAGACGACGGGCAGTTGCCATCACTTACCTTCAAACGCTAGACTGAGTGACAATATTTGCCTTTTAACGATTCATCTCATTTTAATGTAAAGTTGAAATATTAGTCGTGAAATGGTATTTAGATTTAAGCTTGTGAAATAGATGCGTGAATAGGTATTTGTGATAAGACAAGTCTAAAGAAAGGTTTCTAAACGTATATTCCCAGGACTACACAACCCCACGACTATGTACAGAAAATCTCAATTTGTACAATTCCTTACACAGTACTTGTGTTTACGTATTTGGAATATTCTATTCTAATATCATATGAATCAGAAAACTAATTTCTGTATCTATCTAATCGGAAACTGTGTTGTAAGAACTACATAGAACAATTCAGAATTTTGAATATTTAGTATCAATTTATTTTGGACAATATTTTCACTCAGCCTAACTTGCACGTGCGTGGTCACGCGACGACGTTTCCAATGTGTCACGCAGCCGTGATTGGTTTACCTGGGAGGTTGTTGACGTAACCGCCGTCCAATAGGAGGTGGCCGTCTACGGGGTCGCAGAGCGGCGGCATGTAGCCGCTGAGCGACATCGACGCGCGAATGTAACGCCAGAGCGAACCTACACAACACGGACCCTTCTTACACTGCCTACAGGTGCATTAGTCAAGTTAACAGCAACAACACAGTCCATGGAGAGGAAATGAACGTGATAGACGTCTCACTAACCCAAACGACAACAGAACATCGGTCGTGCCCGCTCGGTTAATCTATGATGAGAATAGACATTGCTACAGTACTACATGCATCATGCTACGATGATAGCGAACCGCTACGCCGGCGCTGCGGACAAACTACAGATGAAAGTTAACAGATTAATACACATAAAGGTCATAAATGAGGAAGCTAAGAACCACACTCATGCATATACATGAAGATGAGAGAATGTATGACAGATGTATGATGAATTAATACATACAAACTTTATATCACATCCAACCCGACATTGTATGGACGATAAATATAATAATATTTTTATTTAATAATGAACTCCCAAATAAATAGCGTTAGGTAAACCAATCACAAGCGCTTTTTAAATAGTAATGGCAACTTCCCAAAGGCAAATGTCGGATTCGTATCGTTGTTAAAAAAAAATATAAGAATACAAAATTTCGATATTTTTACAAAAAACAGTGAGGGGGTACATATACACATAAATATAATTGCATGTAACAAACACACGTTGACATCATACAAACATATAAATGCAAGTGAGTGTGGCTTGTAAACTGTAGCGGACAATGAGACATTACGTCACTGCGTGTGACCGGTGGCAACATAATGACATGAACACAATTAGCACGTAAACTGCAACAGCTATTGCCATCATAGATATTGATCGTATGACGGTATAGGCGTCCGCATGGCTCGACCAACTGACTTGTACTGGCTAAAATTCTGTTGTACAAACTTTTAACTCTCTCCGTCTCTTTTTAACACATGTTATTGAAAAAGAACAGAAAATTACCGCATTTCTCATTAATCCCAAAAAAATGCATCTTTTTCTTTATGTAAGCGACGAAATATCCAAATACTCTTCAGAATAGCCCAAGATTATCTATCCTTCTCAATCGTTTATAGTCAGAAAGAGACAGAGAAGCTTATGTAGTGCACAACAGAACAAACACCGTTCTAATAAAGCCATATGGTGACATCAATAAACACATTAAATACTGTCACAACCTGGTCAGCAGATAGTGACTACAATACACGAATATACTGATTTTATCGACATGCAACATTAACTTTAAAATCAATTTGGTGGTTTACAAGTGTTTCGGCTAGGCAACAAACATATAACTATTCGATGCATAAATATGTAAAAATTTGGGCTATCATAAACTATATGAAACAAATTCTAGCTGAATTAAGCAGGTACGTAAACTAATCAGTACTACTGTCTTTGCCTTGACCCCTTTTAATACCCTTCAAAATCGTAAAAATAATTGGTTTCTAGAATGCAGTAGAAACAACATACAGTTACGTTTAAAATATAACTCAATATATCTGCCAATTGTTTGGTATAACCATTACCTAAATAAGAATTTGAGCGACAGTAAATATTTTTTATACGAAAATCAACAAAAAAAATCCCTACATATACTATAATTGAAGCATAGCCGAAACACAACCTTTTAAATTAACTATACCGGTTATCAACATCAAACATCTTCCAATTACAAATACACGTACCTAATACAATTTACGACGCCATTGATAAATTACTCATTAAAGCAAAAAAATAATAATTTGGGTTAGTAATGTGCAAATAAAGCTATAAATTATAAAACAATAACGATATTATTTCCTGTCCACGTTTGTGTTGTGTTAATTTAACTAATACTACTTCGGCTTATAATAATTGTTTAGATTAGAAAGAATATTAGTAATGTATTGTCAATTTTTATTAGTAATTTCATGTTAACTTAGTTTGATAAAGTTTATTTTAACTTCTATAGTCTTGGTAAGGCATTTTTACTGTAATGATTTATCACTGACGTTTAACCCAAGGACATTTCTCTGTAGCCTAGTTAGTTTCAGACCTAATTAGTCCTTAAAGGTGAGATGTTGGGTTAGTTAACCGTTAGTGAAAAATCATTACATTATAAATAGTTTAAAATAATGACAAATTAAAAAAATGACTTAATTTACAGGATTTAATCCTTTAAAGAAAGCCTTATAAAATTGACACATTACATATATTCTTGTCGATTATAATATGAAGCTTAAGCTAACAAATATCAATTGCTTGATCGCTTGTTTCTTTATAATATCGCAATCACTCGTGTTATGTAATATTGTGTATAAGCTTTATAATTAATAAACACAATTTGTGTTACTATAATATTGTATATTTAATATTTTTATAAAAAGCAAACCATTTTGGAAGAAATCATTATTGTATACGAAGACTTTTTAAGCCAAATTCTAATTTTAGTAAAACGGCAATTGTATTGATACTTTTTTGCCCATAAATACTACTAAACATTAACTGTACTAACATCCCACTGAAGTGTTGAACCTTTTTGTTTTAAAAAGTACCAACAAAAATATCAAATAACAACTAGAATTTTGTCGATTTTCGACAATAGTATCTACAATATCAGCTTAAAACGTATAAAATCTCTTTAGTCCCTAACCTAACATTAACTCGCAAGTCCACCATAACCTAAGTCAAAATTCAAGACAACTCACCATGACGATGGACCCTCATACAACTGGAGCTGATGTCGGTAGTCACAGTGAAGTACGGAAGCCATAGGTCCTCGATGTGGACCTCTCCGAAGGTAGACCGAATGGTCGCGTTGAACTGACGCCCGGAGAACATTGACGTAGCTGGGTAGGTTAAGTCTAGGAGTTGCTTGCCCCATTGTGTCATTTTCTGGAAAGAAAGTTGGAGTTTGATTATAGGGACTTATAGTAAATAACTTTGTCTAATTTACCATTTGTAGGTGTTCAAGTTAAATGTGATTTTTTTTTTTGAACTTTGACTTTGAAACAACCAGTGATCACGGTTTGTGCAATTCGGCCGAAAAGTCGAGAGAAAAGAATTATCGAATTACATCGCGAATAAGACCCGTTTCTTGTCTAAAATAAGTTAAATGCTATTATACACAACAACGATTTTTGTTAAGATAAAATATAAGCAAGTTTTGTATAAAACATTTGTTTTATACAAAACTTGCTTATATTTTGAGCCACCTGAGAGATCATTCCGATCACGTTTCAACTTAAAATACACATACATTAAGTTTAAAAACATAAGAATACCCACAAAATCACATCCAAACTCAGTCCTAACACAGTTGTAAGTATAACACACCTGCGACCACTCCCTGGCTTTCTGCGTGACGGTGGTGATGTTCCTGTCCATGCACCACAGCGCGCCCATGAACGCGCCGATACTCACTCCACCCACCATGTCGATGGGAATGCCCGCCTCCTGGAATCGAGGTAAAGGCTTGTTAAGACTTGTAATATAACAAGGTAATTTTAGTTTGAGTTTTATCATTGGTGTGTTAAATAAGAAGCCTACAGTTTTTTAAGGATTATTCCTGTTTTTTTTCTTGGATAAGATATGTGTGTTATCTGTATGGCGCGCACCATGCCCCAACGTGTGCACCTTGGCCTCCAAAAGTGCTTAATTGTAGCCTAATTTGAATAAATGGCTTTTGATATTGACGTGTGTATGTGTTACCTGTATAGCCCGCACCATGCCGACATGCGCAGCGCCCCGCGCCCCGCCGCCGCCCAGCACGAGCCCCACGGCCGTGCCCGTCAGCCAGCGCGCCAGCCGCGAGAAGTCTGAGTGCACTGACGCCTCAGACATCAGCACCTTGCTGTACAGCTCACATCACGTGTGTATGTGTTACCTGTATAGCCCGCACCATGCCGACATGCGCAGCGCCCCGCGCCCCGCCGCCGCCCAGCACGAGCCCCACGGCCGTGCCCGTCAGCCAGCGCGCCAGCCGCGAGAAGTCTGAGTGCACTGACGCCTCTGACATCAGCACCTTGCTGTACAGCTCACATCACGTGTGTATGTGTTACCTGTATAGCCCGCACCATGCCGACATGCGCAGCGCCCCGCGCCCCGCCGCCGCCCAGCACGAGCCCCACGGCCGTGCCCGTCAGCCAGCGCGCCAGCCGCGAGAAGTCTGAGTGCACTGACGCCTCAGACATCAGCACCTTGCTGTACAGCTCACATCACGTGTGTATGTGTTACCTGTATAGCCCGCACCATGCCGACATGCGCAGCGCCCCGCGCCCCGCCGCCGCCCAGCACGAGCCCCACGGCCGTGCCCGTCAGCCAGCGCGCCAGCCGCGAGAAGTCTGAGTGCACTGACGCCTCTGACATCAGCACCTTGCTGTACAGCTCACATCACGTGTGTATGTGTTACCTGTATAGCCCGCACCATGCCGACATGCGCAGCGCCCCGCGCCCCGCCGCCGCCCAGCACGAGCCCCACGGCCGTGCCCGTCAGCCAGCGCGCCAGCCGCGAGAAGTCTGAGTGCACTGACGCCTCTGACATCAGCACCTTGCTGTACAGCTCACATCACGTGTGTATGTGTTACCTGTATAGCCCGCACCATGCCGACATGCGCAGCGCCCCCGCGCCCCGCCGCCGCCCAGCACGAGCCCCACGGCCGTGCCCGTCAGCCAGCGCGCCAGCCGCGAGAAGTCTGAGTGCACTGACGCCTCTGACATCAGCACCTTGCTGTACAGCTCACATCACGTGTGTATGTGTTACCTGTATAGCCCGCACCATGCCGACATGCGCAGCGCCCCGCGCCCCGCCGCCGCCCAGCACGAGCCCCACGGCCGTGCCCGTCAGCCAGCGCGCCAGCCGCGAGAAGTCTGAGTGCACTGACGCCTCTGACATCAGCACCTTGCTGTACAGCTCACATCACGTGTGTATGTGTTACCTGTATAGCCCGCACCATGCCGACATGCGCAGCGCCCCGCGCCCCGCCGCCGCCCAGCACGAGCCCCACGGCCGTGCCCGTCAGCCAGCGCGCCAGCCGCGAGAAGTCTGAGTGCACTGACGCCTCTGACATCAGCACCTTGCTGTACAGCTCACATCACGTGTGTATGTGTTACCTGTATAGCCCGCACCATGCCGACATGCGCAGCGCCCCGCGCCCCGCCGCCGCCCAGCACGAGCCCCACGGCCGTGCCCGTCAGCCAGCGCGCCAGCCGCGAGAAGTCTGAGTGCACTGACGCCTCTGACATCAGCACCTTGCTGTACAGCTCACATCACGTGTGTATGTGTTACCTGTATAGCCCGCACCATGCCGACATGCGCAGCGCCCCGCGCCCCGCCGCCGCCCAGCACGAGCCCCACGGCCGTGCCCGTCAGCCAGCGCGCCAGCCGCGAGAAGTCTGAGTGCACTGACGCCTCTGACATCAGCACCTTGCTGTACAGCTCACATCACGTGTGTATGTGTTACCTGTATAGCCCGCACCATGCCGACATGCGCAGCGCCCCGCGCCCCGCCGCCGCCCAGCACGAGCCCCACGGCCGTGCCCGTCAGCCAGCGCGCCAGCCGCGAGAAGTCTGAGTGCACTGACGCCTCAGACATCAACACCTTGCTGTACAGCTCGCTCTGAACACATCACACAATCGACATGTTAATATCACTTAACTTTAAAAAATGTGAGATGATAAACGCATTATATTGTTCGGTCCTTATAAATTCTACAGCAGAATGTTTTTCGCGACTTGCACACATATTTTATACAACAAACGGGTCTTATTCGCGATATACTCGATAAGATTCGATTTTTCTTTTTTCCCGACGTTTCGGTCGAGTTGCACCGATCGTGGTCCAAGTGGTCTAGATCACCCGTGACCACCAAATATCATATAAAACCCGTTTATTGTCTAAAATATGTCTACAGCAAAATTATGGTAAAAAGTGTGTGTGTGAAACAAATAAAGTCTAATTCAACTTAAAATGGCAAAAGTCATCTTACGTATCTACACATATTTGCAAAATAAGTATTTTGAAAAATAAGAGTCCACCCGTGGTCGGTGCAACTCGGCCGAAACGTCGAGAGAAAAAAAATATCGAATTACATCGCGAATAAGACCCGTTAGTCGTCTAAAATATGTGTACAAGTCGCGAAAGTTTAAAAACATTTAATTTCCCAGTTATTAATGATCTACTCACGATCCGGTACTGCGACTTGCGTGTGAACATCCTGTGCGGACAGCGCACGTGATGATGTTGACTGACCCAGCTGCGCATGTTCAGCCAGTGCACAGTACCTGATGGATTGGCACCACCTTCACGGTGTAAAAGAACTAGCTCCTTTTGAGTACGAATGGCGAGGCGTTCGATCTCTTTTTCAATCTGAAAGTCATATTAAAAAAAGTTTTTAAGTAGAGCAGTCATAAATGTTTTGAATATTGTTTTTGTATCTCTTACCTTTCCAATACTAGGCTGTTTATCACCTAACGCGACGATGAGGATACAATCGGCCTGTCGTATACAGCGCTGCGTCCATTGTGTAAGGCTTGGGTCGCATTGGTATAATGCCACCTGGGAACAGAAAAAAAATATTGTTCAGTATACCCATCCGTTAAAAATAAATGAACGACTGCGATAAGTAACTGGGTGCTGCAATGTGAGTTTCTTCTTTCACACGTACCTAGTAACACCGTTAATATACACCGTGACTTTTAAGTCGTCTTACAAAAGTGGTCCACACAATGTATCCGACATAAAATACCTCTAGGCGCGAATATAATTTTTTTATCATTAACTTAGATAATATGTATGAAGAAAAATAAATAATACATTGGAAACATGAACCATCCTGTTAATAATGTTTACGTATCAAAATGTTGAAGATACCTACCTAGCGCACGAGTCGAGCTGATCATTCCATCTCCATTTTTAACGAGACAAAATATCGCAAGCCAATCTAGCATAGTCCACGTGGACTGTTGTCCAATCAGATTGCCTAACGCCTCAAAGGCGCGCATGCGACGCCCCGCCCCTTTCACCTCGAAATCGGTGAAGGTCAATCTAACTGCAGTTTAGTTTCGTCAGTATTCTGGAAGCGTGTGCGCGTGCGCTACCGGTTTTCAATCTTTGTCCGCGATCTCGAACCTACCTAATAATGAGTGATAGGAACTATCAGTACTCGAATGTAATGTGAAAATAATTGTTGCTTTTGACGTAGTGAAACAGGACACGGTGATTTTAAATAAATTAAAAGAGAACATCCAAAAACGTGCTCGTTTGTGCATCGAACAAGGTGGTAGACAATTTGAACAGTTGTTACAATACAGGTAACGCCTACTTACCTACTTGTTAATAAAAAGTGATCATTAGTAAATAAGTTATTAGTATAAATATCAGTTGATTCCCATTCTTTAAATACGCCGGAAACAATCTACATACCTACTACTTATTTCCATAACGATCTTTTTGATTATTACTTTCTAACGTGATAAATACATACCTACGAATTAATCACGTTAGAAATTGCAATTCTGGATCTATTTATTAAATGTAAGTAGGATGTGTAGGAATATGAGTCAAATTTCTATCTTAAATAGGGTCGAATAAAGACAAATAGATCAGTTATTACTACATCACTTTGTTTGTTTCGGTTTTACGAGTAAGTTTTACCTATGAAAAATGTTTCTGACGGTTAGGACCGTAAAAGTATAAAGGATGAATTGGAATTAAGTGGATTTTAACTAACTTCTACATACTTACTGTGAACATTATGATTGTAATAGTAAGACAGCTGTTTTACGCTAAGGTGAATGACCTGTGATAAGACGCCGCCCGCGCCGCTCGTTTGACACAAGGCTCAGACCGCGCTCACTACAGAGTGTTTGTAAGACTGCCTTGTGTCATACTAATGAATAATATTTTTATTTATTCAAATCTTAATAAATCATATTTTTTTATTATAAACGTTTACTAGTCATTGGATACATGAACTGGGCTGCTTTTGTAAGACGACCTAAAAGTCACGGTGTATAACAAAAGGCTAAGTTTTTTTTTTCAATAAACGACTCCTGCACTAAGGAATCTAATCCTTATATCCGTGTTTCCTAGACATTTAATTCACATGCATTGAGACACTCAGACACAGCACAAATTCTTGTCCTACGCGGGGATCAAACCTACAACAAGTCGCGGACAGTGGTAATTGGTGTGGTTACCTATATCACTCGGCTATTCGTTCAGTGAAAGTAGGCAGTTTCTCTAAATTACATAGTGTATAGTATCGTGTAATGTATTGTTTATCTTTTACAATCGTACCTTGTGTTTGTCTTCTTGCTGTGCGAGCCAGGAACTAAGCCTGTACTCGTTGTTAGGATCCATGATGGTCAGACCGAGTAGTTTTCTTATCACGTCAGACGTCAAACGCACAGTTGGCCCTGTGAAAATAATACAAATTGAAGAATAAAAGTAAAACTCGTAAGTGACTTAATATACTTGTATCTACTTTTTAAATAAGTAATCAGATTTATGAATAACAAGAGTTTGAGGATTATAATGAGTAGTATGAGTAGTCAAAATTTAAAAACTTATACACAGCATCACCTACTGTGATCCGTGTGGTGTCCGGATATAAAGAATAGCACGACCCCATATCCTCCACTGGGTGTCGTAAAAGGCGACTAATGGACCTTAAGACCCAGTGCACTGTACCAAGCACCTTGGGTCACCCGAATGGTGGCGGGTAAACAACCAACAATCGCATTCCCAAAGAGGGTTAGTGTCAGGCAGGCGGCCGACTATAAAACCATAGCCAAATCCATAGCCATATCCATTGCGCCGACCCCAAGTAAAATGGGATAAGGGCAGGAAGATGATGATGAGCATCACCTACTGTCAAAGCTATATACTCTGCGCGACAAGAGCACATTAAGTACAACCTCTTGCTATCCAAGTATTTCTTCCCTTATTTCTTTAAAAAACCAATCACACTAGCTGATCGAAACATATCAATAATAAGTACTTACCAATAGCACTCAACGAGTGGTACAGTTCATATGTGAAGGCTGTCAAAGGCACATCATCACTGACGGGCACGACGGCCACTGTGGAGAAGTTGTGCTGCGAGGGCCGCGGGTCCAGCGCAGCTGCCGCGCCAAGCCCAGCTGTGGGCTTCTGCCACGATCCTGGGGGTTAAAGTGGTAGGTAAAATGGCTGGGTAACTTATACAAATATAGAGTCAAAATGAGTTAAATGCGGGGTGAGCTTAAATATTTGTAGCAAATGGAATAAAACGAAGAAGCTTTAACTAGTCAATAGCGTTGTTTAAAACTAATTTAATTTTGTAACGACGCTTTAGATCTCAAAGAGCTACATTATCATAACATTTTTTTTTTAATATGAAAATTAGTCATGATTTCATTTCTGATTGTGCACTAATTACACTTGATCTTAAATTTATACTTCATACCGAACATTTTCACCATTGACATTTACAACAACACGCAATTTAAAATTAACCAAATAAACGTCAAACAGGTAAAAATATATATTTTAGACAACAAACAGGTCTTATTCGCGATATAATTCAATATTTATTTTCTCCCGACGTTTCAACCGAGTTGCACAGACCGTGGCCACGAGTAAACTGGTCTATATAAAATACGCGTACAAGTCATGAAAATTCAGAAACAGCTAAAAAAAACTACTTAAAACCAAAATCATACATACCTAGAATCCTATGCCCGAGTAAATTGATCAACCTGGTCACGACTACAGGGAATCTCAGCTTAATCGCATTGAACAATCCTTCAGGTAACTTCGCCAGCTCCGAATCTCTGACCGCCATGACAGTTGTACTTCTTCTAGTCTGTGTGACCATCTCCACAATGCCGACGAGGTCGCCTTTACCGTACTCGCCGACGAGTTCCTTCTTGCCGTTCGGGTGTGTGATGACTGAACGCAAACGGCCGCTTAGTACTATGAATGTGGAACCCGATTCCTCGTCTTGACGGTATACCGCTCGGCCTGATTCGAGGAATACCTGAGATAAAAGCGGTTAGTATTGGTAAGAATGTTTTTGAATGCCTTATTATGATTTAAGGGTGTAGAAATCTAAAAAAAAAATACTTAATTTAGAAGTTGCCACATTGAAGTGGAATTTTCTTGCGCATTTCTGTCGCATGCTAGCTATGCAATGGGCGAAAATTACTACCGAATGGTCCCTAACACAAAATAGACGTCAGGCAGCCAAACTCACGGCTTTTGAGAGAGAAGTAGAAGAAGAATGGGGAGGCCTTTGCCCAGCAGTGAAACATTTCAAGGTAGTAATAACTTAAAGGAAAACTCATGTAACAATATCTCAGATCTGTGAGAACATGCGGTCATATTTTATCCTGTTTTTGTGATGCTAAAGTTAATTACCTCAACATTTTTGTTAACTGATAATCATTTTTGCAGGTTAAAGTCTAAAAGAGAAGCAACTACTTTCGAAAGGCAAATAGCACATGTTTCTAGGATAAAAGTGTGATGATGAACTATCTTACCCAATCCAAAGCGAAGTCCACTTGTCTGACGAAGGGCGACAACCTCCGTACTACAGTGTTAGCTATATGCAGGACCACGGAAGGTCTCTCCCTCATGATGCTGTACACTGTGGTCTTGGAGAGCAGGCCGATGCGGGAGAAATGCTTGGCGCGGATCGAGAAGAAGCTAGGCTCGCCGGTTAGTACCGCTAGTCCGCCTTCCACTTCACCTGGTATAGAAAAATAATATTACAAAAATACTATATTTAAATAAATACCTAACATATGTTTACACACATAGACTACTTAAACTTTAAAATAACATTTCCCATGATATACTTTGACAGTCGCAGCGTTAAAAATACCACGTACAAATTCAATATCTCTTATGTGTGCGTCATATGGTATTGTGGATCTAATTTCCTTTATTGGTTTGTAAATAATTTAAAGACACATTTTCGATTATAACGAAAATATCGATGAACAGAACCAAGACAGATGATACTATTTGTACTATAGTTTGACCATTACCGCTGTACCGCGCGCAGTGATACGGGGGGAGCTTCGGCCGATGCGATTTGTCAGTTCACCGTCAATACTCATGGTGGTCGTATCAAATTCAAATTCGGACCAAACTGTCTATGTCAGAAGCACATGAGATTATTATTTAAAGATGAGTCATGCGATATCTCGGGATGTTTAGACTTATAGAATAAATTGTTTTCGGAATTCAATAACTTCAAACTTTAAATAATCCAAATCCTGATTTGAAATAAGCTTAGTAAAATATGACTATATTTCTTGCATACTTAATTAACTAAGTAAAATACATAATATGTAGTTCGCCGCCACCTCGCCGCGCATTCCTTAGTCGCGGTACAGCGGTTTTGGTCGAACCATAAATTAGCTTTCAGTATACTGACCTGGGTAAGCGGTAAACATGTGCACTTCGCCCTCGCCTTCCGCCACGCGCTGTGACACCAGCAGCGCGCCAGACAACAGGTACACCAGCGCCACGTCCTAAACAACACATATACGTTACAAAACTACTAGAGATGGTCATGAAAGTGAGAGTATTTGCAAGAAGTGTTAAAAGACAGAAAAACTGGTTTGTACAAAGAAATGGGACTAGCGATATTTATAATGGGAGGACGGCCTTTTGGTGGCTCTGTATATTCCAATTATTGTAATTAAAATACGTGGTATTTACAAGTGGAAACGTCTGAAACTGTTAAATATTTTTCAATTTATCGGAGTTTAATAAAATATTTACTTTTTTTCTTGTCAATAAGATAAGCACCGAATAAATTTTATCTTTACATTTTTATTAGAAAAATTATATCATTAGAGTACCCAAAGAGCACATTTTTTTTATAAAGACATTTCATAAAGTCTCATTACCCGGTCCTCAGATATGACAGTGATATGGTCTAGAATGGTAAATCAAACTGCCACAACGCCACACTGTAACCATACCTGAACTATATCTGGTTCGCCGGGAATACTATAAAACATCTATTGAAGGGAAATTATAAAAACAAATTAAATAAGCGGAAGAAAACGTCAATCTACGGTCACCAAAGAAAATCGGTGAACAAACGCGGCTTTTATTATTTCAAAAAAAATATATATATAAATTTAATTCTGGCGCTTAAACTACCACTCTCCTCCTTTTAAAAGCTAGACTTTTAATAACAGATCTATGCAATTAGCCTAAGTGACAGGGCTTAACTGCTTCACCAGACAATAGAACTAGTTTATTCTATTCAAGTCTTGCAAATCTAATATTATTCAAAGACTTTAGTTGATGACTGAGTACAAATATCAATTATTTTACATAACAATATAAACTGTTTTCTCTTTACCTTATGGCTCTCCTCCTTCATGATATACGTCCCAGCTGGCAGGTCCCGCACTTGCACGTTGCCTTTGAGAACAGTGTCGCAATCCAGGCCCAGTTCCTTTACGAACGCTTCGGTCGCTATCTGGATTAACGCCTGGAAAATCATACTTATGTTATAGCGGCATTTTATACTGAAAACTATAATGTTAAAATCAACCGCGAATGACACAGTGTGTCGCAATCAGTAATAAATTAATTGGAATTACTATACTTTTGAGTTTGAAAGCAGATGTGTTAATGTAAATCATTGATGTGTGATTCTATCACAAAAGTTTTGAAACAATTATCAGAAAGTCTGTGGTTTAAAATAATAGTATTTTTTTAAATATCTGTAAAACTGAATGTAACTTGGCGAATCACATACAACAACGTGATTACGACCACGAAAAATAATTAACTGGTGACAAATATGTCAATTATCACTTCGATTCTGTACAGTTGCAAAACTACACATACTGCCAATTTACAGAAAAAGAGAAATTAAAAAGAAGACATGTTTAGCAATCATTTTTGAACAACTCATACCGCAAGATATATTATGGTTAAAAACTCAGGTTATTTGGGGAAAACCTTTATCCAGCAGTGGAGTAGCATAGGCTAAATAGAAATAAACGTAGCTAGCATCATACGTCTAGCTATCACTTTTTTACAACTCACACCGCAAGATATAGTTAAAAACTCAGGTGATTTGGGAAAAACCTTTGCCCAGCAGTGGAATAGCATAGGCTAAATAAATGTAGCTAGTACCATACCTGTTCATCAAGATTGTCAGTGTTGTGCTTCTTGAAGGAGGACCCCTCGCGCGCGCGCTGCAGCGACGGCGTCGGCTGGACATCCGGCTGCTGCTACACAACGTAATGCTGGTTAATGTGGCGAAGACGAGATGTACGGAAGATAATAGTCATAAAAATTGTTTGGAAAGGAAATTGAAAAGGGTGTAAAGGTACCATTTCAACATTTTCTTTATTGTACACCAGAACAAGATGAGATAGAGCTGTGTTCAACTCTACCTTAATACACAGAATCAGAAGTATGATACAGAATCAGTATAGTATGTAATAATTATTATTACTAAGCTAAAACTTTATTTGTTTGGCTTTTCCAAACAAATAAAGTTTTAGCTTGTTAAACAAAAACAACTGCAAAACCAATATTAATTATCAAGACAATACAAATTACACTTTAGTTTCATCCAACATGTTAGATATTAATATAAAAGCCATGACTAACCTGCGGCGTATTGGAGGCTATATCAGGCACCATGTCGGGCTTCTGTCGCCGCCCCGCGATGTGTATCGGCGACGATGACGCGCGACCCTCCTATGTCACGTATTTGTTTGTTAGTACAACAACACACGGTATTATGTCACATGCATGTTATATTCAAGCTGGTTGTAGACAAACGGGTCTTATTCGCGATATAATTCGTTTTTTTTTCTCCCGACGTTTCGGCCGAGTTGCACAGACCGTGGTCACAGGTGGATAAGACCGGTTTGTCGTCAAAAATATGTGTACTAGTCGCGAAAGTTTCAAAACATTAATATTCAAGCTGGTTTTATGTTATAATGTAATTATCTAAAAGACGACATTAATTCAGGGTCTGCAGACAATTGTATTTTCTACATACACTATAGAGCTACAAGGATCTTTTGGCAGGTGGCAGAACTAATGCCGTCATATATGGAATTACTAATACCCATAATTTTCGATAGACAGTTGAGTTGATTCTTGTTGCGAATATGCACACCAATAGCCTCATGTTAATATCACCCACGTGCCAAAATCCTTATAGCTCTATAACGGTGACAGAAAAAGTCAAATTTATAGTCTCATTGTCATTTCCATAAAAAAATAACTCCAAATTTATGAATACCGCTCTTATCAAAGTTATTTGTAAGTACAAACAATGCGAAATTTTATTACGTATGTTTTTCATGCATACTCACAAAACACGATTCTATGCTAATTTCACACAACATTTAGGTATTATGTCGAGTTATAAAATCAACTATGAATATGTTCGACTCACTAAATGTTCGGACATAGCTCTTTCGCTGTGGTGCGGTGAGTGCATGGTGCCGCCGCTTTCAACGACGGCCATTTTAGTTTTCCCGGGAGAGGACGCCACTGTCGTAGGACGGCGTTTGTCACGACCCTGTAATAAAAAAACTTTTATATGGAGAAACTGATAACTAAATAAAAGAAAAAATGTTTATATACATGTTTTGTTTATGTATAGTATACATTGTTTATGTATAGTAATAACTCGTAGATCGAAGTCGAAGCGGTCGCCTTTACCGAAATCGGTGTGGAGGATTATTATTACTCGTAGATATCAGAGGAAATTGTTAATTGTAATCTTAATTTGTTAGCATATGGTTGAATATACGAATTAACTGTTTGAATAAAGTCTATTCTCCAGTAATAGGCCAATTTCTACTGGCTTATTATGGTTAAAGAATTAATAACTTACCGGGTTAACCAACTCAGCACTTAATCCTAGATACTGATGCAGAGCTGTAAACGTCACCCTTTGAAGTCGTACCATAATAATCTGAAAACGGCAAAAAGTACTTTTAGTACAAGCTTCTAAGATTCATATTACTAGATCGAGAGTTGAAACAGAATAAAAATAAACAATAAGTTTATATGACAACAGACCTTACACACATAGTCTTAAGGCATATATTGCAAAATGAAGAAACACTAACGGTAACGATTTTTTTTTAAGTTATAAAATAAATTATACCTGTATCACTCTGACGAATATATCTGGATACTCCTTGAAAACTTCTTGGAATGCCCTCATCGGTAGCTTAATGACTTGCGAGTCTTCTAGCGCCTTTGCGTTCACAGTTTTGTATGGTTGCGAATGACCCTGAAATATATTATATCATAGTATGAATTTAATATGAATTATTGTAGTTAATTTAGATTTTAGTTATATCAGTGACCTAGTTAAATGTAAATTAATTTTGTATTATCGCGACTGAAAACATTATACGAACTATGCAAACCCCGCTTTCAAATCAACATATTTTGGAATATCACTCAATTGAACGGAGCTGTCAAATATAAACTTAACATTCAAAAAGTTCTACTTAGTAACCATTAAAATATTTTTTTTTTATTTTGTTCATTTCACTTATTAAGGTGATGTACTCACAGTAAGCACATCAGTGAAGCTGAGCAGTGACGTCACACTCTCGCCGGCGCGGACCACCTTCAGGGACAGACTGCTGCCGTCCTGGTTCGTGATGTACACGTTCACGCGCCCGTTCTGAACTACGTATACATTCTCGTCTGTGTCGCCTGTGGAGATATATTGCTTATAGTATAGAATATAATTAAATATTTGATAGAAGTAGAGTATTTAAATAACAAAGTAATTTTCCAGGAAGAACGTATAGAATTATGGAATTTTTTTGGGAGGCCTTAGCACAATAGGTGGACAAAATTAGCTATAAAAATGTATCAATAACATTTAAATTTAATGTGATCAGAAAGTCTCTACAAAAGAAATAAAAAAAAGTAAAAAATAATTTCCAACCACCACATCAGCCCAAAATCACCTCTTGGATCCCATTTTATCTGCCACTCTTTGTCTGTTCTGGACGTTCCACATCCATGTCGATCACACAAGTTTCCGATAGTCTCTGACTACTAATAAATTTCCAACTCACCAACTTTAAACAGGAAAGCACCGGCTGGCAGGTTGAGGATCTCAGTATGCTTGCACAGCATGAGGAACACTGGCTTCTCGAAGTGGCCGAAAACCCTGATGCTGTGCAGCATGTACAGCGCGTCCGGGGGGACACGGTCATCGCTCGTCAGGTCTTCTTCTAAGTATTCTGCTGGAGGCTCTAGTACCTAAAAAGTTGATAGAATTGTTATGCTGTTTTTTAGACGACGGGACTTATTCGCGATATAATTCGATGTTTTTTCTCTCCCGACGTTTCGGTCGAGTTGCACCGACACGAATTATGTCGTGAATAAGTCCCGTTTGTCGTCTAAAATATGTGTACAAGTCGCGAATGTTTAAAAAACATTATTTGTTATGGTGTGTCCAGATATGGGGAATGCGTCGCTCGCATGACCCTTACGACCTGCTCGCTTGTTGCTCTCGTGCGGTTACATTTTGATTAAAGAAAATTTTGGCGAATGGCAACTGAACTCTGCCGTATTTAGTATAGTATCACGGACGGTTTCGTACTTCCCATTTAATAAAAGACTAGTCTACTAAAAAGGGGTAAAATCTGAATCGATTACATTTCGCATTTTCAGATAAACTTGAATTACTGACATTCGAATAGAACTACGTTTCTACACGACGACGACGTCATTTTTCACAGAACTGACAATTATATTATTACGCTTCTGCAGTTCATTACTCAGACTACTAACAAAATAGCACTACAAACAAGCTTTCTCTTCCATCTTTACCTTTAATTGTTCTGGAGCGGACTCCTTCTTCAACTGCAGCAGTTTCCTGGCGAACCTCATCACGGCTCTGCGCTTCCTGCCCTGGCCGGAGTTGGAGATGGACTTGACCTTCCGCAGCATCCTGCGTCCGTAGAAGAGCATCTTGTCTCGCTTGCGGAACCTTTTCACTGGGTCCCCTGTAGCACCAGCGCCACCGGTCACACCGGCTAATTCTGGAAATTTATTTGGTAGGCTTCATAGTTGTCTACAAATTGAGCTTGAATTTAATGTCTTCGTATTGCAATTTCTTTGTAATTTACAACTATAAAATGCTATTTTATGCAAGCATGCGACACTAGAGACCAGCAGTAGAGTTACCATGTTATTTTATATAGGCACTCTTTCCTTTTGAGCAAGCAATCATCGGAATTCCGTGTTACTTTTCTTTGACAATATAAATAATGTAAACTGTCGTATCTAAACATCTCGCGAAACTAATAAATACCTACTAGTTGCTTTAAGCTAGTTAAAAAAATAATAATATGAATTACCTTTGGACCGCCATCTTCTATAATAATAGAAGAATACTACCACTAAGGATACGAGGAGACAACCGCAAATTGACCACAGCAACTGTGAACAAAACACGCAGGTATAAGTCGTACATAATATTTATACAGTTGTTTAAATAAATGTTTTTAATTCGCGTTCAAAGACCGAAATATGGGTAAAAGAAAATCACGGTATGGATATGGAATAGAGTTTTGCGAGCCTGCATTATCCAGGTTAATCAAATATACCTAACATTAACGTCGATAGAATACAAATGCGAAAAACAGACATAGCCTTAAAAGGTATTTTCAAGAATCGCTTATTTATTCTGCCGCAGATATAGAAACACTGTAGTTAAAATACCGAGGAAGAAACCCTTGAAATTTTCGGCGAGCCTTAAATCAGGATCTAAAAAAGTTTTACATAATCATAATTTTTATCTTATTTACATACCCAATTAACGATCTATACGTTTTGCTATACGTGCGAAGAGAAACAATTAAGATAGTAATAAAAACTACGTGAGTAAACTTAATCGTACGTGTATCTATGTCACATACCGCCTACACATTCTAACATGTAAATAAGTACAACCTTCATTGTAATAAATGCTTATTTTGGTCGTACAAAGTAACTACTATACTTAACTGGCATCTCCATCTGACCTCAGATAGTACGCACTCATGACGTCCATAATCTCGTAATAATCAATTTAAATATTGAAATAATAAAGAAATGATAAGACCGTTTTGAAAATTTATCTTAAATGCGTTTGCTACGTTGAACAAGAATTAATGTTTGCGTGACCTTAAGATAATGTTTCGAGGTAGGCCGCGTCACGCAAAAATAAGGACATTAAAATTGGGGCGAAAATTTTGTAGGCAAGTAGTTGTAGATGAGGGTCTGGAACTATATCCCCGTTTTCATTATACACCGTGACTTTTAGGTCGTTTTAAAAAAGCAGCCCAGTTCATGTATCCAATGACTAGTAAACGTTTATAATAAAAAAATATGTTTTTTTTAAGATTTGAATGAATAAAAATATTATTCATTATTATGACACAAGGCAGTTTTACGAACACTCTGTAGTGAGCGCGGTCCGAACCTTGTGCCAAAGGGGCCGCGCGGGCGGCGCGGCGGCGTCTTATCACAGGTCATTCACCTTAGCGTAAAACAGCTGTCTTACTATTGCAATCATAATGTTCGCAGTAAGTATGTAGCATGTATCTTCAACAGTTTGATACGTAAACATTTTTAACAGGATGTTTCATATTTCCAATGTATTATTTATTTTTTTCATGCATATTATTTTAATTAATGATAAAAAAATTATATTCGCGCCTAGAGGTATTTTATGACGGATACATTGTGTGGACGACTTTTTTAAAACGACCTAAAAATCACGGTGTATAGACAAAATTGATTACACACAAAGGTTAAACTATTTTAAAGTTATTGAATAATGGCTAGTGATGACCCAATATCTTTCTCGAGAATTGTGTCATCAGGTAATTTAGCATCACTTGAGTCTTGGAAAAAAAACAGTCGAATTAAACAATGGGACATGCGGCAAAAATAAAGAACGACCTAACTAAGGTTAAAGATTATTATTATTTAAAAGGGTTTTCTTAGGATGCAGAAACCGGACGAACGTTTTTGAATGGGTAAATATCCTCATTGACTTCCTCTATCTTAGGAAAACCAGTGCACTGATGGAATTGCACTTAATATTTTCCTTTTCCGTCATCATAAACGAACTGGAAACAATAACTCTCCTGTCTATTGTTTTCGAAAAGAAATGCTCTTAAACAATACCTCATTAAGGTTATATTCATCTGATGGCTTAGGTCTATCTTTTCAAATCAAACATTTACGGCCTTCGCGACTTGTAATGTTTTTATACACGGCTAAACCATTTCTGGGCAATGGCACTAATGTCATTTGTAGCCTTGTAAGTCAACGAGGTCAATTCCAACATGACTAGCGTACTTCTACCTTAAATATACTTTTCAACGTCTTTAGATACTTAAATTACATTTATTAGTATTTATGCTTAACCAGAAATTATGATGGTGGATGGAGGAAAGTGTGACCCACTGCTTCCAAGATATGGCCAAAACTTGGACGGCGTAATCCAGGTAAATGGAAGATGAGATGGGTATAAAGCAAGAAATACAGCAGGAGTAAGATGGATGCAACAAGCAAGAGACAGAGGAGAACGGCAAAAGGAAGGCTATGCCCAACAGTGGGTTACCGGACGCAACAACAAATCAATTATACAGTTATCTCAGTTGCTATGCTAAACAATGATCACCCGATACAATATTTAGATAGACGCTAGACTATTTAAAGATAAAGTAATCTTCTTCACGTTTCGGAACAGTGGGTTACCTTATCATAATTAAAGTTATTCGTAGAGCCTACTTATCAATGGCGTGATTTTCAGTAGCTATCAAAAGTTCAAAAGTCCATTGAACCTTTTTAAGAGAGAATTGTTCTTTTCTCTCTCTTCCTCTATTTAAATATCTTTTTAGACTTTAGGTTTTGCAGTACCTTAAAAATGCAAGAAAAGACAGTCGTCCAGTAGTGGACAGCTATGATGAAACAAATGTAACGCGCAAATGGTTATGCAGGCATAAGCAGTTTGAGCTCGTGTTACCATCATGACGTGATACCATATTTTTTTTTACTAAACAGCAATTTTCTCTCCGACCATTACCGCTTCCTATGACGTATGTAATGTTGGTTTCTAAGTTATAATACCTACATTCCACCAAGGCCTGGCCTCTAAAGTAACCATAAATATCAGACCGCGATAAAATGTGTCAAAATGTGGGACCAACCTTGTAGTCAGTCGTAGTAGAGTTAATATTTGCGAACAAGCAGTTGGCATTGAGCTGACTAGAAAAAATAGGAAATTAACATCCCGAGATCATATACGATCTTCATGCTGAATACCTTTTTAGATTAGCAGTAATTTTATTTATATTCCGTCTTTTATTTGTTGTTTTATCTCAACAATATAAACTTTCTAGAATTATATTAGCTTCGGGTTTTAAATTAAATAAATGTTTAATGGCTTGCTCTAAATTGCGGTGGGGTTATCCCGTCCTAATAAATTTACAGGAAAATAATTAGCCTCAATTTCAAAATAATAAACATAACGGTTTAGCCAAAAACATGTTTTGCTAGGTAAAGTTAATAATTAGTGTATCAAAACAATTTCTACGTTCAAACAATGAATTGTTTATACAGTATTTTTCATAGTTAGCATAAAGGCGAGTTAGCAATAAATTTTGCCAAAACGGCGTTATTTTTGTATAAACACAATTGGCTAGATAGTTTTCTAAAGAATAAGGCCATTAGTCATTAAACACTGAATTCGATTCCTTGCTACTTAGTATGAAGAATTGCATTTCTACACTATCACCCGACACCGTGTTTGGTTCTTCGCTCCGTGAATCACTGTTTTACGATTACCGCGAAACCTTTGTTAATGAAACCGTGAAGTTAAAATCTAGACTTACACGATACTGTTTATCTCCGAGCTGTGCAGTGAGAATAACACACACACAGGCCACGAAAAACACCATATTCACTTCACATCACTTTTTAGCAATCACAGCAATTTTTGCACGTTTGTTAGTACTTTTTGCCTAACATAATTTTAATTTAGCGCAAAACGTCCGCCGCGTAATAAATATAATGGATGCACTACACTAATCGCGAGTTAGTAAACAAGTTTAGTCCTTGCGCGCGACTTTTCATTTCTGTCGCAACTCCACTGCGAGCCCGCGACTACACCGTTGCGACATTCGTCTTTATTCGCCGTTTGTGGATCGCTCGCAACAGCTGATACTCTGATAGTGATGTCAAAAACTGAATAAATTTCCGGCATCATTATCTACGCATTGTATCGTGACCACATGTTTTTAAATGTGAAACCACTATGGTATTCGATTCTTTGTTTACAATCCGTTCGAGCGAACGCATCGATTTGCAAACTACAATATGCGGACATAACAAATAGACAACAAAGAAAGGTGATAATCTTTTGCGTTAATCCTAATTAGAGTAATATTGTGCTTAATTTGTATCACTGATTACTCGCGTGGTTAAACGGTGTTGTTCACAAAGATAAATTAATGTGCAGACGTGAATGATTCACAAGTACGGACAAAGGGAATGTTTGTTACCCCTGTTACTTAGTAACAACCGCGCGACGAGCCCACACACAACTGAATGTCTACGCTACGTATAATATATTTTGTTTTATTTCCTACATTGCAAATTATGTGCGTGTTGCTAATACATCGAGCGTTTAGTTTAAACTGCGCGCAATGAATACCGATCATAGCGAATTTGTTTAGCAAAAAAAAATATTTGTATCTAGTTTGTTAAGTTATGTTAATATATTTTATCATTCTTTCCAAGGTTGGTCGAATAAAGAAAATGAATGAACGGTAGATGGCTTACGTAACGGAACTTAAAAAGAATTCATCCATAATTTTTGCTATTTATGCTTAGCTTAGAAATTTAGCAAAAGGACAACCTTGGCCCAAGAAAATCAAACTTAGCTACATACACAAAAGGTTCTTATTGATAAACAGCGTAGGGCTTATACTGTAGAATGAAGGTTGCCGAACCGGTTTTTTGAAGTTCAAGGTAAAAGAGTTAAAAACCTTATTAACAATCCACCCTATTTACTTATCATATATTACTTAGTTAATCTTAGCTCCAACTGAGATAGGAACAGATCAATTGAATTTATGGAAAAACATAATGGGATTCATTTTTACCAACGTAAAAACTGCTAGCATTTTCCATTTCCAATGACTGGCTATGATAACGCGATCCATACAATTTCAACTGAAAGATAGTCCATAATTTCATTCGTTTATTGTGAGCTAGGGAACCCATAAAAGAAATTTAATAGACGTAATGATCAAGCGAAACAACATGGTCTCACGCAATAGGTAAGTACTATAACAACACAAATGAAACAACTAAAATAACAACCATTCGTCACACTGTTTTCATAAAATAGATTTATCTATTACACTATCTGTATTCGCAGTTTTTCTTGTTGTATGTGTGACAGTATCATACAAACTATTACTAATACGTGCTATTACGATTCACTACACATCAATCGTGTGCCATGGGGCAAAGATCACACGTTTATAAATTGAAATGAATTATGTAGTTAAACCCTTTGTCAGAATCAATACTCATGATAATTATTTTAAATCTTTGAAATCTGTTCCAAAATTATCGTAACTTAAGACGCCTGTCTCCAGATCAGATTTTGGATGACAAAAGGATCTCTGCAGTAGACTCTTGTTTTCAAAATGTCTTGTTTTTGTTACTCGATATCCATACAAGATACACATGTATATGAAATGCAAAACAAAGCAAGCTACCGCGTCTTACTCAGTGAATGTACGTCCCTCAGGTAAAATGTCAAGTGATCGAGCACACATCATCATAAAGCCATCGGCGGCTAACAGCAATTGAATATAATGCAATATGTTACGATACACGTGGTACTTATAAGTTAGAATTCTTAAAACATTCTTCGTAAACATCGTACTTGGCTCGCAAGCGGATAAACAAACGATTTGTTATCATTATCTTACTATTACCTTATTACGTTTTTCAAAGCATGATTGTGTAAGTATTAGCTTGTTAATCCATTACCTTATTAAGGAAACATGCAATTTTATTTACCACACAGAGGTAGATAAAATTTGTATGTGACGTTGTAGGGGGCACTAGGGGGTATCTTAGGAACTAATCAAGCGATTTTGAAAATCTATACATACAAATAAAATTAGAGTCTCTGTTTGTAATATTGAAATAACCGTTTTTTAATGTAGTAAAAATTAATATAATACGCCATACACCAAAATGCCATTTTATATAAATTCCCGCTAATCTCTGAAATGGCTGAGCCGATTTCGAAGTTCTTATATTGGCAGGTAGCCGATGTAATAAGGGGTAACTTAGGCTACTTTTATTTGAGAAAATATCCTTTTACGACGAAGTAGCGAGAACAGCTAGTAATATAAGAAAACACCTAGATTTTGGACTAGTTTTAAATTTTTCCCTATTTATCATTCCAGATCTCACCTTCAACATTTATAAAAACGTGATAATACAATATTTATTCAAAATATCGAAAACTAGAACTGTACAAGTGGTTTTAGTATTGATCAGTAGTAAATATACCGTTCATAAAACAAAATAATGTTTTTGTTTTTAGTACCGGATATCATAATCTATTTCAGCAAGTAAACCATCACAGTTAAGATGAGTGTATCTAACTGCACGGTAATTGTCTTGCATGTACCATAACTATAACTAACATCTATCATGATAGAAGTTTTTTGCAAACAGATTAGCGTTGGTATTTTTATGATCTTATCTTGCGAATGTCTTTGTTGTTTCTCGCAGACTATAAACATTGAATAAATCTATAGACCCTGGGATTTATGCTCATATTGAGCCATTTAATTAGGTATAAGGCTGCTAAGGGAAAATTCTCGCGAGAAACCATCTCTGCTTAAAAGGTTTCTAGAGCGCGAACCCTCGCGAAAAATAACACGAATAACGAAAATACCATGACGTGTTCCTTTGTTCATAAATTATTATGTACTAGCTTTTTGCTGCGGCTGCGCCCTCGTGAAAAACGGTTATAGCTGCAAAACATTAACCTTCTTTTTTGCAGTCGGATAAAAAGCATGTGTTAATCCAGCTAACACCTTAACAAATTTCATCAAAATTGATCCAACTGTTTGACCGTGAAAGGGTAACAAACATCCATTCATCTATATTTACTACAAACTTTCGCGTTTATAATATTCATAGGCTCATAGATTTTACTTAGTGACAAGACATTATAAGCTGAAATTTAAAGATAAAAATAAGAAGAGGTCAATGTTTTAAACCAAAAACAGTTAATATTACATAGCCACACTGATCTTCAGCGATCAGCCATATTATACTGAATTCACCTTTATCTACCTTAGACGCAAATAGGTAAACAACAATTAATCCCAATGACCTTATAAACATAATAATTATATTAAGTCATCCAGGTTAATATGAGACAGCAGAATAGTGAATGACAAAACATTATTATTCATAATTAGACTTTGTACTCTTAGTGTAGTTTTATCATCTTTTTTAATTACAAATCAGTCACAGGTCCAGTAATTATTTTTAGTCCGTTATTGCTTAGTCATAAGTAGAATCATTTTTTTGAAAATGTGTTAGAGTTTATGGTGCATAAAACTAGTAAATAATGGTAATTACAGTCATCATCTTCCTGCCCTCATCCCATTTCACTTGGGGTCGGCGCAACACGTCTTTTAAACATGTTGCTTAAAGTTTTGGCTATGGTTTTATAGTTGGCCACCTGCCTGACACTAACCCTCTTTGGGAATGCGATTGTTGGTTGTTTACCCGCCACCATTCGGGTGACCCAAGGTGCTTGGTACAGTGCACTGGGTCTTAAGGTCCATTAGTCGCCTTTTACGACACCCAGTGGAGGATATGGGGTGGTGCTATTCTTTATATCCGGACACCACACGGAAATAATGGTAATTACAGTGTAGTCATAATTTTTTTGTTCCCTACAGTGAAGTGACAAACACCTTCACGTAATACATTTGCAACAAGCCTCTGGCATTTCTACTATAGTAGATTTCGTAAAATTTGGAATGTAGCTAAATTCTTTAAGGCTGGGGAAGCCTATTGGAACTCCATTATAAAGTCAGAAAAAACCATAATTTTGCATAGTAAATGTTATGTTTTGCTAAGGGTATATTAGAACGTTTTTTTCTCATTACTTTGGTTTGGATTCGTATTTTTATTCTAGCCTATTAAAATCCACTGCTGAGCAAAGGCCTCCCCCAAAATATATTATAAAAATATTAATGTTAATAAAATGTCTCAATCCACTGGGAGGACAGGAGTATTAAATACATTTAGAACAATAATATAGAATAGAAAGATACAAAGGAAATGAAAACAGCAGTCAAGCAAAGTTGATAAAATTTAAAAATAAACTGTTGTTGGAAGAACAGATCATTTAACATTTTATTCTTAGTATATATCATTTTTATCAACCAAATTAGTTAAAAATAAATTCTAGACAGCTTACAACAAAAAATTGTTCAATAAATCACACCTACAATAAATTTCACTGTAACTTGTAAACAATTAAATATCATAATTTTTTTATTAACAGATTTTCTAAGATTTATTTTTTTTAGGACATTTTATGGATATTTGTTTATTTAGTTCTATTCTTTCATGTTGTTTTAATTATTTCCCACAGAAAAATGCCATTATGTCAACTTTATTTATCATAAAACTGATTTAATGTTTTGATAATCCAGAATGTTAATATGAATTAGATACTAATAAATTTATGTTCCTGAATAAAAACCGAAGAAAAAATAATTATTCAGTTTATTCATGAAACAATTTCGCACGATAAATGGGAAGGTAATCTTTCGGCAGAATGTGGAGGTCAAATTAAAAAAGTACGATAATGATCTTTCGTTAATTGATAAACGGACTATTTCCAAATCTATTCTTATATCTAACACGATAACATTGAATTCAAGGATACCGATTTCTATTATTACAATTCATTACCATTGTAACCTAACAAGAACACTTCCTGCTTCGTAAATCTACCAAAACATCTTCACAAACTTTTAGAATTTCATGAACTTTTCACAGTATAAAAGATTTTCTTATTTTACAATACCGAAAAATCAATACTTACTTGGTTGTCTTGAAAATTGTTTGACCACTCGGACGTCCATGTTTTCACAGCAAACATGTTCGAATTATCGTTTATATTGTTCAACAGTCCTACCACGTCCATCTTCTATAACTAATTCGATTTTTATTCAAGCGAATTCGAGAAATTCATCGCGTTACAATGAAACAATCAGCTGTTTGACAAATAAATAACAAAAAGTAAGAGGGGTGTAGACAATCGGAAGTGTCGGCATCAAAGACCATAGATAATGTAAGTATACTTCACTCCTTTAGTCTTTGCTTTCATGTTCATTCAGTTACTCAATCATTAGTTCAACTCATTCAATCAATAACTTGTCTGCACTGCATTCGGCGCTTTTAAAATTTTAATTTCTTCATTCCGTTCGCGACGTTCGCCGTTTAGTGGCCGAAGGTGGGAAAGTGTTCAAGTTTTGTATCATCTAAGTACTAGAAAAAGTACTTTGTTTTTAGTTTGACCGTTATAGTGTTGTTATAACAGTAAGTTATCATTTTTTATTCCTTAACTATGCTAGAAAGGAGTCAGGGTCAAAATGGCGTCTATAAAATGTTACACGTTGCTTTACTTTCCAGATGTCTCGCTACCGAGAATGGGATCTTTCATGCAAAGTATATGTGGGAAATCTGGGAACGAATGCATCTAAATATGAAATCGAGAAAGTGTTTTCTAAATACGGCAACATAAGAAATGTGTGGGTGGCTAGAAACCCGCCAGGTTTTGCGTTTGTGGAATTTGAAGATCCACGTGACGCTGAAGATTCTGTGCGAGGGTTAGATGGAACGTAAGTAATTTATTAATGGAAAATTATATCTAGATCTTGTTGCATAGTCTGTAAGCGTCGTTATAATCAAGTGGAGTTGCAATAAGTCCGCCATTTTGGCTTCACTTGACCCATTTGGTAATAACTATACTAGGTACCTACACTACCTAGGTACAAAACATATACTAACCCCAACAAAACTACGCTTGATAAGTAGTACATTGTAATACTTATATAAATGGGCTATAAAGCGTTACAATACTTACAATCATCACGTGTTCATTATTGAATTGTAACGCAATATTTGCGCCGTATCCTGTGAGTAGTAATAGCCGAGTCTGTAAGTTGTCAACTGCAGATCGATTGGTTTCGAGTTCAAATCATGCAAATTGAACTATATTAGTATCGCACGCTCCTTAGATCCGTTTCATTTTCAATATGAAACGCTTGAGTCATAAGTGTGCAAGAGTACAATACCTCCATACTAAGACTGATATGTGATTTCCTAAAGGAATTCGCTTGTCTTGGAATGGGGAACATTTTTGTTTATAAAAAGCAACTTTCTTATACTTCCTTGACTTTACCGATTCTTAGCAAAGCTATGTTTTTTGTTTAGCCGTTGTTGCGGTACCCGTATCCGTGTGGAAATGTCGAATGGCCGCACCAGAAGAGATCGCCGATACTCCAGGTATGTACTTATAATATTCTGCCCATTCGTGATGTCAATATTAAACCTAATAGATAATGGTTGATAATGTATCATTATGTCTTCGTGAACTTAAGTATCTATAAATAATATTTTGTATGGGTTTAATGAGTATATTCTTGAATAATAATGTAGTAAGTAGTAATTATCATTATCAACTAATTATCTATATTTAGTTAGACGTGTCTGCTTTAATTATTGGCAAACAGACATTTTACTAATTTGCTTTTGACACTGTTATCATAAATATTTAAAATTTTAATGAAATAAATCTGCTAAAGACAGTAGATAAGTTGATTTGGAGATATTAAAAGTGGTGGGTGTTGGAACGTTTGCAGGTCCATTTTATCAACCAACCACCAACACACCAACGACCTCACCACATGTCTTCACCACAACTACGGCTCGTTAACCAATATGACATCAAACAACTTCTGCGATCGGCTCTCCAAACTTCTGCGCGCAGCCGAAGTCAACATCTGCGTCCCCATAACTTACCTCCTGACCGCCATCACCTAGCCCCCAACCGTTAATCAAACCTGGACCTGAATAAAATGCATTTTAGAGTGCCACACAGTATAGGAACCAACAAACATCCTGAAAGTCATTGCAACTCCTAATGCTTCACCGACTGCACACACTCGTCGTCACCGTGGCACCGAGCTAGAAATACAACCTAAAGGCGACGACTTCCCCGTGTTCCGCAATTTTTCTTGAAACTTCCGATTAATGCCACCGTTCGACGGAAGATACAATTGAAACTCGCCTCCGCCTCGGTAATATCCCTTCGGCCTCACAGCAGCCCCACAACGGTCGTCTTACTTCGCAGGCTCACCATGTCTCGGTACTTTTTAAATCCTATACTTAGAACCTACCTTGCCTTTACTTAGAATTTAGACCAGTCGTGTTGGCGTTTGAGGTGTAGGTACTAGGGTTTTGAGTAATGTAGTCTGTAAATATTTAATGGGTCCCCGTTATTGTAAATGACTAAATAACATAATAAACACATGTGATTGTTAATTCAACAAAGCGGTGAAAAAGTCAAGAATTGGGAGTTCAAGCGCTGTAAAATTAAAATGATCCCTGAGAGGTGTAGATGTTGCACTGTGCCTTGTGTGGCTTGCTTATGCGGGTGCTGACGTAGTTGTGTTGACAGATCCCGCAGTCGCAGCCCGCGGAGGAGGTCGTACTCGCGCGGCCGCTCGGGCTCGCCGCGCCGCTCGCCCTCCGTGCGCCGCCGATCGCCGTCTGTTCGCCGCTCGCGGTCGCGCGACCGTCGCTCACGCTCTGACAGCAAGAGCAGGTAGGTACGTAATTCCACACTTTCCTATATTAACTTCAAAAGTTTAAAAATACTAAATCATCAAATCAACTCATTTATTATTATTTATATCAATAAACTAATTATTTTCTTCTCTGCTTTCCAGATTATAAAGCTTCGACTGTTACAGTTGAAGATGAAAAAATTGGACAAATATTCTGTATTATAAGTGATGTGAAGTGAATTGAGCAATTGTGCGCATGAATCTTAGGTTAAAAGTATACTCTTCATATAAATTAATACATGCAGCTTCAATGTTAATAGTAATGTAGTTACTTTAGTTCTCTGTAAAGTTGTATATTTTTATTTCTGTAGATACCTTACAAATTATGTAAGTTCACGTTATTGAATCATTAAATAGTTTACATGCAAGATATTTTGTAAGATGACTTAAATAAATGTGGGTAAAATAAAGTACTTTTTTATTAATATAAATAATGTACCTTCCATGTATAAATATTATTTTATAAACTCTTAAAATACTCATTCGTAAAAGCTAAAGTATGAAAACATTTATAAAATGTATATTTGTCTAACAGAAGCTATGTAAAAAGATCTAAATTTCACTATAAATAGAAATATTTACTATAAACTTAACCAAACCACAAATTTAAGTACCTACTACAAGTACAGTAAAATTTATAAATGCAACTATTGTAAATACGTAAATATATCTTTCAAATAAAATATAAAACTATTAAGATCTCAATAAAGTCGCTACAATGAATAACAATGAAAAACGACAGTTACTCAGTCTAACAGGAATGTTGAATCAATACTAAATACTTCTATTTGTTCTTCATAGTAACGGGGCCTTGTCGTCTACTAGTAAAGTAGTCAAAGTAAACATAAGTACCAATGGCCACAAATACAGTGCCTATCACATGATACACAGTCAAATTATTCTTAAAAACTACAGTTGATAACAATAATGACAAGAACTTCCTAACAGTAAGTATGAAGGTTACTGTAACTGAAGTTTCTTTGGTAGCCAACTCGTGGACGGAATGTGTGCAGTAGAATTGTGAGAGAATGTTCAAGGCTATTAGCAGCCAGGTGTCTGAAGTAAGATCAGCTGATGTGTCCATCAATTGAGGATAGATTCCAAGGAATACTGGCATCGGTAATGCATGGGTGTAGAACAGCATCTGAAAATTTATCATTTTGGTGTGAATAAAAAGCTAGATTCTTGGCTACTACTACTACATAATACTTTGTAGTACATAAGAAGCAGAAATGTAAGAGAAAGTAGGTTAAGCATTCTACAAGTTAATTAGATTTTTTTGTATAGGTACAAATTATGATGAATGAAACCGACTCTACTGTAGGTTTCTTGTAACATTCAAGACATTAGAGTATTGAAGCTTTAATCAGTTATGTCATTGGGATTGTTCTAAATGCATATACTGGTTATTACCTTATTATTTTTATTGTCAAATGGCATATCAGAGATGTGGCATGCCAAACAATATAACAAAGCCAAGATAATTATGTACACTGTACAGTCACTTAAATAAATAAAATCTACATAAATATTTAACATATTTGGAACTCAATTCTCAGACATAAGAAAAATATTTATACATACAAAAATTAATGAAAAAATATGTTTTGTGTATCATAATTGCTATGCCCTGTATTTTAGATAACCTTTTATATCAAAATAAAAGCAATAAAATCCACAATTAAGATCAAGAAAGCAATAAAAAATTATCTTAAAAAATAATGCTATCTTAATTTAGTACTATCATCTAATTATGGCTATTAAAAGAAATAATACTGAAAACAAATGCGACATTAATTCCACTAATCTATATTAATTTGATACTTTTATAATCTATTAAATTGATACTTACTTCATTAGGATGCTTTCCATATTTTGAATACAATCTCTCCTGCTGTATACCAGTAAATGCACCGGTGATCAAAGTCGCTAACAGTATTGTAACACCTATGCACCAGTACAAAAATGTTCCTTTATTTTCCTCATCGGTTGGGGCACCTCCGTACATGGCTAAAGCCACACCAATACTTATGAGTACAGAGCCAACAGCATTGTTTAACTTAGGTAACTGTTTCTTTACGCAGCAGTATACAAGCATACTGGCTGGCGATGATGCTGACCTGAAAAAATGATAAATATAATATCAATAGGGGCATAATATGTTAAAAGACATTAAATCCGGTCATAACAAAATTATGCTGCAGAGGTAACAAATAGGTTTTATGCAATGAGGTTTTATATTGTAATCTCAGTCCATCAAAAAGCACAATAATGGTGATTACTTATCATGGTTTTAATATCAATGGAGATAATCAGAAACAGAAGAGTTTGTATAGATAGCTATTTTGAGAATATTTTATCAATCCAAATATTGTGGATAATCCATTCAGGCAAATCCGTAAATGGGTAAAATAACATACATTATTGGATAACACAGTTGAAGAGTTTTACTATCCAATTTAAACACAGCTTTATTATTATCTAACTAAGAACCCGCCCTAACTTTGCATGGGCGTATTATTGATATATCCATATAAACTGGTAGGTTTCAAGAGTTGTATTGAAACACAATCTTTTAGAAAAACCGCATCTCAATCCTTTGAACATTTTTAAATATATCTCACATAGGGTTGGACCGGAAGCGGCTATGTTTTATTCTACATATTATGAATAAACATAGGAATTAAATTATATTTCCTAATAAAAAAAAATCAATCAAGCACTAAATATATTATACAAAACTTTTCTAAAGATTAAAGATACAGGTAACAAGCGCAGGCAAAGAGCGATGCTTGCATGACAACAAGAGATAAAGAAATGGTAATTACCGTATTATCATATGCAGGGTAGAAGGTACATGCAATGCATACACATAGTTATTAGCCACAGTTGTGACAAAGAAGAGAGCAACCAATATTATATACTGCTTTAGAGGTATCTTTGGGACTACCTGGAAGATAAATTATAAATTAGTTCTTTAGTAGGAAAATCTGTCAAGAAAGGCTGCAGAGTGTGGAGCGAAGAGACCAATAGGAAAACATATAGGACTAAAGAGGTTTATCCTATTGGATTACTTAAAATCTTCTCTTCAGTCTCTGCACCACAGACTCGTTCCATTTCAGGATGTTCAGCCTAATTAGTTTCCAATAAGGTATTTTGATAAGAATTACCTATCCAGATATATAAAAGTTTTTTACACTAAGGAGATAAGTTTTATTGTATTGGACCTAGACATTAAACTAACAAGATCTACATATTGTACTACAATTTTACATAGTGTAGGAGTAAAAAAGTCATTTTAGGTATATTATATAGCATTATAAGTCACCGATAATTTTTAAGTTTCACAGAATTATGACACACTGCACTATTGTACTCGAAAAAGTGAACAAATAAAAAAGAAAAGAGTTATAAAATACAGTTACTAGGAAACTAAGTATGTACTATTGTTTAATATTTTCTCGGAGCGACAAAAGGAAAATAACAAAATAAATCAAAAGCCAAGCAATTAATTGTTGTCTAATTTTAGTAACATAATGACTCACCGAGCCGAACTTTGTCGTAACAATAAACCCGTACAATGTTATAAAGAAGAATTGTAGGAATGTAACTAAATTAGCACTGCTGGGTTTCCTGGCCATCAATATTTCCATAAGAAAAGCGCTGGAACAACATCCTACGAAAACATTGACCGTCGTGCGCGAGAGACCCATTGTTGCAAGTTTGATTTGATTCACATTAAATACTAAATAATTTCATTTTATAATTAACATTTTAATTTAATAATTAAACTTGGGAGTTTTTCATAACTTTCCCGGCGCCCGCGCAAAGGATCTCGGCGCTTTGACAACTAAATGCTAATGACAGTTGTGATTTTTACCAAGTGACAGGTTGGCAATCTTGGATGACGTCATTTCCTTCGAAACTGTCAACAGCGTTTAGTTATTTCATATGAGACACGTAGACGGACCGCTTAAATTATATTTGTACGTAATTTTATTTCATACAATTTTTTTGAAAGTTCTTTTTATTTCGACCACCTGATAAAGCTTATATTTATTAGGAATTAATGGTAAAATACAATATGGGATTAAATACTAGCATATTTTTGAAAAATGTAGGTTTAACAGAAACGGCGGAACATTATTCTTGATGTTTTATGATAAAACATCAAGAACATAAAACTTTTATCATAGGATGCAAGCATTTGGCAATAACTGTTACTGTTAGCCTGTAACCGCTAACAGCTATAACTGTTTATAGCCGTCTTTCAAGCTAGTAACAGTCTAATTGTTTTATCACGTTAACAGACTATAAGAACTTATCGATTCATGATTGCGTGTCATTTTTGAAGAGGCACTTAATGTTAATAGCAAAAACTGGTATTCACATATATCTATGCAACAAAGTCATTAATGATAGAATAAATTATAAGTGAACACTCATGAAATTCCGAAAGATATTGAACTGAACAGTACATACCTAACTAGTTTACAGTTCAATTGAAGTTATTTTTGTATCTTTCGTAGAATCCTATCTACTAATGTTTCCCCGACCAGGTCATATTTCTCTAACGGCGGATCCTGGATAGTGCGTTTATAACTAGTTTTTAAGAAGGACTGAAGAAAGAAGGATGACACTTAACTGTCCTTTATTATAGTATATTTTTTGTTCATGTTCTTTGAGTGAGAGAAAAGATTTTCCTACGGGTAATACGAAAGTATCGTCTAAAATAAAGATTGATAAGAATACAATGCAAGACTTAAGAGGAACCTTATATGCTACTGCGTCAGCCAGAATTATCCTCTTAGTGGAACTGTTTTAAAGTATTTTTTGAACTTCTTCCTTGGTTGAATTGAATAACGGTGATCCTTATCTGCGCTGATAATATTATAAATTACTTGAGACAGGATAATAATGGCAGAGAGGAAGAAAACGATTGATTCAGACAAAGAGTCTGCTACTCTGAGAGACGGTTAATCTTAATCAATAAATAAAACCAGTGCGATTGACCTTTTACGGTGCCAACTTTAGTTGTATAATGCTGTAATACCAAATCTCCCGGAAGACTGGTCAGAGAGAGCTACGCTTTATTGAATGAAGTTGATCAGAAACGTGAACCAATCTGTGTTGATCTATGCGGTGTATGGTAATCCAAAGGTTTTAAGGTCATTCAAGATTGGATATGATGTTGTAGTGGAACAACGGCGGGGAGCGTACGAAACTGCCGCGTCGCAACAGCGTCAGTCGTAGGTAATGGCGAACCGCCCAAACAAGCCTCGCGCCACAGCCGCCGATACCGGCCGAGCTGCTTGATCAACTATCAAGTCCGCCTCGCCGCGTCCAGCCGCGCGGTCGTGTCGAGTTTTCGCGCCAAAATGGTCGCTCCGCTCCGATTTCACGTTCCGAACGTTTAAAATTAAAACTAACATTTTTGATCGCTATATAACTGTTATTTTTTAGTTTATTCAAAATCAACAGCTTTCTTAGTGATGTGAGTGATAACCAGTGTGTGGTGACTGGTGATTGTATTCGTTGCTAATAATTTCCTTTCAAATGCACAATGCAAACGGTTCTGTTTTTTGAGTATTTGTCGAGTGTGAACGAAATTACACAGTTAGGAAAATGTTGACAGGATTCCTAGTGGTTTGTGTGCTCGTGTCAGTGATATTCCCGTCTGGTAAGTTGAACTTAATTCAATTAAATAAGTAAGTAAGTAGTTTACGTTCGACCTTCGCGATTAAATAACTTGGTCTGTAAGTATTTTTATAAACATAGAAACTCCTTCCATGCGAAGTCCTTACTATTATGAAACTTTCGTATTTTGTGTTAATACCTTATTAGCTATGCAATCTACCTTTATGTACAAATAATAAGTATCATTTTGCTTTTAGTCTACTATTAGGTATGCTTATTTAAAGTACGAAAACTTTATTAAGTTTAATGTCTACCTATTTTTTTTTGGATTGAAGGCATGTAGGTATCTATTTATTTGTCGGCACAATATTTAGTCAAATGTAAAATTTATACAAATTGATGAAGACGATAATGTACAGACAAATGTAAAATGTCGCGTATTTTAATACAGTATTATTCCACTTTCTAAAATTAATCTGCATGCAAGTTTATTATGTCTACCTACATTTTAAATTAATTACAATGACATGGAATTAACAAGAACCTTTACTTGGATCACGTAACTATTTGCTAAACTACCCTCAACGCTTTTCTGATACAAGGGTCTGAAAAAAAAGACGTCGAATTGAGAACCTCCTCTTTTTTTAAATCGGTTAAAAATATTAGGATTATGTAGCTGATCCTTAGGTACAACCACAATGAATTCAAAACAATTATAAACATAGAGCACTAAATACTCAGTAATAACGAATTTAATTGGTGATTAATATAAGATAGGGTACATCTCAAAACTCAATAAAGCCAGGTAAATCTATTTTTGTACCAGAAACGTTATATTATAACTATAACGTCAGATTGTAATTGGTAAGTTACCATGTTATCGATTTGTTAATTATTTTAACTATTAAGATGAACAAACGGTTTGACTCGGTAATAAACCGTCGTGTGATAGCAATTAGCCTCATTTCCTCCTCATTTAGTTTTATCAGCTCTATACTGATATGTCTACATATTAATATATTAAAACATTTTATTAATAAACGAGACTAGCTTACGCCCTCAGCTTCACCTGCGCGGTACTCGCAGTAAAAATCATCCTCAATATCCTTAATCTACCTTCAGACCTAATTATATGAAAAATCTTTGAGTGGTTTAACCAGAAGTGTTTCAAAGAGATCTGTTAGAATAACTTTCACATTTATAATATTTAAAGATACGGACGTGCCTTTCGGTTTCTTCCGCGTAAATATACAACGTAGTTACTTATTAAGTTCCCGATTTCTTCCTTATTCCTGAACTATACAGGAATTATTAGAAAACTAAAATGAATGAAATCGGTAAAGTCGTTCTCAAACTGTGACGTGACCTGACCCAAGGAATGTACTATAATTGTATTAAAAACTTCTAAATATATTTACGATAGGTACGTGTCCATATTCACAATCGTTATAAACATACATAAGTTAAAAGGTGTGTCTGATTCATACACACCCTGTTGTTTATCATGCTTGTTTTTTTTAATAACAACAATCACAGTGAAACATGTCTAGTATACGCTTAGCCACGCATTGAGTTAAAGATAAGAAGGTACCTAATGCTCGTGTTTATTCCATTAAAGAAACCTTATCACAAGCAATTACTTAGTGTGATTTTAATGCACTATTAATCGTTTCTATTTTGGGCATAAGTATGTTCAAACATTGATTCTTTAATGTCCTCTTAGCCAGAAGTTTAAATATTTTAAAGACGATATACCTACTGTAGTTAAACTAGGACTGCCCTAAAGAAGAAACTAAATTGCATACTTAAACTACCATTGTAGTAGGGAAACTTCATATAACATATGATTAAATCTCTCTCATACATAGATTGTCGGCGAGACGTAGGCTATGTAGAACAAATTAATAGTGTAATTAAAGGTTATAAGGAAAATCCATTGTTGATAAATCAATGGGATAGGAAGCTTGTTAGAAAAACATTGCGAAGGTCACTTAAAGACATGTAGCGAAGTAAACACATCGTAAAAGCTCATAGTTGTAAAATGGTCTCGTAAAGAAACTTCGGTCGTGGTCTATGGTCCTCTATATTGCAACGCTTATCTCTGATACATAACAAGTTTAGTTTCTAATTATACGTACTCAAAATGAAAGTCTGTGTCATAGATAGATTAATGTAAAAAAAATAAAATAAAAAAATAAATGAGTTTGTTTGGCGGTTGTCAGTTGGTGACTAACATTGTGGTGTATGTATTTATTGGCTGGCAAGGCGTGGTGTATAAAATATTAAAATGTACTTTTCTGTATAGATGCCCCTAACTAAATGATGCCTATATTTGCCAGCGCAAAAAGGATTTGGGCTCAAGGGCTGACCATTAGATGCGAAAAAAATGAATAATGTGTTATTGTTTTAATGTGGGTAGACTGGGTAGTTGTTAAAAAGTTAACTTAAGACCATTATACATAGACACGCAACAACGCTAGGGCGGTCGCTAGAGCAGTAGCTAGGACGCGACGACGCTAACAAATGGTTCGTTCATTCAAATTGTTTAGTCCTCATTAAGATGTATGGTTGGCACAGAAATGAGACAAATGGTCATATCATAACTCAAAGCAGTCAGCTCATGATTGAGGTGTTATAGCATTGAGTTTCTAGAATCTATAGAAGAGAATTTATCGCTATAATTAGTCCTGCATTCAAGTGGTTTCTCCATCTTTTGGCAGTTTTGTTGGACTATTAATGATTTATATTTAAACTCCTGTAAAATTTAGGGAGATGGTTTTAATTGCTGAAGTATTGCCATGGCTATTTTTGGAAAGAAAAACCACAATATTGTGCAGCCCGTTCTCTTATTTTTGACACGGGGTAGGTCTTACTGAAAATACAAACCCCAATCTTTTACTAGGGCGAGAAAAGTCATCAGAATGTACACGAAAATATAAAAGTCAGACAACATTTCGTCAACTGTTCATCTACTGATTTCAATCAATATTTACTAAAGATTATCTATTTATATCTTACCTTCTATTTCGGTCAATCATTATTTAAAACAAACACGAAAGTAATGATGGATTAAAAACATCATCACTGACAGACTCGTCGCGATCATTTTAATGACAATATTTCATTTTCACTAACACTGCCAGTTGCCAGTGCCATTCGCCAAATACACGTGCAAGCGTCGATATATATGTATAAAGGTAGGTATAGAACTTAGGTAGGTAAATTATTTGGCACTACGTCACTATACCATGCCTTATACATAGTATCTATCACACACACATGTAAAGTTTTTGTTCTTGTCACAAAAACGCGAGATTGTAGTTCCATAACCAGCTATTTTGAATAATTTAATTTACACATATGTTTAAATATTGGTTTTATTGCTTGATTTCATGCAAAGAGTATTTTTTTGCTACATTATGTAACCGATCATAGGCAGACGAGAATTGCAACAATACATTTTCTTGTTTTTAAGTTTTACCTTTTGTGTACTCTTTTAACCCTACCGCATTATCAGACGCTTTTGATAAAAATAGCGACTTTACAAGCACATAAAATGAAATTTGTTTACACGCATAGAGGGGCGTGAACAGCTCAGCTGTAGCAAACTAGCAACTGCTCTATTTTTACAACTCTAGCCAAGATGAGTGAACTCGGTGCTTTCTGCCAAGGTGCAATAACAAACAACGTGTTGTGAAACAGTCTCGCGTGTAGACGCATCACGAAGTCTGATTCAACATTGTTATATCAAGAAAAATCCATCGTAATAATTATGAGAGTATTTTATAAGGAAACCAATAGAAGCGGTTGTATTGAAGTCTGGAAGTTTCGAGTAAAACTGCGGTGGTATTAGAACTGATCGACATGAGGAAATCTTTACAGATGTATAGGAACTGTAGATTTTGCGGTTACCACTTATGAGTAGCTGAGTCTAGTCTATTGAGGGATGTAGCGATTTAATTGCGTTTTTCTTTAATTGAATTCAGTCGATTACTTAGAACTATATGCTCCTATAAGAATACCAGCCTGTATCGTCCCACTGCAGGACAAAGCCTCCTTTTCACCCCGAAGGAACGAGTATTGATTACCTCGCTCTCGTTTTGTTTTTCATCTCAAAATTACGAGTAAAAACCGGTCCTTCTTACGCAGTACTGGCGATTACGTGCAAATGCATGCGTGGGTACTTCGTGGCACTCCATACTATAGCAAATTAACACGAATCCGCCAAATTTATTTTGAGATGTGACTTGGACAACTCATTACATGTACACAAGGACAACTTGCCAAAACCGAGGCACTGACAACAAAATGATTTGAGTGATTTGCCCACAGAATTGCACGTTCGCAAAATTGTCTTTTCATGGTTTTTTCAGTTACAGAACTTTGTAGGTAGTTGAATCTTTACAATAGTTCAGATGATATACAAAAACAAGTAGTGGCCTTGACTCCGTATCAATGACCGCTGTCAAATCATCGCGGGTCTAGTTGACCCTATAAAAACTAGGAGTCAATTGATGATCAAAATTTTCAGTCTACGTCATCTATTGTTTGTTATTTATCCAAGAGTGGGTGAATGGTATAGGTACCTATTCATAATGGGGAAAAATATAAACGAACGGATGTTTGATGCACCGGAAAACGATGATACAGGTATTGTGGAACCGAAGTTACGTCATCGAATATACCTGTGGTCCTTAAAACCAACAAAGGAAATTGACAGATGTATTTTATACCCTACTCTTAGTTTACAAGAATATTATATTAACACACGTATTATAATTAGTATTTAAAGGATTTTAGTCAGCCACTGCAAAGCAAAAACTTTTAGCCGTCCATCCTTGCCCATTTTGGCCAGATACGCGCAAAATTGCAAGTCCCAGTTCCAAGTCCACATTTTGTAATGGAGTTTTAAACTCGGCGAACATACGGATACTATCTTGGTATCCGTGTGCAGCAAGTGTGCCAAGAAACGGTTGACCTGACCGCCTGGCCGCCCCACTGCACCGTCTCGGAACCGCTGTGAACCATCACATGGGAAATGGTATAACATATCACAGCTATAGATAGGCCTTAGGAATTTTAATTATTAGTTCTTGTGAATTTACGGGTATTCTCGAATCAGATAACAGCGCTTTAAATTACTGGTACTCAAAAAATCTGAATAGTAAAAAACAGAGTCCCACATCTGAGCAAAGACCTCTTCCCACGAAGGGAAGGTGAGCATTGATCGCCACGCTAATTTACTGCTGAGTTAATGATATCAGATTCCAATATTCAGATTTAGAAACTGATTTAAAACTTTTCGAAAAAAAACGAGATTCTTCAGTTCTTTATGTCTTAACAATTGTCAGTGTTAAAACCTTGTATCGGAAGTAAAATTTATTATATTCTTAACCCCTTTATCAAGTTTTTATTGAAGCATGAATGGCATGAAGCTTTCACATTATTCATTGCCTCGATAAAAAAAGCAATACAAAGGATATTAAAGTAATTAAACTTTATAATAGAGATATCGTTGTAGGGTAAACAAGGTGAAGTAAATACAGGCTGTTCAACCGCAATAAATACCAATAAGGATGTATACTTTAGATTAATAACGTATTGGCATATCGTATGGAATTATTGGCGACGCGACGGTGCAGTTATAAAAAAATCCAAACATCTCTCTCCAAAGAAACTATCATGTTTTTCTTAACAATTTACAATGTTTCTATTTTACCCAATCTTTAGGAAGCCATTTTTAACCTCGAACAAAGTCAATGACGAAGATCCCACAGTTTTAGATGACCTCCTTGGTGGCGCCGTGTTGTTCCCACCATAGATATTTTAATTCACATTTTCTAGTTCAACAACAAATATAGATTGTATTTACAACTATTTTATAAACCTAATTTAATGACAAATGTATTATCAGAGAATAGTTTTGTCCTGGTTTCGTTCTTGCGAGTGAAAATTATCTTTGCATGACAGTACAATATATTTTACACTTTAGACCTTTATTTTAGCTCTAATATTGTCTGGCTTTCGGTAATTTCCATTAAATATATGTATAATATAAATATACTTGCCTTCACATACATAAAACGTTGTAATTTCATTTCCTTTATGACAAACGAGACAATACTTGTTTAGTAAAAAGAAAGGTACATTCAACGTATTTGGATAAACATGTATTACAGTAAAAACACATTGTTGAAACTGATAATATCTGAGAAAGTCAAGAGATTTGTGCGCATGCGCCGTGCGCCATAATACAATAGGCAAAACAAACAAAAGTATTAGTTAATTATATAGTTCCTTGACGTGTCGACAAATAAGAGGCTTGGATGTTCAGACATTGAATACCGCTAACTATTGGTTTAAAGATAGGGGATTCTCCAACTCAGCCTCATAACAAGGGAACGGTAAATAAAGGGCGCTTTAAAATTTTATCTATTAAGAGTCCTGACATACCTATCCCCTTTCCCAGAACGGAGAAAATTTATGAGGACTTCTCCGGTTGAAAAAATCTCCAAGCCCCAATGCACAAAGGGCCGACCATAAAAGGTAGCAAAGTAGATAGGAGGAACTAGGGGGAAAGGGGAGAACTATTGTTTCAGCAATTGGGAGCGATCTACGCATTCAACATTCAGCATTCTTTTGTGAAGATGGCTTTAAAATTAATACTGTATCATAATATTAAAAATCTAGATAGAAGTTTGTCGACCCCAACCCCGATTGTTAACCAGCACAACGTCCTATCCCATCGCAGCGCAGTCTGGCAGAAGTCATCATTGTGCGCAAACAAACCAACTAAATATATCCTCACGGTCGTTTGTTTATCACTACGTTCGCTTCTGTCATGCGTTTTCATATATTATGATTTCTGTGGCTTTGGATCGCTGTCGACAATCCATTGACGTATTATATAAGTGGTGGCTTTTTAGAAATGTTGAAGTCAAGTTCTGTACTTGGAAACGTAATTAGAAATAGACACTTGAGTATTTCTACGAATGATATTTATAATGATGCAGCTATTTTTAAGCCCTATATGAAGCCCCACTTCAGGGCACATTATTATGGGTATGCACACATTCTGCTTGACGAATACAATTATGTGACCTTCACTGCTTGAATACTTATAGTTTCAGTAGAAACCATTAATCTACCTACTATAAATAGGTAATTACAATTAATCCATTTCAAGCATCAGAACATTTGTGCAATTCAAAACTCTTTACATCCCCAACTATTTCTTCCTAAATGCCATTAAGTGAAAGTTCATTGCAAATCAAATAATAAATTTATAATCACTCTTCTTTTTCTTTTATTTCCTTTCATTAATTAACAGGTCCGAGAGCATACATTGTGTTAAGTTCATTACTACTGTGATAAGATTACTTAATTATATTAATGAACTGTGCTATCTGAAGCGCTATAAATTAAATCCCTGGTATCTTGAACATCCTCAGCAGTTAGCGGTAAAAGGGTTAACAGCCTCTCAACTTTATAGTATTCATATTTATTTATGTCTTTGTTATTTAATAAGTATCTATTGTTTGTTTATTTTCATTGTACAATAAGTACTTATATTGTTATTCGTTTGTGATACTTTTAGCTTTTCCTTTGACGTTAGTTTATTGGCTAATTGATCTTTGTTTTTTGGATTCTCTTCTTCCGCTTCGGGTCACAAATTGCCGATGTGCTTTTGCTTTCTTTAATTTGGGACTGGTTATTAACAATATTGGACTCATCCTTGGTAGGTTGCAACTTTAGAAAATTAAATGTCCAATTTAAACTTAATGTCCAATTTAGACTTCGTTACAATCCTACTATCGTTATCAGCCACCACATGTCTGTTATTCCGTCTCTCAAAATTTCTTTAACTTATAAATAGCTGTAGTTGTTATGTTTTCTTCTCTTAGCATTATTATCTTTTCTTCAAAACTTTGATCTTGGCTGGAAGTATGGCGCCAAACACTCCCAAAATAAACCTACATTGTTATTATAATGAGCGTTTGTTGTTTCTTAAAAGATAGAAGTTATTTTTTGAGTCTACGTTACGGTTTTCGTCTTATGTAGGTTAGGTCGGCTTATCCGTTATAAAACTATTACTAACGGATTACCTAGATGTTTGCTATATTTTTAGTGGGTCTCGGTAAATGACTTACTTAGGTGAACACGTCTTGCATTATTTTTGGTGCCTAACATTAGGCAGGCATTATTCTAAGGTTCAATCCATCCAATTATTAAATATAGAAATATTTTACCATACCATTCACAGTGCCTACTGCGATATATGACGTCATAAATTATCAATGTTCAAACACCACGTGACATTATTCAGTACATTGTAGAATAATTCGTTTAACAAATTGCTCACCTGCGTTCCATTGTTTTACAGCGTATATATTTTAACAAGTGAATAAAATCCTTGTGTACCAATTAATAGTTCGCGTCGATAAGCCTGCTCGTATCGTGGTGGCACACGTGCTGCGCCGGCGCATACGTTGCACAAGCCGCGTGACGTCATAATTTTACTATAGTAATTGCTAATTGCCCTGCTTGATTTAAAGGTCGAGATATGTAATTAGTGGATTTGCGATAGTTTCATTGACTGGCAAATTAGCCCTACTGCCGTCCGGAAAACTACACTTTATAAGGCTATTTAAAGCTAAGGTAAAACTCTTACCACTATACGGATTATAATAGGTACATTTTAAAGAAATAAAGAAAATAGTCTAAATCTACTCACAACATTATCATCGCCGCCTCATCTGATGATAAAGGCTTCAGTTGGATCCAACTTTAGTCGAAACCGAAAAATACACATGAATAAATCAAATTATCAAATAATTAAGTCAAAAAATACTTTCAGAATTTGCCTTCAAATACTCTTTCATCAATTAAATAAATAATTTGATCTTTAGTGAATATATCGATGACTATACTGACATTTAATGACGTATTCCAATATCTATTTTCATCTTATTAATACAGAAACCTCGTTCACAACGTGTACACCGGAAAGGAGTTGTTATTAAGACGGTGCATGGAATAACTATGTTGTGCGGACATATATCATTTACGCAGTTGTACATCTTATTAATATTATACACGTAAAAGTTGGTCACGATGTCTGGATGTTTTTTTTTTTTCTGGCACTTCACGGATAGTGTTGACCAATGTCAGTATTTACAAAAGGGAGGGAAACGAATGTGTTGTGTACAAAGGAACGGAAAGGAATAGATGTTTGTTACTCTTGTAAACGCATAAATTGCGGAACAGATTCCGATGAATTTTCGCACAGAAGAAGATTATAGCCTCTTTTATGTTTAGGTGAAGAAATCCTTATGGAGGAGGTAATGTCAGACTCTTACTGACTAAACCTGAACCACCATGCTACGTCATCCGCGTTTTTGGTCAATGCGTTGCAATTCTTTCTGCACCAAGTAGATTATAGCCTGTAATAAAACATTAGGTACTTTTTATTCGACTTTTACAAAGTTTTACGGATCCATGCCCGCGGAACCGCAGGCAACTGCTAGTTTTATGTATGTTTTTATAAATTATGTATGTATGTGTGATTCATAGAGTAGACAAGTCCTATACATCGAACAATGTTGGGCTCGTTATGTCGCCTCAAAGCCGGTTCAAGGGAGTGCGAATTGTAGCTTTATGTATTATTATGCTAAATAGTATAGTTTTGTTATTCATTGGGTGATATAAGAAGTGTGGGTGCTGGTTTTATTTTGAATAAAAAACTGGTTATAAGTTTAATGTACCTGTTTGAATGTATGTATATCCGTTCACGTTGAGGAGCCATTTCCAAATTTATGTTGGATAATCATGTTGTATTAAATTACTTATTTACTTGTTACATGTATCAAAACAGAGTTTACCATAAATGTAATGTTTGTACCATTTATTAAATATAATGTTTCAAGCGGCTGGTTTATTTCTCATACATCATTATTGTACCCGTGAACTGTAAGTACCAGTGCCCTAGTATAATAATAGATACAGTGTGACATCTTCGTATAAATGGTTGTAAGCATTTGTTTTTACAGAAAAGACCGAGTTGAACTACTATACGTATCTATAGTGCTTGTAATATTACTAGAATTAGCTACAAACTATTTACTAAGTAACAAGGCATCAATCGATGCATTAAAATTTGATATACAACCGTCAAAACCGTTCCACATCTTGCGCAAGTCAAGTATAATCGTATTAATTAGCACTTCCTTTGTTTTCGAGGATATGGTTTTATAAGGAATTAACAACTGTTAGGAACCATCCGATTTATAGGTTATTTATGACTTGGATAATTTGTATTAGATTTCCTATAGTAGGAGTGTAATATTTTATCAACATTGATCGGTTAAGTAGTCACCTGATTTTGCCAGTTAGTTATACATATAATAAATTTTATGTTTTTTCGTTGACGCTAAAAGGTGCTACTTAGTAACCTATCTTGAATAAATTGATTTTGAAGTCCAACGAGCGTCACAGACCTAGGAGAGATAAAAAACATTGTAAAACTTGCAAGAATATCTTTACTGAAGTTCAGCTAGTCAATCTACAATACATCACCTTATTTCTCTGATACATTGAGCACAAGTCTGTCGCTATAGCAACGGTAACCATGGTAACAGGCCAACAGGGTTGTTGACGTCAAAGCGGGTCAATGACCGATAGAGTTGCGCGCACCATGTAACACAAAAGAAAAGTACTCGTGTGCGAAACAGTGTGGGCGGGTCTCAACGTAATGTGCACGTACTGGGTTCGATTCCTAGTTATGTCAAACGTTTTTTATGTTGTATGTGTTCGAACTGGATTTACTAGTTTAAAAAGATTAGGTAATATGTGGCTTAGGTAATATGTAACTTGTCATATTAGTGTTCATGAGTCTTTTAACTATTAACTGAAAATATCGTGATGAAACCAACAAACCTAAGAATTATTCAAGGGTGCATTAAGCAACGTCAAAAGCCTATAGGTGGATTAAATATGACATCAGATTTTGCCACCATATGGACGACAAGAAAATCTGTAAATGCACACACGTTATTTAGGAAAAATCTTGGAGCACAGCAAGGTTATCTCAACGTGTTTACTTGTTTTTGCTCGTGTCTGTACATAGTACTTACAAAATATAAGATCTTGGAACGGTGCCCTATTGCAAGAAGTTCGTCTAACCAATACTAATAGTGATCAGTAAGTACAGACACTTAGCAATACTTAAGTGTCGCTCTAACAATGCCTGGCTTCCCGCCAACTTGCAGCGCGGAACCGAAGTAATGGTGTTGCTGAGGTCGATGGGAGTTATTTAGTTCACTGGTTTTGGGTGTCCCGTTATACAAGGAAAACTAAGTCATAATTGTTTGGTTGTAAGTGAGTAAAATATTCCTCAACATCCACAACGCCATCTAGTCCCAAATTAAGTGTACGAGAGTAACTTGTGTTATGAGTACTAGATAACTGATAAACGTACGTATATATTTCTAAATACATACGTGTTATAGATAAATTACACCCAGACACAGATGAAATGATCGTGCTCATCACACAAACATTTGTTGTCCTGGGTGGGAATTGAACCCACGACCTCTGGTATAGCAGTCGGGGCCACTTGACCAACAGTACCAAGGCTGCTATCATCACCGTCTTGATCAGACGGCTATCATCATCATCATCATCATTCCCCCACCCTTCTCCCAATTATTATTTGTGGTCGGCGCAGCATGTCTTCTTCTTCCACAGGATCCTATCTATGTATCTAATATACATACATAGACGATGGCTATCATATCACCATGTATTTTACGAGTATTTACTCAGTATTCAATTTTTAGTACCACAACAGTTATAGCTTAAGTGAAAACTTGCAGTTATCCAGTATAGATTTCTTGCAATGCAGACAGTGTGTCAGATACGTGTTTGCGGTAAGAAGCGGCTTACTGACCTAACCAACTTTTAAACTGTATTTAAGTTCATTGCGCAAGCGAGATAGCGCTCTATACGGCGTATAGTGGCGTCTTGTTTCCACAACTGCAAGAGTAATGTTTTAAGTTATGGTAGTAGAATCTCCGTACGGTACATCTTACGCAAGTCAAGTTACTGAGCTATAAATAGTACTCGCAATGTAAGACCTTTGGAATGGAGCTATTTTATCCATATTTATGGAGAAGCTTAACTTAGCTCATCGGATTAAAATTAGTTAAACATTAAAATTAGTCAGTAAATCGGCAATCAGGTGCAGTTTATTCTGTTGTTTAGGTATAAAGCGAAATATGGAAATTGTTAATTACAGCGTGATATCAGTTAAGCTTGTTTAGTAATGTGTTAGGAAAATGGTTAAATACTTCGTTTATTAATACTTAAATATGTTAAACATTAAAAAGATCGAAATTTTTAAAGTAACCGCATGCTGTATCTACCTCTTTACATCAAAATATTGCGAATAACTGGAAAGCTAATCATTTTCTGATTCTTGTGATACCACAATCATAGACTAAAGTCCAGACTGTCTAATAGAGAAACTACAGCAAATGTGGAAGAGAGACGCCACTCTACGCTGTGTAGTGCTCTATCTCGTTTTCACAACTGCAATCGTTTGGTTTTAGGAGATTGTGGTACCCAGTAGTAGAATGTAAATGAGTCTCAATCGTTTGTCCCGCTTTTCTCATTCTAAAAGTACTACGCATTGAGAGTGCCATCAGTGTGTATAATAATATGTAATTTGCGTTATTTGTTTTACACAAATTCTGTATTGGTGTATAACTTTGACGTCAGAGGCGATGAGCGAGTTGTTTGAGACGCTGATGTGTTTTGTTTATTTCTAGAATAGTATGGAAGCTAAGGAAAATAGCGTTTGAATATGTATGTGTAATTTGACTGATAGTATTTTTGTGTTAAATAAATTATACTTAGTCAATTTGTTAGAATAAATTAAGTTTTACTGTCAAGTCATCAGGTGATGTGTGAAGATATCTGTTTTAACGAATATTTTACGTGTTATATGCCTAATATATTTAGTACGATATTTGTTTTACTGAATTTTAAAAAAAAATGCCTTCCATTGCGATTGTGGAAGCAAAACTGTGCACTACACGGCGCTGTATGTCAAAGCGGCAAGTAGTTCCCTTAAATGTATTGAACATACAATAACTAGTCTTAGTTGAAGAAAAATATGTTTACAGTATTGTCAAGGTTTATTTGAAGTTAGTTCAATAGACTAACTGTTCTGTGTAACGAATGAAGCCTTAACAGTTGTGAACAGTCACACTTTGAGGTTACAATAATCTTCATAAAGCAAATACAAAATTAACGTAACTTATACATATTTCGTAACCCATTTACTTAGGTTTGTTATGGTATTGAATTTTATATATTATACCTACGTGTCTACATAATGCTTCAGGATATTACGGGACTTTTATCTACTTAATAATTGTCTTCAAATGTTTCTTTAAAAACTTATTGGATTTGTCTTTTTAATTTCGTATTCGTACACTAATTTGCAAATTAAAACCAAAAAAATATGCCATGAGATTCAATATTTATTTAAACTGAAATTCACAAGTGAGAAAAAAAGCAATTTCGTCATCGTAATCAAATGCAAAATGCCATTGCATGTCTGTCAAGTAGTTCTCAAATTGACATCGTAAAAAATAGCCTGAGAAAATACTTTAACGGACGATTTAAAGTCCTAACTACATAAACGATGTGACATAGACTACAGACATGTAGCAAAAACACCTGTGTCACCACCTGACCTCCGAATACCGGCTAAACACACAAAAATGTAGAAAAACATGAATTATTATGTAATATCATACAGCTTAATTAGTAATACAGTATATTAAGAGAGGATAAGCTATAAAGCTAAATATAGGTACCTAAGATTATTGAAATTCTAATTGAGTTATACAACTTGTTTAGTTATTATCTAGCTATAATATTATAATAACTAAGCAAGACTAGCTTTTACTCGCGACTTTGGCGGCGTGGATTTCGGTTACCGCAACAAAAAGGCGCCCTTATTCTTTTGGACTTGAAACTAACCTCTAAACTAATTTTCATCAAAATCGGTTGACCGTAACGAACGTGCAGGTCGGTAGACAGACTAACAGACATGCAGACAGTCTGGGAGACACACAGACCGACAGAACGGCAGAAGGATTAGCTATTACTTGCAATATTATATTACTTTGTGTTTTTGAGGCTGTGTTACGCAATAAATTTTTATTTTAGTATGTACTATGGATAAATACACATCAGAATTTCGGTGTTATGTAAGACCACCCAAATATTAAAATCGAATGTTCTAGAAAATGAGTTTAGATAATTTCGGAGGTAATGAACTAAGCGATTAAGAGGCGGATGTATGGAAGGTTATTTTCGGCACATAATCCTCGCAGCCATTAAAGGTGTTTAATTTAATGTTTAGTAATGAGTCTAGGAATAGGTTGGAATTTTAAATAGTTGTATTTTCGTCAAGCCGGTTGAGTTGCATATTCTTAAGTTGTTTAGGTCTATTGCTTATTCTGTTTTTGTATTCGTTTTCTACTGTGCGTGCGAATTGTTTTGTTTGCGCGCTATCATACAAAGAAGTATCAATATTGATAATAACTAGCTGTTGTCTGAAACTTCACTCGCATGAATGTCGATTATAGCTGCAAAAACATTGCAGCCTGTGATGCAGTCGGTTAGGTAATAGTGTATGTGTTAATTTAGGGCGTTAGCTAAGTCTACACCAATATAGTCAAAATTGATCCAAAAGAGGTATGGAAAAAGATGCTTCCTAATTAAGTTTCATCACACGCGAAAAACTGCTCTAATTTCTACGTTTGTGATTTTTATATATTTTAAAGCTTTAATTACCATAACACCTTATTCACTCATTACTTAAAGTGCAAGTACTCCCTGTAGATGTAGGTAATTGCACACTAGCAGGGTAGTAATTAAGATAAACCTGTATTTAATTGTTGTGAAAATACCATGATAACAGTACAATAAAATATAGCTAAGGTCAACAGAATTAGATCATACGGGTAGGATCAATTATAGAAAAAAGTACTAGTTGTAAATGTCTAAAAGGTTTTACCAAAATAGTTGTTATGTAATCCATTAAAACTAATGTACATTTAGGCTGAACTAAAACATGCTGTTGCTATACGAAAACTATCACTGTTAAATTTACAACGTGGCACTAAATTTCATCAATCATTCGTCTGGGAAAGGCTAAACATTTCTTTGGGTAAGCCCAATTTAAAATAGTTCTAAAACCCGCTCACTGCGAAAATAAATCATCATACTGGAAGATAGAGCAAGCATTAAGGTAGATAAGAGCATGGCACATAAAGAGGCACATATACATAATCTTCTTTGACAAAAAAACAAACGAAGTCATTATTTGAGGTTCTCAAAATTTTAAAACTAAAGGATTACAAGAAAACCAAGTATGTCCTAAGTACGGACTCACCAAACCCTTCCTTCCATATTAATGAAATCGAAAAAAAAAACATCAATATTCTGCAATAGCAATCGTTATGTGCAACAGTGTACGGGTTATTACGACTTCCAAGTATTCTTGCTAATTGAATTAGCTTTACAGAAAGTGGAACAGGGTCAACACTTGACGGGTGGGGTTCCACGACGTTGATCCCGCCTTGGTCTTGCGACGTCCTGTTAGATAACAAACCTTGGGGTATCGCAAGGCAAAAGCAATTCAGATAAAGTGGAATGAATAGCCTTAGGTCGCATGCATCGCGTCCGGCTGACAGGACCAAAATGAGTGCAAGGTTTCGTAGGCAATCATTCTCTTGTGCAATAAATTGACTAAGTGTCGACGGATTACACTGGAGGTAAAATCATCCGGTTTTTGTCACGATGTCTTGGATAATGGTCTCGTGGCTTCTGAGAATTGATTCAACCTTCTGAAGCTGGTATATCTATTCTTACTTCATTGAAAAGCTCTTTACTGCTATATTGTATATTGAAGTCGGATTTTCTTTACCTCCTAAATGGATTTAGGTTTTAAAAAGCAAACGCTAGAAAAGAAATGCTTCAAATGATTAAAGAAACAAACTTCGTGGGAGGTACAAATTTATTGGACACAATATGAAGTAATTTCTCTCCACACGAGTGTGCAGTTTATGAGATGAATTGGTCCCAATAAATGCTTAATTGTCTTATGCAGCTGTAGGTTGTCCAGGAAATATTAGCTTGATTATTTGAGTTGTTGCGGCGCTGTCTGGCCCGCAATACATTGTTGTGTAGTGCAAAATGATCTATATGCCTAATAGGACCGAACTGACCGGACTTTAATCATCTAATTTAGCTGCATTGCTCTCGTTGTCGAGCTATTGAGACAGTTACTCTCTTTTGACCCCTGTTCACCTCCTGATAGGAGTCAAAAACAATCATGATTCATGCTTGATGATGCTTAAATATCTAGTCATGTCTTTATTAGTTTTTGATTGACTAGGTACCACATAGATTCCTAAAAGAACATTAAATCTAAATAAATTTCACGACTTGTTTTGATACACTCCTTGCAGAAGCCTTAGTCACGAGTAGACTAAACGTTTGATTACGATTTATTTTGATTAAATGTGTGTAAATCTCGCAAAATCGCTGTAGATAAAAGTTCTCATGAAGGTTTTTTCTAATTAACAAAAGACGCTAAAGTACCATTCTTTTGTCCACAGGGTTGTGTTCTAGTCTACTATGCGGTCGAACAGAGAAGCTGGAGTTAGGCAGCAACAGCGGCGCGGGGGCTGCGCTGGCGCTGGCGCTGGTGCGGCCCCCGTCCGCGCCGCGCGCGCCGTGCCAGCTCAGCCTGACCGCGCCCGAGGCTGCTGCCTTCGCTGTCAGGCTCATTGACGTTAAGGTGAGGAGACCCTTTTCACCACTACGTAAAATTGTTACAAGACGGTACACTACACTGATAAAACGTCGTTTTACTGCTATCACTGCAAGTCTCGCTTCAGGTGGTAGGTCTTCGACAGTGGATATTTTTGGTGATAAAATTCCAAACTTATTTTGGCGACGATATACATATAATAGGGATCCGGTAACAGTACTGAATCTTGTAATAGTTATATTCTAATGAAGAGCGAGCACAATGACTATGCTTGTGCACGGGTAGCCAACTCGATATGAAAAGAGGAAACAGTAAACAAATGAGATTTTGAGAATGATGAGAAATGACGAAGAAATGCAAAGTAAAATTTCATGATCGAAAGCAAGTTTTCGAACTGAATCGTCGATTTTACTACCGGTTTAGTTATGTCAAAGAAAATAGTCGATAAATGGCGTTACGTTGTGAATCGTGAACAATAAATAACCAAACGAGTGAACCGAAATCAGTTTTCGACGCGTAATATATAGTTGCTGGTTTATTACGTGTGCGATGTAAATCTATTACGTAAACAGTTAACGCTGGCTTCGCATGTTCCTATTAGATCGTTTGTAAACCCGTCGGCGTTTAGCGCCTACGGCTGTATACTAAGTTGTAAAATCGTGGCCGTCGTGGGTGAAAACAGAAAAATATTATTAAGCTTCTCTTTTTTTTAGTCTCTGCTGTCCCATTATAAGGAAGTGTTATAGTTCCTCACCTTGCTTTAGATAAATGTGCAGCTAGTAGTAAACCTCTTTTTGAACCGCTGTAAAAAAATGTATTGTAGTAAGTAAAATATAAATACATAGTTTTAGATATTTTACTAGCGGAAAGGTAATTTTTTAGTCATAACCCCAGCACGAAAAAAATGATGATAATAAAACAAAGATAGAAGGAAGTCGTAACTATGAAATGTCATTATAGAGGTAGACAAGTTGAAAAATTCCGTTACAATGTATATTTACACTTCTCGTATTATTACTACAGTTCTCAAGAATATTTTATTGATCTTCTTGTCACTGTTACCTCGTTTATGACTGTAACGAGTATGACTGTTTGTGGTTTTGGTCATAATATGACCTACTACTATGTAGTCTGCACAAATGCGGTCAGACTTCATATTACATTGGAAATTGCGGTCTTAGCGTGGATAGTCTGGGTACTGGCAGTAACAAGCGGAATTAACGTGATTTCATTTCGGGTTGAAAAATCTGTATGATTCATTAGATCTTCACTTCTAGGTATGTGGTTTAACACGTGTGCTTATTATGTTATTCATTTTTATGACGAAGTGAATTTATAGTTGTAAAATGTAAGTCATGAACTGTCGTGCTAAAAGGACTACGTCTAAAAATAATATCTGGTATACTGTTAGTGGAAAAAGTAATTATAATCTGCACCTCCATCTACAACAATTACATAAGTTCCAGTAAGATCTAAAAGTATTTACTTAATTACAACGTTTTCCATACAAGTAAGAAATTCGACTCAAACCTCATAAAATGAACAGAAAATTTCTACAACAAGAAAAACCACAACTGGTCAACTACTTGAAAGTAACCGTTAATAACACACCATGAAATCCTTAAGTAGGTCACACAGCTACAAAAGCAAACAAAGGGGAATCAATAATTACCATGAAACATGTCAATACAGTTGTTAATGTAAATGATACTATACTTGTGAATACTGTAAATACTAGCTTGACACATAAGTCTCATGACCCGCTTGCTATCAATGGAATTGACGTGAGAACTGTGTCGGAGTAAACAGCTGAACCCAAGGCACGAAATGAGTTTGAAACACCACAGACAGGCATCGATATAGGTAGGTTTGGCGAGGGTGGTTTGAAAAGGCCTTTCATTAGTAGGGCATTCGTTGGCTGGATTTCATTGTTATTTAGATAGGGGGTTAAATCTATTTTCGTAATAGCATGATTGTATTTGATTTGTATTCTGTCATGACCCAGAAATAGGAAGGCGTAGGGATGGGCCAGTTATCAAGGGTTATGGTGAGAGTTGACAGCACCAGTATAATTAAGGGGAACTAAGAAATTTAGATATGGAGTTTCATTACTAGGCCCCTGATATATGAACCATCTTGAAGTTTTTGAAACATAATGGGGAAGAGGCACGCAAGCAATAACGTAAGTAAGGTGAGGCTATTGGAATATCAGGCCCCATTTCTTGGAATAGAGTAATTTTGAGCATATTTTACTAAACATAAGCCAGAACCATTCACTTAAGTGTTGAATATGGACACTGCAGATGACCAAACAAATGATGATTACCAAGTGTGTAATAGTATATTAGTTTAAAAGTCATGCAGTGTTTACCTTAGGTATCGTCGCATTATTCGTGTTAAGGCCACTTGCCTGCGTCAATCAATCAGTTCCAGACATTAAACCTGCTAACATTTAATCAATAATTCGTTGAACCCTGCCTAATGTATCATCATTGTAACTATAATTTGATTACCTATTAATAACATGCTTACAAATAATATTTTTGATCGATTTTACAGGTTTCCTTAATTTATAATTGCTATTATTTTCAAACAATCTGTTTTATTCTATTTATTAAATCCAAGCACTACTGCTTTAAGGCCAGATTTGCCAAATTTTACCATCCTTGCCCATTTCGGCGCGTAGCTTGCTTGGTCATCGTGAAGCATATTTTTTCTTTTCATCAAAAAACTATAGGTCAGATAGGCAGCCGCCCCGTACGATATTCAGTTGAATCCATTAACGCAGGAAGCCCATCCCAACGTAGGTCGGAAAAGAGTAAAGCAAAGAAATACTAACAAAACTAAACAACCAAATGCGGTGAATAGAGCAGGGTAAACAGATAGATTTTTATAATGGGTTAATAAAGGTTTTCAGAATAAATTAAGATGGTGTTAAAACTACGAACTGTGAAACACACTGTGAATAATCTTATTTCATGTGAAATTAAATCACACGACACCAAGAAAGGAAAAATTGTATCTTTTCTATTCGCCTCGTTTTAAGGCAGTTTTTTATACCGTTACTATTACCTTGTTAAGGGCACGATTTCCTTAAAGTTTCGTCACCGAACTACTTATCTTTGTCTAGACTGTAACGTAACAGTACATATCTGCGGTTTTCCTTAAAATGCTATTGACCTTATAACAATTATTACGGCGACATTCTTACTTTTCATGATTTCCTCGAAAGATGTTGAGTTTTCCTTAAATTTGCATTGCTTTGCATATCTGAGCGGAATTTAACACTAAACCAATTAAGAAGGAAACAAGTATACTGCTGTAATGGTGGAGCTTGATATTCTTTGTTTTCAAGATCTGGCCTGGACCTCTTTGCAAGGTTTCAAAATAATGGACATAACAGATTCATGCCATTTTGCCTCTGTTTTAAGGTTTATATTCTTAGATGAAAATTTTACTTACCACGTTGTAGGTTTCTTACAACTTACATTACCAAAAATTTGTATTACTATCTAAATCCTAAAATCATTCAAATCGTTTTACAAAACTTACATACAAAGCCAAACACCAAAAAGGTGAATAACGAAAATGAATCATACATATCAATTTCGAAAAATTTCACAATTTAATATTCTTTGAAGTAGTACATGTCGTAAAATCAATTACGCATGCACCAAGAGTTATGGCTCGAGTCAAACACGTGGACCAGAAGAGAACGAATCAATTATACGAGACGATCTTATCGGGCTTATCGAAAACCTAGAGGTTACTGCCGAGTCGTAGACTTGCTTTCATCATGCTCAAAGCTATTTAATCGTTATAAAACAAGACTTACTGAATGTTGAATAAGTTATGGAATGGAGTAAATGACGTGTTACAGATTTAATGAATGGAGTAAGTGACGTATTCATTGTTCATAATCTTTTGTGGATTAGGTTTTGACCAGTTTTGAAGTAGGTGCTCCAATAACACATAGATCGATAGAATATTCTTTATTGCACCAAATGAATAACAGATTTCACATAAAGAGTTATTCTATTCTATAACAGCCTCTCTGATCTGGTCACTAACAAATAGAATGAAATTAACATTAATTTGCTAGAATATAGTACATAATGAAGGATTAGAGTAATTTTCCGAATATCATGCCATAGCATGGCATTTTTACAATCAGGGATGTCATTAAGTCTAGTCTATGGATTTTATTCAATTCTCTTGAAAATAATACAAATACGTTTCTGCAACAGCTGATGCTAATATGGCATTTACAATATTTCTTGATAGTCGACATTTTAAAGAAATCAACGAGACTTCAATAATCCTAGCAAACACCTTTCTAACTAAAGTATTTCTTAAGAGATCATCTACGACATGTCATGTGAGGACATTTCGAAATCCCATAAGGCAAGTTCATCCTATTGTTTGCACCATAGTATTGCATGTAGTAGGTACCAGGAAATCCCATTAAAATCACATATGGATGCCAAACGAGCCGTGGACAATGGGCTAACGATCTACCGACAGCATGGCGCCCGGCGCTAATCTTGTACTTTTATACTATAATTTATGTATTTCCTAGGAGATTCTCCCTTCATATATTGCAATGCTGCGTCAAATTTGGAGAGTGTTCCGTTTTTGTTAGAAGACTGAATGAATCTGTCTAGTGTCATCAAATTTTATGTCCGTTATGTGTGTCTAAAGAATATCGTCTTTAGGCACAGATAAAGGACAAATAAAATTCGGTTGTCCGGCTTCTACAATGCTCAAATATATATTAGCTTTGTTCTTTATTACGTTTTTTGTTGCATTTAAAATGTCAAGATTTTCTCACGTTTCCCCAATCATGAATACAACCTGTTTAAGATCTAAAGATTCAGTCCTCGTTTTAAAACACGATACTATGTCACCAGCGGTCTCATTCTGCGATAAGTTATTACGGTTAGTATTAGTAAATGTAAATAAGCTACCGGCAGTATGTACCAGAAAAAATATCGAAGGTCACACGAATTAGAGCTGACAATGGAGCCATGGATCTCGGTTTTAGGAAGTAATTGATCAACAAGGCCGCTTCCAAAATCAAAGAAAAGCAGGAAAATGTTATTATTGTTGGGTAAATGAATACATCTTAATTGGTCTAGTAATTACAATGCATGGGTACCGAAGGATCTGTGACGTGGCTGTTCTAAAATTCCTTTTCTACAGGTTGCCTTTCCGTTTTCATTGTATAGGTATAGGTATAATATAGTATAATACCGGTCATGTGTAGTATTTTAGGTAATTCACTTTAAATCAACTAAATTTTCCAGGACAAATATTTTAGCAAATGGGAAATTATTGGATTTAAATACTGTTTTATCCTTATGTTAGGAATAATCAACATTTAAATAACATAGAAATGAAATAAATCAGTAGTCATCGTAATGTAAATTGTAGTTTATTCGCGTTTTATTGTTTTTGCGTGTTGTTAGTGTTTCTACCTACACTATAGTGTAGAGTTATACAGAAAGGAAACTGGCTAGATGATTCAAATCCACCATCTTATTAAACCTTTAAAGTACTTACATCCGTATGAAAGAACAACGCATAGCAAAATGTAGATAGACACATAGATTGTCACTTACCCAAGTAACGTTCTTGTATGTAGTGCTAAAAGGAACTTATCTCGTGGCTGTAATCGGAACTAATACCGTCTTATAGAAGAAGCCATCAATTTCAAACAGTAGAGTAGATCCTTTTTGCGAATATGCACACCAACGCCTTCACGTTCATATCATCTACGTGCCGAAAGATCCTTGTATCATATTTACCTATAGCTCTATACGACTGTTAAAGTCCTGGACTTGCAATGAGTCAGCAATTTAAGTTCATTGTATGGGGTGGCTTGTGGGCAGTGCAGTTCCAGTCAATGACCTTACTCTATGGATTTGCCCGACTGTTCTGTATGACCGGTGTCAACTTGCCAGCTTATGTAACTCAATACTAAGATGCCTTAAATGGAGTATTTGTATTTTAAACTGCACTGATTTCTAGTATTGTTCGTAATTAGCTAAGGCTAGTAATTTTTGCTAATTAAAATAGTAATTAAGGGAAATGTTTAAAATAGTTAGCTAAAATGATGAAAGTTAGTTAAAAGTTGTATGTTGATAAGGTCCAAAATTTGGATAAAAAAATTGCAAGCAGTTATTTTAGTTTTTTTCGAGTAATTTTTTTTCTCTTTCGTTAAATTTACTATATAGTTAGTAACTTAATATTCTGCCCGCGAGACAAAATGCCTATTTCCTTTTTATGTTACACAGCGCTGCTTAGAACCAGTTTTCGAGTAAAAAATACAAGGACATCTAAATACGTTAGTTCAACATTTATTTTCTAGATTTTTTGTAATTTGGAAATATCTAGAGTATTTTAATAAAGAGGCAATTTAGAGAAAACTGCAAAATAGAGGTTCTAAAACTGTTTTTACTATTCGGTAGTGCGGTACCACATCAACCTAAAAAAAGTGAAGTATTCTGTGTAGGCAGAAGAGTAATTGGAGGCATAGTAAATAAAAAATATGAATTAATCTAAACCAAAAAGTTCAGAATTAGATTTCCGCGTGATAAATTGCACTAAACATAAGATCATTAAGGCAATATGATGTAGGCGTATATTTTTATATTTTAGTATCTTTTAAATGTCAATCTATAGTAGGTATAGTTCCGGGTGCCAGTGCCTTTTGAAGTTAGTGTGATTCACGGCAATTTACAAGTTATTAAAAATATTTTATTACACTGTTTTAACACTGATTCAATAATGATGCGCAACAGACTTTAAGAGTAAGAAATTCGGATAGTTTGAAAATTATAAAACAAAATAGCAACGCTTGCTTTTGTCCCCGTATAACCTAAGATGGACTTCGTACAAAGACTGAGTACTGAGTCAGTGGCATGGAATAATAAAGGACGGTAATGGTTTTAATTCTAGCAATTTTTAAGTTATTAATTTACCTTAATACTTCGAAAAGTGACTTAACATCGGCTTCCTAAAGATCAATCAATCAAACGACTTATTATTTGCAAGGACGGTAAAGAAAAAAAAGTCGATGATCAAAGTCTGAAAAGCAAATTTATTATCAAGCTTATCTCTAGTCACATTTCCTTAGTCCGCCCGCAAAAACTGCAATTAAGTAAAGATGGATCACAAACAATACAAACGATGATTAAGCACACGCGTGAGAAAGTAATGAGACGCACTCACCTCGTGATCGCACACGTGATAACAATCTGAAGATACGAGCGACGTATCTTGTCTGTACTATGAACTTTTAAACCAAGATCCTTGACGTTGTATAAGCAGGATGGCGCTATGTGCATTGTATAGCGCTGTCTCACACAATAGTCAGTAGTCTAGGTTTAAAGCTCATGGTACATGGAGGCATGTCACGTTTTCAATATACACCACTTATGTACGTTGTCGTGTTATTGTCACAGCTTATTATCGATAATGATGGGGAAATGTACAAGAGCGCATTCTCATAACATTGAGAAAGAAATCTTGGTCTGCAAAATTATGAAAATATCAAAATTAAAAGGTTTTTATTTCCTGTCCTCTTTCACAGATATTTTCGACATTTCGAAATGTCGCGGTCGTTCCTATAGAGAAGAATCGAAAACAAAACTCAATAAGTTACTCTTTTAAAAATCTTAATTCATGGTTACTTAATTTTGTTACAAATTATTAATATTAAAATCCAAACTTTTTGCGTAGTGTCTTCTCTTGATTCGAACTATCTTTAAGTCATAATTATACATTAACGGTTTACTCACAAGTATGTATCGGGATAGCCCGACTAGTTTCGGGCCCAACCAGAGTCCTTAATCATGCTGCTGACGTGATGGTTTCGCGATTCGATATTACAATAATATCTTTAAGTCAGTATGCAGCTCCGGAAAATTTTCAACCGTTCATTTATGAATTTCATTGAAAGCTAATGGAAAAATATTCCAAAGTGTAAACTAACAACAATGTAAGTCTTTAACTAATTTGGCCTCTGCCACTGTCAATGGTTACAAAGTCCTTTTGCATACTTATTTAATTCTGGAAGTATTTACTACCCAGTGTGATGATTGCAATTGCATTGATTGGGGATTGATTGATGTCAATTGATTCCTTTGGCAAAGGCACGTTTTTCTTCACGGGCATGAACTATAACCCTTAGAATAACGTGCAACTTCCTTCAAAGTGTTAGCTGGTGTCGATGAAATGGCGGTCACATTAGAACAAGAATAATGAACCTCATTTAAGCATCAACGGCACATTAAAAAAAACTGAATGTGGTCATGGACGAGCCCCTGTACCATCTAAAAAGCTTGCTTGGGGTTGTAGATACTTTACTATTTTTCTTAGTGCGTAATGGATATAGTGACGTGCCAAAATATGGTACCTACTGGTTTGTCGCCCCTGCATTGGATTATCCTACACACTAGGAATACAAAGTCAAGGCTAAGCAAAATATAATTTCGTTTACCGAGAAACCTAATAGAAATTATGGAACGTAAAATTTAAGCTCAAAAATCGAAGAAGCTTTTTTTGTACCGGTTGAAATAGCAATATTTTTTGGCAATAGCAAGTTACCTACTCGAATTATTTGATTTCAAAAAGATATTTCCTTAGCTTCAAAATTTTAACTAGCCTTTAGAACTTTACAAAAGCGTTCAGATGAATCGAAGTTGTTATTGAAGCTCTATACGAACTGTGATGGCGTTTTCCTCTGCGTCATCTCTAAAGTCTTGCTCGCAAATCACGAACAATAAACATCCTTTGTCGATATGAAAATCAAAATGGCTGTAAGTGGGATGAATTGGATGCACTCGTTGATCGAGGCCAAGTAATGTCAGGAGAGAAGTCAATTGTGGTCTGTTGCCATTCGTTACGAACACGCTCGGACGGCGTGCTGCTGTGATTTGCGAATATATGTAGGTATCGAGACACAAAACAAGAAAGTCTGCAGTCTTGTCAACTGATAAGATTTGGAAGCAGATTGCATAATTACAGCGGTTAATTTGATAAGGATATCATTAAGTTCTATTTTCGACAGTCGTTTTCAAAAAAAGTAATCAAACCAGTCCAAAATTTAGTATCAATGACAAACAATGTCAGACAAAACGAAACACACAAAAAGGTTCTACACCTTATAAGTCCTGTGATCCGGAAAATCTAATTGCATTTTTATTAAGCGTAACTAACATCGGTTGCCATGGATACTCGATTCGCAAACAAAAAACCATTCAGAAAATTGCTTTCATTATTTCCGACTGTAATACCAGGCAATTAAGTCTAAAATACCTTTGGCACAAGGTCACCGGTATATGTAAGGTTTTCGACGTTTTCGTTAACGAAAAAGTTAATTGTGTATGGTCATAAATAGCTTAACGAGGGCAGGGTTTCATGTTCTACATTGAAATACTTGATACAATGTATTTACGAAGAATTTTTTTGTTTGTTCCAGGTACAAGAACAGGTATTAATACTGCTAATTTACTTTATTTTTAATTAAGCTTATGGTAAGTTCAGGGACGAAATAGGGGACGACATAAAAGAGGTAGCAGGCAAGAAAAAGGAGAATGACTTAAACAAAGGAAGGCCTATTCCTAGCAGTGGGCCCGCCGACAAACTGTCTCACAGTTTGGTGGGTTTAATTATTTTTGATATGTGTTTTTTTAAACCAATAAAAGATTTTATTATTATATTATTATTCAGTGCTGATGATAATGTTAGTTCTACTTTAAATAAACAATTGTTTCTGGAGAAATAATAAGTCACAAATACTTTTGTTGAAATATTCTACCTTCCCATAATTATGTTTAGTAGAATATGTTACATGTTATTGATATTTTTCCTTAAAGTGAATCAATTTTAATATTTCATTGTTGTCTGGTCTTTCCCCATTTGTAATACATTTTTCCTGGTGTTCAGTATGAGTTTCATAACACGATACGGGTTGCTTTTATGGTGTCAGGGAAATTGAATGTGTAACATCATGTACTGATCTGAATACCTTCAGACGATACACATTAATGGTTATATCTTTAATGTTTGCTGCCAATGAACACGAATCACGATATCCTTTATCTCTTCAAATTCTTGTATAAATTAAACTTGAAGACCAGTATCACCAAGGTCTAAAATTTGCATAGCTCTGTGCAAAAAGAGAAGGATTTTAACAATATTGCTGAAAAGTAGTATGGATCTAATATAATTTCACTACCATTATTTACCAAACTAAGCAGAAATACAATTCAACTCACTGGTAATTTCATATCGGCGTCGTTTTTGACGTGACATATTATATCATTATCATTGTCTGAGAACAAAACCTGTTAGACCTATAGTCCCACGTTTTATTTGTTACAGCAGTCATGTGTAACCTTTAGAAGCCTTTGGGACAGGTTTTCGTTACGTGATGTCATAATGTCCTTGCGAGTCTCCGCTAGTCCAATGACGGCTTACCAAATGGATTTGTGGTGTTAACAAATGGTTCTAGATTTTTTGCTGTTACTTGATCTTGGCTGTTTTGATCTGACATCCGTACCTTGAGTAATGGAGTTTGGCCAGAAATCGCTAAAATATGTGAGGTTTGCAAGTTGTACGGAAGGGCCATAGCCCAGCAGTAGGATCTTATATACTCCTTGATTGGACGAAAAAGGCTAAGCATTAAAGAAATTGTAGCTCTTGCTGAAATTAGAAAACGGAAGAGGATATTACAGATGCATTTTTAAGGCTTTGTCTAATGGAAGGATTGTTTTGTTTGTAAGTTTTTAGTACGACAATGATCATTATATTTTTCATTACTCTTATCTTTTATTGTGCGAGTCTTTGTTCCGCATTCATTTCCGTCAACACCGTTCTCCTTTCACACGACTTCCTTTAAATTACTTTTCTCGTCTGTCTTAAGATTAACTTAAGCTAAAGTAAACGTTTTAACTTAACTTATCTCGCTTAAAAGTGAAAATTATATCTGATCGTTTTTTGTTATGAGAAATTAAGCTATAAGTAACGGAGATATGTCATCTGCACTTCGTGTCTGAATATCATTAAGTTGTTAGTGAATCAGCAAAAAATATTCGTTTTTAGGTTGCTTTCTAATACTGTACCGTGGATATATGAATCTTCGTGTCAATTGGTCCAGATCTCTTCAGACGCTCGTAAAAATGTTGTGTGACATCGTTTTTATTAGAAGTCTAATTTGGGTTGTTTCATGCATGGAAATTGAGATGATTGGTATAAAAATCTGCTTAGTCATCGGATCTTGTTATTTTTAATTCCTTTCGTTTTAAATTTTAACTAGATACCTACGTATACATGTTGCCACTTCATTGTACGAAAAAAAAAATACTTTTTCCTAAGAAAGTAACAGTGTACCTATATCGAAAATGATATCCAAGAGAATTCTTTTTTAGCAGTTAATGAGAATTTTGTATTAGTAACCCATTTCTTTACGAGTTCATCCACAAAAACTGTATCCAAAACATGACCGGAATCTGTTTATGCACGTTGTATAAAACAAAAAAGAAAAGAGATTTCTTTGTCTCAATATAGGACGATACAATCAGTAAATAACTGTACAAGACAATACTTTTAAATTACTTTGTATCGATCGCTGGACAAAAGAAAAACTTCGGGTCAGTAGCGCCAAAAAGAAAGAAAATACCTTGCATACTTGACTTATGAGTCTTTAAAAGTACAACTTAACACGGTTTGCGCATGCGTCGACCCTACCGTTAAGTATTCGATATTAATCTTTATTATATCACTTCATTTGACGTCTTTGTTCAAGTAACTGCAGATTATTTTTTTGTTGTCATTTGAGTATCTTTTTTTAAGAATTATTGTAATCTAAACTACGTAAGTATCAAATCTCTTAGACTGATTACTTTGTTTGCGTTGATCTCCGTCTGACATTGAACGAACTTCAAAATGAATCGAGAACCATTACCAACAAAAACTTGAACAACAAAATAACTTAAACATTATCAAAGGTAGGTAGGTAGGTACTTAAGTATAGAGATATCAGAGTAAGCCTATCTTACGATCAAATCGAGATTCGAGCTAAAATTGGCTGTACGCGGGCGAACCGCCGTCCGCTGAGAAGGCTGCAAAACCCGCCGAGACTTGCCAATCAGGTTCCAAGGTCCAAAAATAGCTCGCCCAGCCGCCATTAACGGTGCGTACGCGCACCACAACACGTACATTTCTCCTTTCACTTGCAGAGTAATCTGTACCTTATGAGATGACGGCTATAAATTATATTTGTTAGTCAGACTCTTTCGTTTAAACTCCTTGGTACATGGAAAAAATGGTTCGTTTTAAGTTTTGTGTTTTATTTGTGTATGCTGTAATTTGCGAGTTTTGATGGTTTTTGGTCGTTTTAATTTATTATGTGGGCTGCATTTTTGTGTGCAGACTGACGGACCACTTAGAAAATAAGGTTCTATACTTAGATGCAATTAAGTGTTATTTTTATAAGAGTTTCTGTAGTAGTTTTTCCTTTGATAACATCCAAATATATTGATTGAATAATCAAAAAAGGTTTGCGTCAGTATTAGTCGATTATTAAGATATATGAGGAATGCCTATGCGGAAAATATGTGTTTTTTATTGAAATCTGGTCCGGTATAAACCCAGTTCTAAGAACCTTGGCTTCAATTTAGGCTCAATCACTTTTTAACTAAATTTGATTTATAAGTGTACTTCGACAATTAACTACAGCCTTTTTATAAATAAGAACAAATTCTTTGACCAAATTGGAAATAGTTTTGTGTCGAGATTGAAAAAAAATCAAAATGTGTTAATTATAAATGTTTGTTTAAATGACTTGTACAATAAAAATAAGTGAACACTAGTTATTTAAATATTATAGCTTCTTTATACATTGAAACCACAGCAGCTGCCAATGCCATATTCGACCGTGGACTACTTAATATGATACTCTATAATAATACAAACAGTTAACACAGGAATAACGTTTATTTAAATTGCGTGCCCAAAGACTAAAAGATATAAATATTAACTTTTCTTAGAAAATTCTTCATGATGAATTTCCCTCTTCTCCTACTTTTGCCCGACAGCATTTACGAGTGTTACCGATTTAATTATTAGGACTTATACATCGTAGACTTCATATAATATTGACTCCTAAAGTAAACAAAATTACTCTCTATTATAATTCAAATCTATCGTTAAGTGTTTACAAATAAGACCTCATCTAATAAACGTGTAACTGTAAAAAGTGCTGCCTAAATTGAATAAATGGTTTTTGATTTTGTAAAGAGAAGTCTGTTCGATGAAGAACAGGAAAATCGATCGGTTTTCGAAGAAATCGATTGAGAAGAGTTTCTCAGTTGGAAGCAATCTTGTGCAACGATTCTCCGAATATCCGAATGTTTTCCAGAATTCAACTTAAGATGTCATTGAAGAAGCCTTTATGTTTAACGGTTTAGTGATGTCACGACTTGCACAAATATTTGTCTCTATATACGTCACTAGCGACCCGCCCCGGCTTCGCACGGGTGCAATGCTGATATACTAAATACGCTACAGAAAAACTGTGAACGTTGTTTATAAAAAAAACATAGCGGCATATAAAAACATTTATAGGCACGCTGCCGCCGCGCCGCGTCGCCGTAAACGCTACGTTCCGCAATTTTTAAATCTGTACATCTTCAAAAATATTGATTTAAATCAGATGCTGTAAAAGGCCAAATAGATCTATATTAAATCAACAATGTATTTAAGGTATTTAATTGGATAAGGATTAATGCTGTATTGGTTAAAATCGCTTCGAATATTAGTCAGTATTTGTCGTAAAAAGTAAATGACAAAAAAATGTTATTGTGGGATATCCATAAGAGATAGACATATACCATCGCGGAGTTTTCTGTAGACCTTTTCATTGTGTACAATACTTAGTACATTATTTTGATAAATCTCGTAGGATTCAGCCTGCGTTTGCAATGTAAGCGGAAAAAATGTAATTATTTGCGACATCACATTAGAAACCTCAAAAATAACAGTAATTCTCCACTATTTAATGGATGATATTATACATAAAAACCTTCCTCATGAGTTACTCTATCTATTAAAAAAAACCGCATCAAAATCCGTTGCGTAGTTTTAAAGATTTGAGCGTTCATAGGGACATACAACACAATGACAGAAAAAGCGACTTTGTTTTATACTATGTAGTGATAATGACTTAGACTGATGTCGTGATATGTATTCGTCAGATTTCGTTATTTATGTTCGCGAATTAAGAAATGTTACATATGAATATCTGAGGATAGCCTATAAAATTTGTAGATTAGCCTACTTAGAGCTTGATTGTGAGAAAGAATGATAGTGCGTAATAAACTCGCAAATATAGTTTACATACATGTATACAAGTCTTTACCAACACACGAAACGAATTGATAACTTATCTTAAGTGTTATATTCCTAAAAGTCTAACTACTTTAGCGATGGAAATTCGGCAATCGAAACTGGATTACGTCCCAAAGGACCAAAAGTGAATCTTCAGTTAACGTTCACAGTCCTGCGGTACAGAAAAAATGACAAAATTTTTACCTTACATCTTCCATACTATTTGTTTTCTCATATTTCTAAGTAAGACCGTCCAAGTCAATACTTGTTTGTGAAACTCATTATTACTCGGCGCCAGTCTGACGAATGGCGGTTATTTCGATACCTGTTCTATGTTTGTGCCTCTAAGCCTTATTCAGAAAGATACGAAGTATGTGATTAATGTTATTTTAGGCGATGACCGTCCTTCTACGGAAAATTCGCGAATGATCGGCAATTATGAGTTAAATTTGGATTTTAATTGAAATATTTTTATTTAAGGTGTTTTGGGATATGGAAAATTGTTTGAAAGTCGATAAATTGTGGAAACATCAAGCTTTCTGTATAAAGTTTCTGTACGTGACTTTGCTCACGCTGGCTATTGCTCTTGTACTTATTTGGTGTTTGTTCGTTCGTAAGTGTTTATTGGGCGCAGACGATTTTTATTTATGTGTATAATACCTAAAATCATAACTAGCTACCTTGTTGCTATGGCTGTGTCACTTTACAAAGTGCGAACGAAGTTTATTATAATTATCGTCCTGTAGGTATTATTAACCCTAACTTAAATCATTTACAAAACCGAACAATTATCATCATCACCTAAGTACTAATAATCATTTTGTAAGCTCAGAAAGGCCGATCTGAAACGCTAATCAGCTACCCTACTTTCGAAACTCATAATGTAGACCGCCTGGTCCCATGGGGGTCACAAACAAGTCAGCTGGCGACATACAAGCAGTATGATCACGCTACTGTCCGTCACAAGCGAACGATTAAACTTGATGTGGACATGTCTATGGTAATATTAGAGGGGCATGTTAATTGTTAATGCAAAAAATCGGTATATTTAGTAGTTATCTATGCTCGAATGCCTGTCATAGAAATTCTAGCTGTTGTTCAGTTATAAAAATGGGGATAAAAAATAGATGTTGGCCGATTCTCAGACCTACTGAATGCATGAACAAAATTTTAAGAGAATCTGTCGACCCGTTTAGCCAGGAGTACGTTAACTAACATTGTGACACGGGAATTTTATACATAAGATGGTATGGGGTAACTAGCAATTTGGTGCAACATAGAGACTACTTTTGCAGCTGAAACGATAGACGTGCGGGCAAACCCACGTGCTTAAGCTAGTAGTAAAATAATCGTAACATAAAAAATACTGGATACAATTAAAATTTATCACTTACATTTATTTTAATGTAAATTACAAATCTAATTGCTTTGTTATTGCCGCACATTAACGTTTTATATACTCATTCGGATGACAAACTGTCTGCTAGCAGTAATGGTCGTTAAAACCTGTCCTGAACGACCGTGTGTCCACCATTAAGTTAATTATTTTCGTAAATACCCGCCAATTTGTAACGCAAACTGTTGCGCTGATGTTTAGAGCAAATAGTTTTAACTTGGTATGTTTAGCAAGCTAATAGGAAGTCTTAGTACTGGGAAACGTCTCAAGTTTTCCGTTTTAGAGGTTATTTTGTAAGTGTCTTAATAAATATTATATGAGAATTACGTGGAAAACATAAAAATAATCAGAGTTTGAGTGATCCGTGAATCCAGTTGGCATCGCCACAGAACCAGTGTCTAGGTTAATTTCGACTGCATCTTAACAGCTAATAAGTGAGAACGAGTTCTAGCTGACACAACCAAAATATACAACAAAAGGGGCTTCCCTTAAACATTCAATCCAAAACAAAAATGCGGATATTGACGCCTCTCAATATAAATAAGCACCGAACCAAATCGTTACAAATGACGATCATATTAATATTCTTGCAGTGGAACCCTATATTAAGAATGAACTCTTACATAAAGATTACAAAACCATTTAAAGATTCTTACAATTCCTGTCATGTTATTCGTAGCAGTTTGAATTAGGGTTGTCACTGGTTACTTTTCGAAGAGCATGAGCAAGCGATCCCTTTGGCAAAGGCTAGGACAGAATTGACAGTGCAAGTCTAAGTTATACTCCCAAATTGTCTTTAAGTTCAGAATGAGAAACGGTTGTCAGCATTGTTATGCAAAATATGTATAAACGTATGCACACTCAGCGGTTTAATTGCAAATCAAGCAGACTTAGAAGCTTAGCTTACACAGCAATTGAAGCATGTGATTTACCACCATAACTTTAGAGGATAAATAAATAATTAATTAAAATAATATGAGGAATTCGTTCTACGAAATTAGATCAATGACTTGTCTGGTTTTGTCGTTGGTATTTTCCTCAAAATTCTCGTTTGTAGCAGCCCTACTCAAAGGTAGTAACGTATTCAGGCTGCGTCAGTTTATTTTATATAACACCAGTAATTATGTCACTCGGGGACCTTCATCGTAGAGCCATGAACACTATCTACCTACACTACACTACCTACCTACCTACCTAGTAGTTACATAAGAGTGAGTCCTGCGTGCTGTAAATAATAAGTACATAACAATTAAGGTAAGGCACGCGTACGCAACGACAAACAAACAAATTATACATGCAGATTATTGTAATCTATCCCGATGTAACTCTCTGTGTGTTAAATAGCCTGATTTTTAGTATAACAAGTTTTAAATTAATCAATTAGTATTAATTTAATTGAATGAATTGTCGACTTAATAATTGCTTTGTAATTTACAAGGTAATCAACCTGTTGTGATTAGGTATTTGCTTATTGATGAGATAATTATTTTACTCGTTACGTAAGTCCTCAACTTTTAACTGTCCTTTCTTCAGCCTAGCCATTTTTGCAGTTTCAATATATCGGATTCAGTAGAACTAAGAAGTACCTACACAAATTAACAATATATGACCAAATGGCAAATGCTGGAAATATCCGCCATACAATCAGCTAATTTAAACGAATGGGACATTGATCTTATTTTTTACAGTTTTTCATGTACAGAACTAGTGCTTTAAGTACAACCTGGATAAACACGTTGTTTATGCAGTTTATAACAACATAAATACCAATCCTGACATTAACATGATTCCACTATTATCCTCATATCTGTCAGTACGCTCATTACACTCTTTATGACATAATACCTTGCATTGCAATGATTACCTGTCCACTGTCCATAAACCTACCACCAGTCATAACATTATTGCAGTTGTGGAAGAGAGACGCAACTCTACGCCGTGTAGTGCGCTGTCTCGCTTCCACAATTCAACATTATTTTAGGAAATGCTGGTAGGTAGGCAGTAGGCACTGTAGGCAGTACATTACTGTGCTATGATAGGATACAACTAAATCAAGCAGCGATGCGTGAAGTTGATGGCTGAGCTAATTCTGCATATGTTCACTAGGTATTAAGTACTAATAATACCAAATTAGTGTAATTGGATCTAATATGAGAAGTGATGCCGGATAATAGATTTTCTGAGTATTATTCGGTTTCATGTTTATGATATCGAGGATTGCTGAATGTGTGTTGGCTAGATTACGGTATGGAAGTTATAACTATGTGTATAGTATAATGATAGTTAAGAGTTGAAGATGGTGGAAGTGGTAACTGTGGCTATAGTATAATAGTTAAGAGTAAGCTAGTCCCGCACTTGCACTTTGCGTCTATGCTTGTCTGCATTCTTGAGAAATGTGGGTGATCAGCTGTCTTTTATATTTATATCGCGTGAAAAAAGCATTGAAATGTAATTTAATATAATAAGTCTACTCTTAGCATTACGTTTCCTCTTTTACTTAGACTTTCAACAATAAGTTACTTAGAACTAAATGATTTCTAAGGTCAAAGTATAATACTCAGTCAATCTAAACCTTTACAGACTTAAAGGCTAAGCACACACAACACTTGACTGCACTTTTAAAGACGGTAAACAAACCACGCGAGGACGTCTAGACCGAAACCATATTAGTTTTGTAATAATATTAGTTTTGTAATCCTCGGTCATTGCGCTAGACATAAAAATAAACTGGATAATACTAATGAAATTAATTGGAATTGAATGCAAAAATTTTATAACTTGATTTCACATTGGGATATAAATTAGGAAAGGCTAGTATTAAGGCTTGTGCAAATCTATTTGTTTATTTATATTGGCTTATTGTATAAAGAGGTGGTCGTAGACGTTACAACCAGCCTCTGTGGCTACGTGTCTCCAGTCGCTAACGTTGACACAAACAGCCGAATTTATAATAATGATAAATATGAGTCACTTGGCTAAACGAAACGAAATATCATGTCCATTCACATGATCGTTTTCTATCAACGCTATTAATTGTCTGAATGTTACATAAAGTAACACTGCTAGGCGTAAAGGGCCAACTCTTTTCCCTAACTGCACTTTATAATATTACCACAGTCTAAATATACTATTGTCATACAGTCGTCCGACGAAGGCGTCTAGACAGGGCAATCGTGCGGGGTGCGAGGGGTGGGACGCGGGAGGGCCGAGCCCGACCTGCGAACAAAAGAATGTTAGCATGTCGGGACACGTCATTCAGGGCTTACGCGTGTTTGTTTTCCTAATTATTTTATAAAATGGTGCATACGACAGACGTGTGCTGTGAGAGATTGCAAGTCTTCATCTCGTATTAATAAGGATCTGCGGTTTCATCAGCTTCCACGAACAGAAGAAAGGTAAATAAATAATGTTTTGTTATTGTAGAGTGAATACGTAAATTTAATAATAAAAATATTTGTCATACCCGTCAAAGTTGACAACGCCAACAAAAAGGCCGAATGATGGACGGAAAGAAGTATGAATAGGTAGGTAGGCTAGGTACCTGAAGGAAAATGGAAAGTCCTGGAAAATGGACGCTAATTAAGTGCTAATTACAAAAATGAAACCTTAATAACTTAAATCTAAAATTATAACAAAGTTTATATTTTTACATGAAAAAATATAGATGAAGAATGAATTTATTAATTTGTATTGTATTTCAATATTTCAGATGTAAGTTATGGGTGGAAGCATGTAAAAGACCGGATTTACTTGAAATGACTTTTAGAAAAATAAAAAATACATTTAACGAAAACAATATTGGGCTCAAATAATTTGAACATCTGAGTTTAGTGGAGTATAATACGAAACCATGTGATTGCTTCCCAGTAAATTTTTTGTTGAAATTATTTATTAGGATGAGGATTTTTTATATAATTAAGTTCAGCAATAGAAATTTCAAATCTATTAAATCTAGAAACCGAAAATATTTGTCAGTTACCCATTTATAATTATTCTTTTATTTAATATTATTCAATTAGTTCTCAGCAAGTTATAATAATATTAGGTTACACTTTTTTTAATGATTATAATGTTAACGATGTTGATTTTTTTTTTTTAGGCTTAAGTTGTTTAATTTTTTTTCTCTATTTTTATTTTATTTTTCACTATTTTTAAATATTTGTAGCCTCCTGTTTGCGCTAAATAAACTGTCTTTCTTTCTTTCTTTCTATCTGCAATAAATAAATAATTTTATTAATATTTTTAATTTTGACAACCCTTGGCGTCGCGATACTGTCAAGTCGTTGTCGGCATTTTTCACAAGATCAAAGGCGTCGGACGACTGTATGATACTTAGACTGTGATATTACTTTAGTTCATTACAATTACGTTAACAATAACAAAGTTTCCACAAGTTATGGATACAATAGCCATAACAACTCTACAATTGTTTCATGTTTGTCTAACACAAATACATTAATAGCAAAGTCAAATCTAAACAATATTCTGCGTTTAACTAGGTTATTGTTATTGCATGTAAGATGGGCTGATGACCTAAGAATTGTAATAGTAAAGCTATGCGAGGTTATTGTTCCAAGCATATGTATATGAACTTTGAATTTTGGTGGTTACTTTTTTTTTTGTATGTAGCTTTAATAAGATCCCACTGTTGCAAATGCCTCCCGTTTCTCTTTCCAAACCTCCCTGTCTGTAGTCTATATAATAATATAAAATTCTACGACTTTCACACAACGCCATCTAGTATGGCAATCGAACCCACGACCTCTGGTACAGCAGTTCGGGCCACTAACCACTAGACCAACAGGCCAGTCAAGTCACTGTCTTACTTCAAGAGGTTAATATTATGATGTGTAGTGTGAGTCAGTGATAATTCCAAAAAGGCTGATAGACACGAGATATTGTTAATCTCTTGTGTGAAAAACTCTATAGCTAAGCTCGGTAGTAGTTACATAGTCTTTTGCCCAACCAATCACAGTCGTGCTCTTGAGATTAGACTACAGATCAAATTGATCATGATCCTTTCACAAATCGAGGGTTATAATCGTATATGTAATAGTTACGCCTGAATAGTTACTAACTCAAAGTTCTAGACTTTCTCAAATTGAAGGTTGTTTCTTCCATTTAATATAGAGTAGATTCTACGTATATTGCTATTGTAGAGTACTATTTGTTGTTAGAAAATAGTATTTACATTACAACGTAACCCGCGCGTGACCACGCACCTGTTTAAATGATCTTTTATTGTCCTCATATGATGGCTTCCATAGACTTGATGAAGTATAGACAGAACATGCAAACAAAATCTTAAATGATAATGAATCAATTGTTATTAATCTCCAATATTTGTTTGTTTTGTTCCAAGTCTTTTGTTGTCCAACTTTGATTGATTAGAACCGAACGATTTCCTAAAAACTATCGGTAAGGTGAAATTCATTTTTAACCGACTTCAAAAATGAGGAGATTTCTCAATTCGGGCGTATACAATAATATGCTTTTTTTCGCGGATCACTTCGTCGTTTATGAACAGATTTTGTTTTAGATTTTCTTAGAGAATAATCAAACACGGGAATAATTCAACTTGCTGGTTTCGACCTCATTCAATATCTAGCTGATATGATTATATCGGTTTACTTTTAAGTTTTTAGTGCCGTTGCTTTTGAAGTCGGGTTTTATTTTTGTTAAAATTAATTACATTAAAGCTTTGACATATAAATTTCAATTGACAAAGATTTTTCAATTTATAAGTGAAAACGTCTATAAACTATCAGCTTTCTATTTACATGTTATTCCTTTTTGCTTTGATGCAAATACGCACTTGCTACTGTCTACTTGTTATCAAGTCTATAATGATAACAATGTTACCACCATTAAGATACCATAGTACACATTATACTAATGTTTGTCCAACTGTGAAGCGTGCATTGTTAACCTTACAATAGGGGTTAACGAAGTAAAATGTGATAGCTATGAAAGTCAATACACTTCGATTAAAGTAAAGTAAGTAGTTTTTTTGCACTTGTTCCATTAATTCAATTTTTTATTTTAGAACAATGGGAAAAAAATTACTTAAAACTATTTCTTATCTCTATATGTATAAAATTGTCGTGTCACAATTTCGTTCCCGTACTCCTTCAAAATGCCGCGACCGATTCTCTTGAAATTTTATGAGCATATTGAGTAGGTCTGAGAATCGGATAACATCTATTTTTTAACCAAGACTTATTTGTTACACATACGAAGTCGCGGGCAACAGCTAGTAACATAAGAATAACAGAAAAGAATGAACGTTCTTGAACTCTAGTAAATTAATTAATATAACTTTTTATAGATTTTATGACTTCTAAAAAACGGTTTAACATTTAGTAGGCATTTAATCTTAGAACACAAGCAATTATTTTACTAACAATTATAATTACGTTATGATTTACGAGCTTTTTTACGCTCACATTTTTGCACATAACTATTGATTAAAATTTTAATTCGAAACCGGTTTGTCTTTACTTTGACGGCAATATCAAAGACGTAAGATTGACTATTGTTTTAAAAATTCTTTCTCTTTATTTTTCTTTCTTCAGTTACTTCAGTTCTTCTGAAATAAAAAACCTAATAATAAGTGTAAATAAAGCTGATATCATGATCAAAACGTGAATAATCGTGGCTACATCGACTCTATAAAAAATAACTTTTAACGTAACGTAAAAGGTAACCTTTGTCAACGCCTCATAAATAGAAAGAACGCCTACATCACTTTCATTTTCAAACTATTTACTATAGGCAAAACTATCTAAAAGTGAATCAATCAAAATATCTCAGCATGTGTAACGAGAAAGTGAACAGCCTGCGGCGTTTTGATGGTGAAATCTCGTGACGTAGTTTGTTAGTATTACTTACGCTGGTTTTTCCTTTTTAAAGTCCTTGTACATCCTACTTATATTTTTAATGCGAAAGTTTGTAAGTATGGAACGGATAAGTGGATGTTTGTTACTCTTTCATGCTCAAACGGTTAGAGCTTTTAATAAAACATTACCTCCGTGAGCGTGAGAGGGGGTGATGTTTTTGCCTCTAAAACCGACATTTGCGCGGTAAAAGTCATGAGCAACAGTAGGTAGTTAAATGATGAGTAGTCATCCTGATAACAACGAAATCTTTTATCTTAACATTTTCAACTTTATGTATTAGGACATAAGGGTATAAGTCAGATAGGCAGTCGGCATTAGAAGCCAACCCCAAGGTAACTCGGGAAAAGGCTTAGCTGATGATAAAAAAGCAATCATAGTTGCAGAAAACTCCTTAACAATATTTGCTTACCAAAGTTTCTGATTTTGAGCTTGACAGCCTATCCAAATACTGCCACGCCGTTATAAGTACTGTATGTCTATCTATCTCTACTCCAACAGAGAGAGACAGAATGAAACTTAACGGCTAAAACTAACTGACGTTGCGGTCAAGCTTTACACTAGCAAATTGCCAGTTACTTGCCCTTTGCTGTAACCGCAACAAAAAACTGAAGGATCACAAAAACAGTCACATGTTTTATAGTGTGGTGACGATCATACTATAGTATACCTACATGTATTATGTACATATATGTATAATCAAGGTTGAACAAGGTAGTTGGTCGGGCAAAGGCCCCTGTTACACAACCGGGCGCGAATTGATGAAACTATTAACTATGAGACCTCGTGTTATTGACCTGGACCTGAATCTTGATCCGTGTGACGTCAAACATCTTGTTATATGAGATCAACACTAAGTAGTGATCATTGCGAAATTAACGAGTTTCTGATCCGTTTTTATACACCACACATTAAGGTTGATAAAAGCTCTGTATTCTGCTGAATTCTGTGAAGCTTGTCTAACCCCAAAATAATATCTAGGGAAAGGTAAGTCGTTAGTCTTGAATTGTTCAAGAGTATGGACAAAGCAGAAATAAGATGGGTGAAAGGAAATAAAAGGGGAGAATGGCAAAACCCAAACGAGGCATCAGCCCTGAATGACCCACGTTCAGGGCAAATTCATAAATTATATACTGAAATCTTCTCTGAGAACTTCTCTATACATGGGTGGAAACAGCATAAAAATTGTGCAAAAGTTTTTAAGTTTCTCGGGAACAGACAGATACGGTGGAGGACTTTGTTTTATAATATGTAAAGTCAATTCGGTCTGGTTTATTAAATAGCACGTATTTATAAGGACTGTCCGGCTAGTTTCAGGCTTAGCCAGAATCCTTAGTCATGAGCTGACGCGGCGGCTTGATCAAACAATTTATTAAGGATCCGCCTCACGAAAGTTACTGTAATCAAGATTCAAGTTAATACGGATGTGAGGAAAACGATTTCTTAAACATCCAGTTTGAAGTTACATAGAGTCTCTAAATACTCTATTATTTAGAATTCTGAAGAAACGTGTCCTATCAATTTATTAGCACATGGAAAATATTTGATTTGTACACGTCAAAACAAATATTGTGATCTACTATTTCTATGTTATGATTCTCTCTATTTATTATCTATTCCGTCACATGTTTTAAATAGGTAACTATTTCTTGGTTACTGTTGGCAATATTACCTTAGTAATTATATCATATGAATTCTGATAAATATTGATAATACTTAAAACGGATACGAATTTACAACCTTTAAAGTAAAAGAAACTCGTTTAAATGTAGATGAAGGATTTTGCCTGTAGCTTATTAATGTGTTTAATTACTATAAAATACACACCACTACATAAATACATTTAATACAAAACCACACTATAACTAAATTCAAAACAAACCATTCAAACAAACGTATATTTTTGTTGAAACTCACGAATTTTGATTCCCTTAGTCCTTCAAGTCAGATTCGAACTAAAATCTTTGATTAAACAACTTGCAATGTTTCATAATTAATTTACCAATATTTTCAAGTTAATAGCAAAACATTAAAATGCGCAATAAATTAGCACTTATTGAATAATGCATCTATAAAAATTTCCGCTTAAAGCGAACGCGGCAAACATCACGCATGCTGTGAACTTGACCGAGTTTCTTAACTTTATTGGGACAACTGTTTTGTTTACAACTCCATTGAGTTCCAGTTATTATTGACACGGAAATTCTATTGGGAAAAACTTTGGAATTTTAGTAGAAGTATCTAAATCACGAGGTGCAGTTGTAAGTGTAACTAAACGAAGAAAGTTTTAAAGTAAAAATAATTCGTCTACACAATATGTTAAATTCGCGAATTGTCTGAAAACTAACGATGCATGTTTAATTGATTTATCTGAATATGGGGGCGCAGAATGGGATGGGCATACCAAATTCCTAACCTACCCTACATAGAGCACTTTTGCCAATTTAGTAAACAACGAACTGGCCAAAACCTACGTTTGTACTTATTAGCCTTAGGAAAAACCTAGGAAAAATTGCCATTACTCATTAATAGATAAAAATATATCAAGATAAAAATCGGCCTTACTTCGTAATGTTTCCTGTCAATTAATTATTTACGTGTTGATACTGGAACATTGGTATTTGTTTGAGCTGTTGGTAGCGGAAATCTAGGTACGGTGAGATTTAAATTACTTAAGTTTATCCTAGACATGTTTCTTCCAATCTTGTAGTATTCTAGAACAACCTTTTATCTGATAATCTTAGCATGTGGGTGGACACAACCTCTTTACGGTAAATGAAATGGCAATTAAAAATACTTTGTTCAAGAAGTTATTCCTACTAACTACTTAAATAAACCTTTTTAGGTGCTACAAAAATAAAACCTTTTTGTTGTACCTTAAAAGGCTATCAGAACTCCCAACCGAAAAAGGCTTTGACTTCTAATAAGGTTTCCTTGCTCTACTCAGCAAATTGAACTCGCCTTGACAGGCCGGCGCGGGCGCATAGCAGCAGACAATTCACATGATATGTTGCAAGCCTTTAGTCTTGCAATGTCTTGCAATTCTCGCAAATTGTTTCAACAGTGCGTCTTCTTGTTCTGTTCTATCTAAATGTTTGTTAATGCTGAAAATTCACAGATTTGTAAGTAACTAAGTATCAGTTTCTGTTAGTCATGAATCGAGGACTATGAAAGGTTTAATAACACCAACGGCACTAGTAGCTAATAAGGTAGCATTATGCGTATCCCTTCGTGTCTCTTATTAAAAAGCAACATAAAAAAGATATCTGCAAATTGTTGCCAAACACAAAAAATATTGCAATTAATAACCGTGCTGCAATCAAATAAAAGCTTAAAAAATACGAATTAACAACGAAAGACTCGCAATAATTTTGTAATTCCAATTTAAATTGGCATTTTATAAAATTGATGTCTTTCTTCGGTCAAAATAACGCACATTATTTGATTATTTGAGCTACTAACCGCAAAACACAGTGAAATACTTTCAGTAAAGGTCAAAAGCTATCTTTACTGTCATTAGTTATATTTAACTACAAACTAACTCGTGATAAAAATAAACTGTAATGAGTTCAAAAGAGATTAACGTTTCGCATAATCATTATGAATAGATAAGGTGCTTCTTACACGTTGAAACGCTAGTCTAGTAAACCCAATGACTTAACGCATTCAAAAAAGACGGCTAAATGACGTTGTTAAACCTATTTCTCTCTATATTTCACTTGACGATGATCTTTGACTTGACAGCAGGAAAGTACGAAATCGCGTAAAGGCGCGGCTCCATCTCGTAAGACATATCGGACGATAAAAACGCAGCTGTGTGCAAGGAATCGTTCCGCATTATCGCAATACCGCATGCAATAATTAATCATCATCATCATCATCTTCCTGCCCTTATCCCATTTCACTTGGGGTCGGCGCAACACGTCTTGTAGACATGTTGCTTAAAGATTTGGCTATGGTTTTATAATCGGCCGCCTGCCTGACACTAACCCTCTTTGGGAATGAGTTTGTTGATGGCTTACCCGCCACCATTCGGGTGACCCAAGGTGCTTGGTACAGTGCACTAGGTCTTAAGGTCTATTAGTCGCCTTTTACGACACCCAGTGGAGGATATGGGGTGGTGCTATTCTTTATATCCGGACACCACACGGGAAATGCATGCACGGGCATGCAATAATTAATATCGACCTATAATAATGCGCCTGTGTGGTCCCAGCCCTTATTTTGTATAGAGCTAGTAGACAAGAACATAGATAAGTATCTTTTGGCATGTGGATGACATTAACATGAAGGCGCTAGGCGCTAGTGTGCATATTTACAGAAAGAAACAACTCAATTATCTGTCAAAAATGATGTTTTTTTTAAATATGACAGCATTAGTTGCGATTTCGGCCTCGTCCCAATATATCCTTGTATAATCGGAGACTTGTTGCATCGCGTATGAAGGGAAGTCTTATTTACTCTAGGTCAAATAAAAACTTATTAAAGTATATAGATTCTGAAGGTATTAGTCATATACGCTTTGGTCACGTACGGTATTTAATTGATGGCCAATTATTCTTCAATGTCCAATAACAAATCGTTTAATTGGAATCAATAAATAGTTGCAGTTATTATTAAAGTATTGTAGATCTTTTATATTTTATAGGAGTTGCTTTTTTATGGTGTACTTACAATAAAAATGTAATAAAAACCTGTCAAGTGCGAGTCTAACTGGCCACACTGAGGGTTCCGTACAAATAAGCATAAGAAAAACAAATCGGCAAATTCCTCGGGATAACTAAAATATATTCTCCTTTACTATGTATCACTCAATCATAATGTTCTTTCATTGTTCCAGGTATGTACCGCATTTGAACACTAAATATCCAGAACTACGGGGCGGCTCATTCTACATACTTGTAGGTACAATTTTCCTCAGCCAGAGTCCAGCTGAGCATGCGCAAGCGATCCCGTGACTCTGGCTTAGGTAGTAGAAGGGGCCCGGGTTGTTTTTAGCCGCTGGGAGTCTGATATATTCCTACGCCGTATTAAAAATGGTATATTTTTCGTGTGTACTCGTAACTAAAGGATTGACAAAATAGAAGGAAAATATAGCTATAGATAAAGTATTTACAATTTTCACACATGAAATGTAGGTCAAAAAAACAAGAGGTATTCAATGAGTATTTCTATAACATCATTGTAGCTGCAAATAATATTTCTTGCAATTTTCTACAATATTATTTCTACCTCGGTAATGGTGTAATCTTCTAGCACAGACATAAAATCATTCTTATTGTAGTAAATATATGTTCTTTTGGTGCTTATGCCTTTGAACGCATATTGATGGTCAAATGAATATCAATGGATGTTGAGTGGTTCCTCAAGTGGTTGGAAAGTTCCTCTTCAACGGTCTACGGGTTTACCGCTGTAGTAGGTAATTATTTTATGACGCTACAATTGAGTTTCTCAATGATTTTGAACAAACATTTCGTCCAGATTGCAAGATATAATTACAAGAGTATGAGTTACAAACACAATTCGTCACAAATTGGTCATAGTATCGTATTTCCCACGTTTTAAGAGTTTTTGTCGCAATTGACTTTGTATCAAAGTTCACGTTATTGTTATCTTTATTTTGAATACCTACATACAATAGTGTAGAATATTTTCGTAATAAAACTATTACTATTAATGTATCTCAACGTTTTTACAAATTTCTTGAAAACTTATGAATAAAAAGAGTAGGTAAAATAATGACTTTTCACTGCTATCCAGCAAGTACAGACATGGGTATTAAATGGTTTCAACAGTAGGTAATTCTTTACGTATCTTACAATATTAAACCATGCAATAACATGTAAAACCAATCTGTAATTACTGGGAAAAAGATTCATCCCATAACATTGAACAACACGCTTGCTCAATGCGGGTGTGCTATTCCATATTCCATTATTTGGAATCCGTTGTTTTTAGACTTTCAATACGATGTTTTTCTTAACCGTTTACCAATAATATTCAAAATGAATTTTATTAGACGGGGTTGTTGGTCTCGTGGTTAGTGGCCCTGACTGCTATACCAAAAGTCGTGGGTTCGATTCCCACCCAAAGTTTGTGTGATGGACAAGATATTTGTTCTGTGTCTAAGTGTAATTTATCTATTTAGAAATATAAGGGAAAGTCGGGTAGCCCCGGACGGCGGGTAACCCCGGACATTTTAATTTCTAAGAAACTAAACGCATTCCATAGATATACAGGGTGTAAGGAAACGACTATAACGATCGTGAAGGGGCATATGTAGTCTCGTGTTACAAACACATTGCTGCGACTTTTACTTCGATACGTGATTATGATTTTTCCCCGTTCAAATTAATTCATAATGCTAAATTTCCCCACCGCTATTACTGGCCACACTGAACATATGATAACGTTCGGGTCACGACCTGAACACAAAGATGGCCGTTACCGCAAGCGCAGGTGTTTGACCATACCGCCAAAAATACTGTTGCAAATCAATTTCAACTTTACTGGTAACGACATAAGGTTCACTTTAAGTAAATCATCATAAATTGTATGCCATTTTTTGAATTTATTTTCTATTTTCTACAAATTTACGGCGGTATCTTCGTTGTGAACCGCGAGCTGACATTATTATTGAACAGTAATTTTGCATGTTTCTACCACAAAATAATATCAATACTACACTAGTAGTACGACAAACGATACGATGATTAATAAGTTGTTGGTTGTCGCAGTCCAGTTGTAGCGTACCTTGATTTTCGAAATAGCGTTATTCACTCGTCGATCGCGTGACTCCGTCAGCTGACGATCGAGAACTCTTAACAATTACTACTTGGGAGATCTCGTCAACGGCTGCGACATACAAACTACCTACGGTTTTGCGAACGCCTGAAGCAGTTGATTCGGAAAATCCCTGTTCTACCTACCAACTATTTACCTCAGTTGACCTTTCAACACAATTCTAACTAAAAATAATAACTATGAGAAAGGAATGTAGGTATGAACTTCACTTGAATAATTAGCCTAGGTATGTTTAGCGAGTCGTTGGTCGCAATGATTATTTTAATTTTATTTGTGTGAGATGATAACAATGTTAATGGTACTTACAGGTGTATGTAGGTATTTGCCGTTACTCAACCATAAGAAACTATGAACTTAATGTAGCCCTGAAAAGGACTTTTTGATATTGCGGTGGCCAGCGACCTGGTGTTAAGGCAATTTACGTGTGGAATAAAGCTAACACTTTTAATTGTAAATTTTGTTTATCGTGCTCGACTTCAACACTCCTCTGAACCGTTTAATCACATAACACTTAATAACACTGTTACTTTCACACCTGTACTGGCTTTAAGACTCGCCTTAACACTCACAGTTTGGCTCGTTATGTGAAGATGATGCTAGTAATACTTGTACCGACGCCGACGGCACTGATACCTATACCACTCGCGAACTACATCGCGCGTCAAACTTCCTTCGGGCACTTGATATTAAAATAAGTAACGTTAGAGTACGCCATAACATCTCGCGAAAACTTATAACAATTCGGAGGTCTTATCGAGACGAATTTAAACACGAGACTGATCCGTGATCAGACTGGCACTGATGTCGGGATAGGGATGATCGATATTCATCGATGGTGAAGAAATATCGATGTTTAGCTGGAAAACATCAATCAATCGTACTTTTGAGTTTGATAATTTCGCTAAATCGATCTTTTTAGAAAAAAACGGTTGTCTGTAACGTCGGTTTACTGACGATAGTTGAATGTGACAACGTCATAAAAAAATACTGATGAAATGGCGGACTCTCACTCAAGTAGGAGAGAAATTATTTCTTTACTTATTATTTCCTGAGAGAGTAATAAAAAACTGTCAACTTAAACGCTTTTGAATGATGAAAGTCAAACATCGATATTAGATATCGATGTTTTTCTAATATCGATCATGTCCCTATGTCGGTCCCAACAAAGAAAATAGTGCATTTGCCGAAAGGACGGTCGGCTTTTTTGACATAAAATAAAAAGAATTATGTTTGAAAATTATTTGTCCCGAGCCGAAGTCAAAGGTGCCGCTATCGCAAGACGGCACCTTTTGCAAAGGCAACCTTATTTGCAGAGGCATTAGGTTCAATTAATATTTTCATCGCAAAACGTATGATATTTGTTCTATTTTTTACCTACGCTACATGTTTTAAAGACGAAATTCATTACCTACCTTGCAGATTTACAATCATATGCTGATGTTTAGCATTTTATTTACGATTCACACTCAAAAGAGCCACGGTGAGTCACGGTGGTATCGTTGTAATACCTACCACAAAATAATGAATCCAGTGGTGAGCATCGAATTGGTTTTTTAAAATAGGCAGTTAGGCGCTCGACGAGTCAACATAATTTTGAGATTATTTGTCAGTAAAGAAAACTAACAATACATTTGGGTACAATATCTTTCGTAGGGTATACAACTGTAGGCAAATTAACCATTTATTGTTAGTAGTTGAATTTAGTGATAACTGATAATACAGATTTCTATTGTAATAACTAAAATCTTGGTACCTGTTTTGATAATGTATTTTAATTTAGTTTAGAGAAAGATAATATTTATGTTCTGTGTAAAGTAAGCACTCTTAAGTGGTTTATTTACGGTTGTCGCTGTCGCATGCGAGACGATAGTATTATTATTGTACCTACGTACGACTAACGATACGAATTTACAATTGTTTTGAAATTGTTGGATATCGTAGTCAAGAGACAAATGAAAAATGTGTTTATAAATTAGATTGGCCGTAATGAGCTTGCTAAAAAGAATTAATCATGTTTCTCTAAATAATATTTAATAAAATTATTCTAACGATTGTAAATATTTTCGTCATTAAAATGTGATAAACGTAACTTCAATGATGGTGAATTAAAAATACCTTTTAATGTATTGGCGGTTTAGTACTTTTCCTATTGCGTTTTTTAAGGAACCGTTTTTTGTAAGCTAAGGTATTAAGTATTTTAGATGTTGTAAAGTAGTGAAGTAGGTATCTGTTACGTAGGAACTATTTTCTTATGTTTTAGGTTGGCCTTCTTTTAAATGAATAAATACCTACCGAGTCTTAGAATGTTTTTAGTGATTGTAAGTTATTCGTGTGAAATTTATGATGAAAATTAAGTTTATTATTTGATGTACCTTATGCGTGTGTAGGTATCTGCTGTTAGACATCCATAAGAAACATTGAACTACATTTTAACTCCGCCGCAGCTACACGCGTGCTTTGCGTAGGATCCACGGCAAACATACCAAGAACACTTTCTTCGAGGTCGTCATGTGTTCGTGGCCTCCCGGTATCAGCACGTTGCACCTCCGTACTGTGAACATTGCCAGTTTGGAACGTTCTGACGTGGAGACGCTGAAATGCCTGTACGGACGGCACTGGTATACCTCGCGCACCAAAACACACCTCAAACTCTCTACGAGCAGCCGCATAATTGCAGTTACAATAACCGAGACACATTAACATATCGAAATAAGTTTCGTTAGAGTACGACATCTTAACAATTAGCGAAAATCTAATAAGAACACGGAAGTCTTGTTAGAAGCGCTTTCTACACGAGACTGAGACTGACTGAGCGTCGCTCGGTCGGTCGGCGGCATCATCAAAGGAAACCACGGTAGTTGTGTACGCGCCGAAAGGCTGGCGGTTCCTTTGACATAAAATAAATAACATTATTTTTTTGACATTTTATTTTATTTTGGACCTGTCGGCTCCTTTAAAGCAATAGTACAATAGATCAGATAGATGCCGCGGTGGTGTGGAGTGTTGTCAGTGCTATGAAATTTTGCCGAGTTTCGGGGAGAATTTTGCGTTAGATGGATGGAACAAAAATTAATAACTTTAACAGTTTTTGATATTGACCTCCAAAAATACGTTTTCTGGTATTTAGATTGATAGTAGTATACGCCTGTTCAGGATCGTTATAGTAGTTTTCTTACACCCGTATTATTATTGTCAATTTGTGTAATTAAGAACAAAAACAAATGCCATTCAGTTGCGGCGTGAGTGAGGAGTAAGTTAGCCGTGAGCGAGTGTTTTGTTCCGACTAAAAAATTTTCGCCGCTTCTGTCAAACTTCAACGCAAGTTATCAAATACATTTTTAAAATTAAGTAAGTGTTTGCATTTAATGCCAGGAATGCAAAGACTGGGCCCATGAAGATAGCGTTTATATAGATGCATCGAATTCTTGTTATAGTTGTGACGTTTGTAAGGCTAAAAAAACGATTGGGCCACCATTAAGTATGATGTCCGGGGCTACCCGCCAGTTCTTGCGATGCCGAAAAAATAACACCTAATCATTCTTACTCTATTTCGTTACAAAATGTAATTTTATTACTATTGTTTAATTAATATGATTAAAGAAGGTTCTAATTTTATTTTAAGTACAGATTAAAGTCAATAATTTTGTTAATTTATTTCTTATTTGCAATTCATTTAAGTGTCCGGGGCTACCCGAACTTCCCCTACATATAAGTGTGTTTATCAGTTATCTAGAAGTCATAACACAAGTTCTGTTTAGTTTGAGACTCGATGGATTTGTGTGAAAGTCCTTTAATGTTTATTTTATTTATTGGATTGAATTTGATGCCCACTTATAGGAAACTCCAGACATAACTTCAAAAGATTCTTTTCTATTCGTATATTCGTAAACAATTGAAGATGTAGGCGTACGACAACTTGTATCATCATTTCTTACGTCCATTTCTACCGATCAGTCAATAAATTAGCAACAATGTTAACAATGATACACTTACAAGTAGGTGAAACTCGTATCTTCCAACTTTCACTATTGTTTGTTAGTTATTGTTATGTTAATTCGTATTAACTGGTATTTTAAGGACGGTTCTACTTAACACTGATGTTTTAGCTTCTGAATAAATGTTTCTCGGAGTATCTGCATAAGATTAGCCCTAACTTTAAGAAAATCTGCGAAGTCGTCTACATACCATTAGATATCAAAACTTAGACCCCAACTTTCTTAATTCTGAATGCATTAAAAATTCACCGTAAATGATATATTAAAATTAGTCTAGTAGTCTGTCTGAAACACTTTCATGGCTAAACTAATCAACTAACAATCAATTAACGACATCGGAAGGGCCTAAGCCAGATTTCCAAGAAAATACTTCTTTTTTCTACGTCCACGTGGGAGTGATCGCGGAAAGAGTAGATAACTGGATACTATTGTAATAATATTCAAAGTGTACGTTTCTGAGTAACAATGTACGGTAAACACTCAGCTGATTGACACGCAAATGACGAGTTAATGCAAAGTAGATAATATGTGTCATTATATCCAATTACACATCTGTAGGCATACGTCAGGAGCACATGATGTTAATACGATTATATGACTGGTTGTAAACGCACTTGATAGGGCCATATCTGCTAAGTTGTCGAATGTAGAGTAATGTGAGCATGAGAATCACGTCGAAACAACATGAATTCAATATTAATCTTAACCAATTCATAGAATACTCAACAACTAAGGCAGGTTTTTTCGCCGCCTATGTCGTAATTCATAACTTAACCAATATTTAACGACGTCGTTACTTTTAAATCGCCATATTTAGTTGTAATACCAAGTCCCTTTGCAAAAATCAAAGAACGTGACTAACAAATAAAACTTAATATTCAATACAAATACAAGCAGAAACTAGTTGGAATCTAAATAACTACGATATGATGACATTCCTCGCCTACCGCGAAATCCAACCAAATTGAAAACACTTTGGCATGAATGAAGGCTCTTAATATCTGTGACCTTTTAAAATCTGCCGGATTATGGCAGTTGACCGCCTACCTGTCAGAAACCAGTTAGTACTGAGTCAACACAAAGGATCCAATCTATATTGTGTCATGGAAACGTAACTGCGTCAGAAATCTCAGATAATTTGCTTTCGATATTTTGATGAAATTAAACGCGAATCCGGGTGGTATGGCGCAACCGCGCAACTTGGGTAAGCCCTATGTCCTTTTGTAGATCAAAAAAACGCTTATACGACTGATGATACAAAAAGGATATGAATGTGAAAGTAAGTCGGTAAGAGGAAGATGAAAAAGAGATGGATGGATTGCGTGAACAATGATATGCTAAATAGAGTAGTGAAGCTTGTAAAGGAAGACGAAAAAGTTGGTCGTATGGTAAAAAAAAGCATAATTATGCTAAAGGAAGTGAATGCTAATATAACGAATAGTATAGATGAATGAAAGCTAATGAACGTGTTGTCGCCTTTTATATTAAAACGTCAGCTCACGTTGCATGTTTATTATAATTAATTACGTAACGGAAATTAACTTCAGTATTTTGTTATTAAATGCCTTAATGGTTTACGTACCTGGAGGTGCTCAGTTAAGAAAGAGGCTGCCTAAACTGGTCTCGGTTGGAAGGACTTGAAATTGCTCAAGATTGAAAGGAATGGTAAAATCTTCTGCGAGCCCTATGTCCCTGACGAGGGATAACAGGACGACATTATCATCGTCATTATCATCAATGACTTATTTTTAGCAAGTCTTTTTACTTTCGGAACACAACTTTGCAATTTAATAGTTAAATCACTAACCAATTAGGTACTGCTTTGTAACCTCCTCGTTAGATTGATTAAGTTAATATTTGTAAAGCTACAAGTCATAAGTAAACAGTGAATAAAAAGGTTAATTCAGTAATGGACTAGACGACCTCACTTATGTTGGCTTAGCTGAGGTGTTCATCGATCAATTCTAGGTAATACGTTCGCTAGGTGCTACCGTTTACCGATTAATTTTTTAACCGAAATCAATACGAGTACAAAAGGAGCGTTTTTTTTTTAAGATTTGACTCTGCCTTAACCTTAAAATAAAGGGTTTTCTTAAAGAGTAAAATTAGAAAAAAATGATCATTATACCGATTTTTAGGGGTTTTTGTACCTTTCTTTGAATTACGCCATGATCAATTTTTGAGGTAGGGCTACAATGCAAATTGTGGTCGTAGGTTTTAAAAATAAAGGTAAATAAGTTAATAATGTATTGCTAAATCCAGTGTGTATTTATTGAGCAGTTGTGACTTGTGAGCAATCGTTTTCTACACATAAACATATTTATCGTAATCTGAGATAAACCACAGGATTCTCAAAGAATTACTCAATACATTTGCTTTGAAGTTATCGTTTAAAATGCAAATATAACGTTGCGTTAGTCCTTTACTCTGAATAATGATTGTTTATTAAATGCATTCAGTTATGAATCCATTATTTTTTATATCAATATACGTCAATAAGGTTCCGCGAAGTAAACAACGTGACTAGTGGTTTTGTTAGTGATATCTCTCAGAAATTCGGATGGAAATAGTACCTATGGGGTTCCCCCTGCCCAAAGGAAAAAATATAAATATCAATTACATAGTAAAATCTAAATTAATAATTACCTATAAATACTGGTTATGTCTAAATACCAAAGTTACTGGAACGTATCAGCTTAATTTGATCTCGTATGAATTTCAAGATAAGTTTTTTTCTCGGTATAAGATTTCCTACAAAAAGACTTCAGTATAGTGTTCGTTCGAGAAGAAACATGTCAAAATATTCTTGAAATCAAATATGTTGAACAAGGTTTCATATCAAATTGCTAATTATATGAAATCGTTTCACAATAAACTCGTCAATTGTTGCTTAATTTATGTCACACTCGCACCGCAAACTGGTTGGTTAGGCAAATAAAGCGTAACCAAGCTTGTTGCTATGCAGGCGAGTTAACTTATCTAAAGAAGGTATGGTAGGATTAAGATTGCTAGTGTAAAAGTAATCTAAAACGTTATAATTATTGAATACTGACATAATCTTTTTTTAATTTCAAGTCTTCGTGACAAATGATTTCAAGAAAATGTAATCTGTGTAACTACGCATTAAAGGAATAGTTTATGCAATAGTTAACATTTCAAAATATTTTAATATCGTCTAAAGAAACTAAAAGCAGGACTTCTTATCAGTACTTCTTTTCTAATCCAGAGCTTCAATAACAAAAATTACATTGCAAACAAAATACAAAGTCGCTAACATTTACTTAGCCAAAACTACAGGACAATCAAAACTGACTCTAACAGCCACAACTCCTACCAATAACTTCCGTATAGGTAATAAAATATATTTAATTACTGTGCCAACGTCACTCGGACAGTCTTAGAAGCAAAAGGCGTTATGTCACAGCTTCAAGGTGATGTGTTGTGGGTGTGTCGCGTTGTCGTCACCTCTGTTGTCTATGGTAAACGCCAAACAGCTTGAGTTTATGGTGTGATTATTTGGTTGTTCTCGGAAAATTTGTACTAAAAGTTGGCTGTTGTAAACTTAATACTTTTCTTAATATTTTCAAAGCCTTGTTCCTTACAGAAGGTAGGTTCTATATTCTGACAAAATCGTGTCGTTTTGGTCGGAAAAGTTTTTGTGTGTAATTTAAAGTACCTACTCGAGAACAAATATAGGATTTTCGTAAATACATAAATAAATTTTGCGTCAGAAAGGCACATGAAAACGCTTTACACTTATTATTAAATATGTATATTAAGTTTTTGACCTCATTTCCACAAACGCATCTTTTATCGCCAATAATTACCTAACTGTACAGCGTTTATGTTGTCGTACCCTCATTTCGACTAATCATCCATTTTACCGTTGAACACATCCTTGATACAAAATGTGCCTGTCATTAGTCTTTCAATTTGCTTTGTACAGTCGACAACACTTCAAAAAATAATTTCAACTCTGTTTCAATATGTTTAAGGTTGTATTTTCTTGGTTTTCAGCAAACATTTGTGGTTGGGTGTACCTATTTGCAATAGGTACTTTGAAATCAAAATCACCCCTATTTTTATGCAGTTAAAGTTGAATTTCCTTTATTTTTTAGAAAACATGTGCGTTTTGTTGTACGATAAAAGTTATTAACAGCGATGATGGCGCCAAATGATGCCTTTTGTGACATGGCGTCTGGTTACGTTGCTATTCGGTTGGTAGAATGTTGAAGTTAATAGATAGTTTAAGTAATCTAACTAAGTTACATTGCTTTTATACTGTCCATGTAGACTGGACGCCGCAGTAGCGAGAGAAAAAGGTTTCTCCGTACCTAAAATATAAAAATGAAAAAAAGGTCGTGAAAGATGGGTATTTTTGCTATCGTGGAAGCAAGATGGCGCTACACGACGTAGAACGACTTCTCGCTTCCACAACTGCATTTGTTTTCCTCTCTAAGGCAGTTGAAGTCTCACTGTTGTTTTATAACACTTGAACAGTAAATATTTATTACCATACTTAATTCAACACCTAACAAGACAGGAGGAAAATTATACAAATTACCTATTGATTATCATACAAAGCCATTGTTATAGATTTTCCTCAACCTATAAAATGTATTTGAATAACAATACTAATTGCTAATAATTATCTATTTTAAAGCTACCTGGTATTAAACATGTCAATAACTTCTTTGAAATTCTGATAGTACAGGAACAGTTTTCTGAGCAATAAATTTAGTTAAAAGTAGTTATGATCTCTTTACGAGGATTGAAATATCAAAGCCCGATGTGGACATTATAGAGGAGAATAAAATTAAATTAATATTGAAGAAATTGAAAAAAATATGTAAGGAAGATTATCTCGAATTAATTCTAATATAGATTTAAGCACATTTTATTTATTTCAAAACATGTTAACAAACTTATTCATTGATAGGCACTATTTAAATAGCAGAAATGAGTCACACACTAAACGACCTACGGTATAATTAACAGTCGATAGTAACTTGAACGAGAAAAACATGTTAACTTACAATTTATATTTCGTATTTGTAAAAACTTTAAACATTACGCAAGAATCAAAATGAACGTCGCCACCGCATCGTCCTTCGACATTCAAATTCAGAACACCGTTACAATGCTACCACCCGTAGAGAAATCTATTGAAGCCGCCATCATTATTTCAAATCACAGATTATAAATGAACATGCAACCACTAATCATGTCACATTGTCTATGTCACGTGTATTTTTTTTTTATTTGAGGTCGAGTGATTGCAGGTTATACGTCTTATAAAGGCTTATAAATACTTGTAAAGCTAGGTTTCATATTAACTGCAGGGTTTATTAGCCTTGGACTGCTGGACGGTTCTAGATGGTAAGAATGCCCTTACTGTATTGTTATGTAAGATTTTATAACGAAACCTATCTTTAGTTTGATCTTATGCACAGATATTTACTGATTACAGTTATTATATTTGTTATTCAATCTCGTCGTGCAAGTAACTGATATGTTTTTTTTTAATTCATCTAGTTTTTAATATTTACATAATCTTTCATTGTTACATAAGATAACATAATAGACAACCAGATTGTAAAAGTCCTACAAGGGCACAAAAAACTTACTAAAATCGGTCATACGTGCAACTTGCTGGATTTTTGCTTAATCGGTCCATAAATAAAGCGATAACATCATAAAAAAAAGAAACACCTCACTTTGTTAATATCACAAAACCTTATTTAATTTTATTCCTTCTAAATCAAATATAATTTCCATTATTTCAATTAAATTAAAACAACACTTAGTCTATAAAATAATAAATATAAATAACATAAAGTGCCTATGAATATATGCATGCGTTCATTGATAAAAACAGTATCCTTTACCGAGAACGTTATGCTAAGCATTCAGTTATATGGAATGGCCGCCATGCGTATGCCATATTGACGTATTTACATTTCTAGAAAATCTATTATATGGAAATGCTAGGATTTGAGCGCAAGGTCCTTCAACGCAGTAACTATAGTTACTATGACACTATAAACTCTTAAAACCTGGACTAAGGTTGTTGTGTAAGCGAGACGTTACTATACACATTCTAGTGCGCCATCTCGCTTGCACAATTGCAACAACACTGCTCAAAGGTTCGCAGTACAGGCACGAATCACGTCTATTTAGACCTTGCCTTGAGTATACGCATTTAGTCAGATTTGTATTTATATTAATATCTGCTTATATTATTATGATATTTATCCATTTGTAAAACTGTACCTTGAGATAAGTAAAGCTTTTAGCACCATACTTCAATGTATAGCTAAGTAATAGCTATAAATATCAACCTCTTAAGATTAAACGTTGACATAGTATTGCACACTTGCGTATCACAATAAAATCTATTGACTGAAGCCCAACGCTCACCAACAATAGACTATTTGACTAAAAAAATATAATTAATCCGTCTGGTAGACTTCAAAAAAAAATTAGATATGTATTTTATTAAATCAATAAAAAAATACATAGATAAAACGCAACAAAAGTGGTGAAACGTATCGTATTTTTTGTAAATCTCTCCGACAGACTAATTAGATTTCTTTTTTGTCAAATACCAAATTTAATGCTGCTCTCCGCTGCGCCTCTAGGGTTGTGCGCTGGGCCTGACATTCCTCTTTTTGTCTTTGACAACAAGCAGTAAAAACATAAAAGTTTAGGAAAAACATTACTCCCACTTCTACGAGTAAGTCAAGAAATGAGAATTACAGCTAAGCGTATAATATAGTTATGTAAAGTTTTACTACGACAGTACGAATGTTAATTATCATGTTACCCGTCAATTATTAATAACAATTATCACAACAAACTTAATTAATCAATTTATCTATTGGTGTGAAAATTACAATAAATCTTGTTGACCAAAGACATTATTTTTTAATTACTAAGAATGCATAAGTAAACGGTTATGTATTTCCAAGATTTTCCCGAAGGTGGCAGTATTATATAAATATAATTATTAATTATGTGGTTTATTAATTTATGTGGGGTAATAAATTAATACAAGTTTTCTAAGAGATTGCTTAAGGAAAATGCAGGAACGTTGCGTAACTTGATACATTTCTTATAAACGATAAAATTATGCAGGTTTTGCATATAAAGGATAATTTTATTTTACCGAAATGCAACTTACCTTTTTGTCGTTATCGATAGGAGAAGAACTACTGAAATAACTGGCAATAATGATGAGTAATTATCAAAAATAATTTACCAAGTATTTATAAATATTTTCCAACTTATCACTATCATTACAGGTTATCACCTAATACGACAGTTACGTACCTTATGTACATTTCTATAACTTAGATCTATACCTTCAATTAATTAATATGTATCCATAACTAAAGTGTATTATTATAACTATGAAGTATTGTATCAACATTGAAAGCTAGTTCAACAAATGATACATATAACTAGATCAGTATTAACTGTGTCTAGGTGAAGGGCCGCCAAGGCCGCTAAAGCGCGTGACAACCCGATTAACTATTATGATATGTACCACTAATGTCCCTATTACATGACATATGTGATTAACGACGGTTCCGTACTTAGATGTACTAGGAACACTAAGGTTGGTCTACACGAGGCAGCACAAGCGATCAACACCTTATAAATTCCGCTAGCTGACCTATTCTTTTGTTAGACGGCTTTGAAACTCATAAATAACGTGTCTTTCTAGGGCCAGAAATTAATAACCCAATATACGGAGGTTCGTTTAAATTTGTAGAGAGTAACGCCTGTATTCAAGAATTACACGTCTAAAGTCACACTAAAATATTATGCTGTAGGTATCCTTTCATTTCACAATAACAAAGATTTGACTGTACGCATAACCTAGTGGTATAGGTCACCACGCCAATCACCACTGCGCGCGACGTGCCGCGGGCTCGATCCCCACGTCGGACAAGAATTTGTGCGATCAACAAATGCTTGTTCTAAGTCTGAGTGTCTATGTGCATGTAAATTGAATATCTGTGAAACCCCCCGCGATACAAGGATTAAATTCGATTTTCTAAAAACAAAACATAACATGATACTTAAACACAACTTTTGCAGAGTGATGTTCTTAAATACGTCAGACATTATATAGATTTACGTTGCTTCGTGTATAAATGTCCTAAGGTCGAGAGATATACGTAAAGTAATCGCAGTGATCAATGCTCGTTCCTTTTCTGTACGACTTGTAACCTTTACCCTGCTATGACTCAGTTACAGAATGAGCAAATTGTTGTATAATAACAATTAAATTTTATAGCTGGCTATCTCATTGATATGATCTAAATTGCTAAACCATAATAAGTATGAGGTGGAAATTACGTGGAAAGAATAAGACATACATCTAGGCACCGAAGATTTTTTAAGAAAATGTGAAAGCTTGTGGAAACGCATGATGTTGGTACACTTTTCAGCATTTTCTATGAAACATTTTCCGATCAAAATTAAACGGAAACTATGCGGATATAACAGTTATTATGTTTATGTACGAGTATCCTAGCACTGAGGCTGTACTGGGTAACAATGTTGCTCTTTAACTTGAGAGACCAAACAAATAAATGTTAATTATCAAGACCAACTTTTATCTCATGAAGAAAATAATACTTTTCCGTTTTAATTATATACAATTCACCATCTACATTATGTATGATTTATGCAACAATAACCATTGTAAACAGCCTACAGGAAACGTTTAGTTTCCGAGTCGAGCCCTTAACGGATGTGGACAAGCCAATTACTAATGTCTAGTAATATTTTATGAATGTAATAACTTTTATCATTAATCAGCGCTTAATGGCGAAATTAAACGGTATGGTTATAGGCCCGTAGGTTGTAATTAATTGTTTGGTCTGATGGCCGTTGCTGTAGTAATTACAAACTTCATGGACGCTTGACACGTGTTGGTTTTAGTGGTTCAAAATTGACGATTTAGATAAAATTGAACGAGATTTTTTGGAGTACGAATAAAATCAAATCTGGGCATGATGATAAGTTACATTTGTCTGTGCGTTAACGCTATTGAATCCCTTCGATGGATTGTACGGAAAAGCTAGTTACGTGAAAAAGGCTTATATGTATATATTTCAATCATTCTATCCGTTTTCTATAATACTGCGATTTAAATTTGTCTAAACGTAGCAAATTATAATTTACAGACGAAGTTATATTCTTTCAATTTATTTGAGTAATCAAAGAAAAACATATTAATGAAGATTATCGATAAAATGCAACAAAACTGAAGAACAAAAACATTAGCAAAAAAGATAATTCAACCTAAAAACGCATACTTTTTATCACAACAATTATGAACCAGGAACGTTCATATCAGTCATCAATTTACGCGTAGGTTGTCTAGTTAGGTAACACCTACGCAATGAAGACTCGCTTCCTACACACATGCAACGCTGATGCAATTAAATTCGCACCGGCTTAGGAAGCCTTTGTTTGTGCCATGCTTCAGAGGATATAGACTAATGCAGTTTAGAGAAGTCAATAATAGTTTGAGAGGGGATAGAAACAGTCTGTACTGTGTGTTGTTTTTCTACAGAGCAAAAACTTTAAACTGTGGAGGTTGCAATGTAGATTGTTTAAAATGTTATGAGAAAATAATTTCTGCAAGTAAAAGTAAATGTGCGTTGGACATAAAAAAAACAGTCTAGAAATTTTGTACATCTAAATCGATATATTTCGACTATTGAATGCTTATATTTTAAAGAAAGCTCCAAATGAGGAAACTATAATGACAATGTTGCTTTGAAGTTTATCTATTCTCTTCAGCTATTTTCTAAGTCTATATTTAATTTCATTTGACGTAAATTCTCAGCAAACTTATAGATCATTCAAATTCCTGAATGAAATTCAGTTTGCAACACATGTATTTACAGGCTGCCTAGGTTAGTGGTTACGCATTCTTAGATTTTCAGCTCAGTAACTGCAGACAATGGTTTAATTGTTAACTAACCACCTTTTATGTGCAACACATGCCTGTTACCAGACTAGTTGGGTAAGAGATGCCATTGTTAGAGCCATAACATAACACCTATTGTTTTGAGTTTCCAAATTTTTTTTTGCCATTTATTTTTGTGGTTTATGGTGCTGTGAAAATTTCGCGTTATGGACATTTTCTTTTAAGGTATTTAATGTATACTGGTGATTAAACAGTTTAAAGTATGTGATCCAAAATTATTACGTCTTCAGATACGTCTTTCAGAACTGTGTTACAAAAAAAACTGAGTAATAAAAGTATTCAGCAATCACAACTATTATTTATTACGCAAACTATAAGATTTCTTTCCACCAAATTCGTACCTACAATATTTTACAGTTTTTAAAGGAAATCATTGTTCGTGACGATCATACAAATTTTTAAGCTCATTGTGCACTTGCTGTGCTTAATTTAAATCACAGATGTCTGCAATGCAATACACGGCCTTGCTCATACGCAGAATTTAAATCGAATTGCCTTTCCGTCGAAGCTGTATTGGTCAAGAGGCTATAAGGATCCCACACTTATATTTCTCGTCACTCCCGTAAACATTTGAATACCTGATTTTGTACGAATTCCCTTGCCCTTAGAATGATAATCATAGATAGTTAGATACCAATGGTTTTTAAAGTGTCCAGAAAGCGGTGGCGGGATAATTTCAACGCTCACCGCGAGGATTGGTTCGAGGTGGCGCAGGCGGCAGGACAGACAATCTTGAAAGGATTTCAGCAGTGGGACACAGTAGGCTAGGCAAAAATTACTTTTGTTGCTCTTCAAATTAGCCAAACACTATTGGCATTCCGGTCAAATTAATTTCAAACTGGAACTGGTTGAAAAAAAATTGATAACAACACGCACATTGGCTTATGGGATATTTATCATAACTTATCTTAACAATTCATCAAGAATACAAAAACAATTACAAATACGAACTTTATTTGCTAAGGTTAAAGTATGCAACAGCAGTATTGACACAATAGATTTTTATAATTCAGGCATCGTCTGTAGACAAACGTTATAAATATTTATGTCTAGACCAAATCGTACGATTGGCAGCGTATGAGGTTTATATCAAGTATACATTGAATATGCTCAGTACTGGGGACCTACCATGAGGTCTGAATGTAATAGGAAGCGTGACAGCGCTCTACACGAAATAGAGTGGTGTCTCTCTTCCACAATTACAATAATGTTACTATATTTCTTGGTAGGGTATCTGTTTACTTGGATGAAGAAATCAACTTTATTTACAAGTTTTGTTTGTATTCAAGCGGTTTTCGTCCAATTTGGAAGGTGTTTTGTATTTGTTTCGCGTGTTATGGCGAGAATGGGATTGTTTGTCGTCTTGTTATTGTTTGCGTGGATTTTAAGTTCACGATTGCTTCAGAAGAGGCTTACAGAAATCCGAATAATAACGCACAGACTCAAATGTATGATTGTTAAAAATCTTTTTTGCTTGATTTTAGTTTTTGGCAATTATGTGACTTAGTTTAGTGCTAGCTTTAGCTTCTGGCTTACTTACAAAAATCCAGGAATCTCAGTCATTTCAAAACTCCTGATATGAAAGAACAGTTCTCATAAACTTGCAGCAGAAATTCAATACACAACCTATTTCGGCCGTTTTGTTACTTTACGACGAAATTTATTATAATGAGAGCATTTACCGCCTTAAGTAATGATTGTTTATGGTTATTACCTTATTTAAAATGAAATACAGTTAACAATAGCATAATTACTTTAAGCTAAGAAATAAGAGCAGTTCACAATGTTCGGAGTGAGTCAAATGTCCTGTATTGTTCTTTTCCTACGGAAAATTTTGGAAGCCATATGAAAATATCTGAGTCACGGAAGCCTAGAAGAAGTTGATATTCTTACTTTTTATGTAAATAAACTATGCCACCTAAGAATCAAGTGTGAATAGAAAATTGCTATTTAGGTTGTTATGTAACGTCACATTCCTACATTCAAATGGCATTTGACAACTTTCCTCTAACATTCCGAATAAATTTAACATTTAACCCAATGCAAAATTGCTTACTTTTACTAAAAAACTGCAACATTTTGTGTCAAAATGTCCATACACTTGTATCCCGATTCATTAGCGTAACATTATACATTACCATTCAACAAGATTCGTCAATGAAAACAGAACTAGCCAAAACAAAAGTACATCAGCTGTCAACTCCCCCGCGTCCATTTTATTATTATTTAGTTGACAGGTGAGATTACTGAACGAACGTAACAAGCTAGCAATCTTGGCAGGTTATTGAAATTCTTGTCAATTTTACGACATCTATGACGCAAATGTTGCCTCGGTGATATTAATTTAGTTTTAATTAGTTTTGCGTTCTTGAGGTCTTATTACCAAAATAATTAAAATATTTGCAAGGTAACCATTTAAGCATTTACCTTAGTACTCTTTATACCTAAAAATTTGTGATTTTTTACCTTATTTCGCTTTCCCCAGATGTAGTTTTGACAGAAGATTCTTCTTGATAGTCCTTTTTCCTACTATGATGTGTATGCGTACCTGTAAACTTCTATTTGGGGACACGAAATTGTAAAAATCGTCTCGAGACCATTTTTGCTGTATTATAATAAAATTAATAAGAAATATCTTTAATTCCAGGAGTCGTTGGCAGAATGGGAGAGGGGTATAACGGACCTGCAAGCTCCCTCGGCGGCCGGTGCGTTGGGCCGCAAGTGGAGCGCGCGGACCGCTGCGCACGCGCAAGACACCGCCACCGACCAGTCAGCGCCCGTGAATAACAGCACTGATTCCTGCAAACTGCTTATTGTAAGTATCTTGAGTATTTATAACTGTTAAAGTTATTTTTGTCGGATCATCAGTTGGCCTAATACCGCATCTTAAAGTAATATTAAATTAGTTGTGGAAAAAGGATGCCGCTTTATGGTGTGTAGAAGGTGCGCTGTTATGGTCCTAAACCTGCAATTATATTACTTTTAGAGGTCCTGGTAGGTCTTCCGGTTTCAAGAGGGTCTATTATGTATTGTGTCTTTTGACCACATATACTGATATACCCTAATTGCCCGTTCACCTGCACAAAAATGAGATAATGGAGGCCAAAATTGTGATCGCTAATCTAGCAGCTTCTTTGTTTCTAGAACGTTTGTTGAGAAAGAACAAATACTGAAAACATTCTAACAGTTACACTTTAAATACGTTTTTTTATGTTATTTCTTTATGTAAGTCATAGAGGTCAGGTGTCAGATGGTGTCTAGATAAATTATTTGCTTACATCATGTTTAAGTAAATGATGCTGCTAGGTGTTATGGATCAACACAATTAAAGTAATTAAGTACAAGCTTAGTATAAGATTATATTTACCGTTTACCTCGATCTACAAACAAAACTATTGTAACATCTCCGTGAGATCCTAAATCATTGTCCAAAACCACAAAAACGTTACTGATGACACTTAAATGTTAATTATTTTTTAATTAATGACTTCAGAAATATATTGTTCTCGTGAAGAACTGTGCCAACGGAAACAAAGCGCGATGGTTCGCTTATTGTATTACATGAATATTCGGGTTAATTGAAGTCAAATGTTCTCAATAGTCAGCCATCTTGTATCTTCCATACTTGGTACCCGTTGTTAATGGATCCCACGCATTTATGAACGAATAACAGTTTCTGAACTGTTAGGGAACCAGTGATTTCAGGTTGAGTGCGGATCAACAAATAAATTGAAAGAAGTTTTAGATTATAGTTCCCAACGATTGGCGTCTTTTGATGGCGTCAGGTTAAGGGTACTTTTCTTCACCTTAACTTGTAAGGACGAATAGTAACCAATGCATTATATTCTATGTATTTACTAAGTCAAACTTTACTCCAGAAATAATTCAATTTGAACCATGAAATACATTTTCCCGTTTCCTTCTTTTCCAGTACATTGGTGACGCAAAAAGCCCAATGTGGCGTCTAAACCTCTGCGGAGGCAACGCAGCAGCAGTGGCAGCTAGAGCCGGCACCAAGCTCCTGCCTTCCAAGCTGAAGATCGTGTGGAACCCCCCCACCTCCCCGTACCAGCACACCGAGAAACTGAGGCTTGTGGTCACCGCCGTCAACAGCGGTAAGTTGAAAATCTTTACGGAATTGTAAACTAGAGTTCATGATCGACATAGCTTTACTGGAGATGCTGGTGACGAAGTGGACGTTGTAGATATTAAAAAGTTTGTTTCGAGAATCTAGAATCAATTGTCATAGGGATGGCCTCAATACGGACAACTTTTTTCTTCTCCTGAACTACACGAGTAAATTTTTAGTACTTATACTAATTTACTTATGTTTGACGGCATTGTTTGTTCTGCTGCTTTTAACTTTTTTTTTTCACGCCGACCAAAATCACCCCGGGCCTCTTCCGTTGCTAATGCCATTGTCGCAGGATCGCTTGCTGCTTTTAACCTGCAATGATGGCTTTATTGACCCTAGACCTCCTACTTCTCCCCTTTTTAAAAAAAAATACGACAATTATCTCAAGTGCTATACCAAAAAAACTAACCATACCACAAAATAATTTCAGGAGCAATCTGCAACAACGACTCTCAGTTCGTGTGCGGTGTGACGAGCTTATGTATCTCGTCATACCTGGTCTGCGATGGGGTGCGGCACTGCCCGGGGGGTGAGGATGAGGAGACCAGCGCCTGCTCCCACAGGCACGACCCCCCGCTCCTGGAGCTGCTTAGACGGTTCGCGGCCAGGAATCAGGAGCTGTTAGGGCTTGACCAACCTGATGGGATGACGAAACCTTCTGTTATAAGTGAGTTTGTTATTCTGGATATTTAGATTAGTGGCGATTTTACCGCGTATATCAAAACGTAACTGTAACAGAAAATAATTTTGTACCAGATATTCGTAGCAAATGAGTTCAAAAATGTCTTTGTTCTGTTTATTAAAAGTTATCTTTTTGTGAACGGTTTGTAACTTTGTTATTTTCAGTGGGTAAATATTATTCCCACTGGAATTTCTACGAATAGATTTCCCAAAAGAGCAACATGACATGGCTCATTTAGTTACATCAAAACATACAAACAACAATATTTAATTGTTATCCTCAAGTATGAGCAAATCATCAAAACAGTTTTGATTATTCAATATTAGGTATTTTGTTTTTCCATAACTTTAAAATTTACGAAAACAAATTAAAATATTAGTACCTAGCTTACTCATATCCACATAGATAAGGAAGTTATCCAAAAAAAAAATCTATTCAATCCCTTAACAACAAGGATAGAATCATATTTTAGACAACAAACGGGTCTTTTTTCTGTTATAATTCGATATTTGTTTTCTCCCGACGTTTCAGCTAAGTTACACCGACCGTGGTCGTGGTCGGTCGGTGCAACTCGGCCGAACCATCGGAAGAAAAGAAAAATCGAATTATATTGCGAATAAGACCCGTTTCTTGTCTAAAATTTGTGTACAAGTCGCGAAAGTTTAAAAAGGATAGAATCTCTACCGTTTTTCTACGTCACTTAACCAACTATCCACCATAAAACTGTCTGCTAACAGGTGATTTGACCGTTACAGTGAAGATCAGTGAGGGTGAGAAGACATCGAACGCCTTCATGGAATTCGCGGCGGCGTTGAAGCCGTACGGGCCCTGGAGCTACCTCGTCGTCGGCATGCTGGTCTGCGCTACTATACTCATGTTCTGTCTGGCTTGGGGTGAGTGGCTATGCAACTTGAATAATTTACAGATAAAGTACGGAAACTTAAGGAAATTAGCACACCTGAGAATTTTTCTAAGGGTGTATAAAACTACCTCAGAGGTCTATAGGTGGCTTAAAATCCGACACTAGGTTTTATATCGACCACATGATAAATGAAAGATAAACTTGCCTGAAAGACAAAGACTTTGTCCTGTATTTCATCAAAGGCAGTACTGCCAGTACCTTATTAAGCTGTGTATCAAATTACCGTCCGTATAAGTTCGGTGTTTTGATAATATGAATACTTAGAAACAAGATTTGTTTATGTAAAAAAAAATGGGTCATTGCCATTTTTATGGATCACTAACACACATTGTTATAAGTTGGTATTTAGTGTACAGTTTAAAATGAAATAAGCAATGGCATAACTAGAATTTTTCAGAATTAATACAAAAAAATCTTATCAATTTGCTGTCTCCATTCGTTATTTAGATGTTTATTTATGTATTTCCATTTGCCCTTTCAGAATGCTGCTGCAAGCGCTCGAAGCCTTCAGACACGCCGCTCAACATCCCGCCATCTTGCATCGACCTGTCACCGACCGTCACAGTGACGGCGGCATCGCAGCAGCTGTTCACGCAGCCGCTCCCCGCCTCCCCGCCGGAGTACGAGCCTCCCCCGTCGTACTCGTCGCTGTTCCCGCGCGCCTTCAAGTCCTCCCCTACGCCGGTCCCACACTGCTCCCACCAGGAGCCCCCGGATTGAACACCAACCCCTGCTCTAGCTAGTACGTAGGTAGACTATTAAAATTATAGGTTAATGTAGCGGTGACGTCACTCAGGACAAACGTAGTTTGACTATTGTAAGACAAAAAGACAAATGTATTCTAGGCAAATGACACACGATACGACAGATCAACGTGAGTCGCCAGTGTGTTAGTTGCCTTATTGTGACATATTACGTAATTTGTATTAAAAGGTCTTGACAAAGATGAACTGTTAAATGAGTAATAAATATCCTGTAACACTAGACGACCAATGAATCATTGCATTTGGAATTCTGTTTACACTTGACGCATCCTGCTTCTTACGACAGGACAACTTTGTTTTAACATGGTAATTCCAAATGTAAATAGCTTTTCGCATTCCAATAAAGACATTATACTGACAACTCATAATGTGTAACATAAGCTACTGCAAGAATAGTTAACAATACCTTTTATACCTACCATAAATAGTTTAAGTAAAGATGCTTTACTCAGGCCAGACTTCACGCGAACAAGTTACAATATGTTGTTGCAATTGGTAAAAGGAATTTGCAATATGGGGAAATGTTGAGAGACCTACATTTATACTATAATATAATAAAATGAGCCAAACGTAGTCCCCACATGCAAATGTTTTTATCACTCAGTGTAACAGCAATTAGGAATATCTGAAAGCAAACACTAGATGATGCACTACATTAAAACCAATGGCAGACACTAGAATAAGAATTAAATAATTCAATGTTTTGATATTTCATCATTGTTATAAGTACACACAGTTGCTAATAAAGAAAGCCATGTAGTTACAAGTACAATAGGTTATTATTAAGCTAAGAATGTCTTGATTTCGTAATAAAACTAAAATAATAATTAAGCCACGCCATGATTCTAAAAAACAAATAGTGAAAAAGTTGTTGTGGGACCAATACCTTTTTGAGATGAATCAAACAGCATGTCTTCTATATGATTCGTGAAAATGAAATAACTACCGTGCCTTACTCAAAAATGAAATCTATTACAGTTCATTTTAAAGCGAAAGATTTAACTAGAGATAACTTTATATGTGTTTTGGCGGGAATAATTTCAAACCATAAATTTTGGCGCCATATTTAATAAAAAAATAAATAAATAAAAAGATATGAATGTGATAAATCGTAATTTTTATTTACCAAGCTTTGTGATTTTTATTAGAAACGATATAAAGAAATGAAATATATAACATGAATTAAACTCAATAAGGCAGCAAAGTCTATCTTGAAAATATTTTAGTCTCAACTTATTTGAAAGTTTTTAAATAAATCAGTAAAAAAGTAATCAAGTTTTAGTTATTTTGTTCATGAATTTATTGTTTCGATTGTAAGCTATTGTTATTGTATACTTCTTTTTATACTTTCTAAGAAAATAACCAGAAATAAACTACGTACGGATACAAGTGTGCAAAACATGAATACCCGAAACTGTACAAGTGGAATAATTTCCTAATGTTAATAAAAAAAAAAACTAGCTCTTTGTAGGATTCTTTAACAATTTGATTTGGCTGCTGGGCTGCTACGATGTTCCAATTGGATAAAAAATGCGTGTCTGTGCCCAATAAAGTTTACTAGTCTTCTTAGATTCTTTTAACTGTCAATTTTATTACAATTTATTTGTAAGTTGTGTTAAATATTAGTTTGTAAAACTGAATTCCATACGATATCTGATTAAGTAAGAATAAAGTGATAATAATATATGTATTGTAGAAATTATAAAAATGAGAGATATAAACTAATATTTATTTTAAATCGGTGTTTTATTTGGTTAAGGATATTCCCAGTACTTTTTGAGGTTTTAAAGAGGAAATAAAAGATCTCAGGAAAGCTCAACAATGGAAAGTCGAAACGAAAACTGAGTGAGTGTCGTGGGAGGACAATAGGCTCCACCTTTCTATTCGCAAACATTTTCGGCCCTGCGTTAAGCGGGCGCCCGCAACGGGCTACTGTTGCGTTTCTCCTATGGGCTCCGTAGGAACACGACGGCCTCCACTGCGGGTCCTGTCGTGGAGGCTGGATTATTTCATTTATGCAGTATAGCGAGTTCAATTTTAACAGTGTGCATGTATACCTAGTCTAATCGATGGAAAATTTAATATATTATTACGTAGACAAATGACAACCAGTAATATAAAACGATAGCCAGTAAGCCCGTTTCTTGAATTTAGGATGCTGGCATAGTAAGTTGCGCGTGGGTATTTTTGTATGAAACTGCGCGGACGCCCGCTTAACTTAGTTTCAGGGCTTAGGGATATGGATGGCTGATTTGCCGACCTGCAGCTTAGTTTGCAAAGGTTTTGAACCAAAACACTACCGCTAGTTTAAGTCCAAAATCAAGAGTAGTTTTTTTTTTACTTTGTTTATTTCCAGTAATGGAGAAGCATCCGGTGTTTTTATACTAGGCTTGTTCCTTTGCTTTCCCGGGACAAGACAATTCAAGGGTGTATTGAGGTCCCGTCCTCTTTTATACCTTGTAAAATATAGCTTGATACCTGTGACATTACCGAACGTTTTATGAAGACAGCTACAACCCAAATTTTATTTTTAAAAGTTCAAATTTTTTAACATAAAAACGACGTTTGTGTATGAAAATAAAACGCATTTTTAAAAACAATCGTGTAATTATAAAGATACCAGTAAAAATATGAGTAATTTAAATAATATTTAATATTTCTTAAATAATTTTTGGTTCTTAGCTTACTTTATAAATGCACTTTGAAGAGCTTTAGGGACGTGCAAGTGACTGACAGATGATTATCGATAAAATAATACTATGAAAATTTCACTAGTATAAAATGTAGTTATTTAGTTTGGTAATAATGGTTTCGCATGCTGGAAACAAGCGGGCGCCATCGTTTTTGAGTCAGTACGAGTGCTGACGCGATGCAGACGCCTTGTATACGGTACCATTGTTTTGTTGATATTTGTGTTACTTTGTGTTACTATGGTGTTATTTGTGTTACTTTGTTTTGTGTTACCTTTTTTTTGTTTGCCAAAATGCCGAAAAGACAAAAACAGACTGTTTTGAATAGTGAGTGTCGCGAATTTGTGATCCGTTTGCGCGATTATTTTGAATTATTTTTGTTTTATTTCATTTAAATCAACTACAAATACATTTATTTTTAATTTACATCTTTACAATGACAATGACTACAATGTCACTATTAATAAAACTCATGACGTCACAGACATCGATAAGCTACGAAACACGCCTCCATCCCTAGTAATGTCATTACGACAAACGTCACAGGTATCAAGCTATATTTTACAAGGTATAATCCTCCAGCCAGAGGTTTAATTTAATCAGTAAATATTTCGTTCAGAAATTATATTTCTTCCAGCCGGCCACACTCTTTATATATTTTAGCTGAGCAACACTGGTGTCTCGAGTTCTCGACCTGTCACGAATCGCGTTTCAGTTTTAGTTAGTGTAACTATCTTCTGCATAAAAGAGAGACAAGTAACTTTTCGCAACGACAAGTCTAAGCCAACGAACAAAGACAAAACATACCATATGCCAAAGGACACTATAATTGTACTTCTTGTAATGCAAATACCAATTTGATGTCACATTTACGATTAAAATTTAACAATTTGATTGTTTTTGTTAATAGAAAATATAAGAATATTTCTGCGAATGAAGATGTAAATAATGGAACCCCCGAAACCTGCTAACTGTCGAGTTTGCCTGCGATATGATTTAGATATAGACAAGAGTTTCTCTGTGTTTGATAAATACAATGATGCTTTAATAGCAGACAGAATTAAATATATCACGAATATTGATTTAAAAGAAAACGATGGATTCCCAGAACTAATATGCCCAGACTGTTTACTGCAACTCGAAACTGCGGTAGATTTTAAACAAAAGTATGAGACTTCGAACAAGATATTGCTCGCCCTTGTTACTAAACTTAAACCGTTGAAGGTGCCAGTTCCTAGCGTAGTGGATGGATTGCTTGAGATAGCTGATGTACAGAGCCCAGATGTTTCCGACAATGAAGCGATAGAGCCCATAACTATAGACAGCGATACAGAAGTGCTTATTAACAAGAAAAGTAAACCTGACGTGAAGTTTATTTGCGATGACTGTGGAAACAATTTTAAAAGTAAATGCAAGTTAGCTGTACACTGGAAGAAAGTGCACCAACCGGAAAAGTTGATTTGTCTAAAATGTAAACGAACCTTTAAATCATTTAAAGCTTATCATGTGCATATCAAAAAACCGTCTCGCAGCTGTAGGGTTGCCAATAAAATCCGTGTTGAAGGACTGGGGTATGATAGGGTATTCCACTGTGTCGAGTGTACATACAACACAAGACGTATTAAGGATATGGACGCCCATTTGACAACACACACCGGTGACAGACGGTTCCACTGCACCGACTGCCCTAAGTCATTCACACAACACAGTTCTCTTCAAGGCCACAGAGAGTCCTATCACAAGGATTATAAGATTGAAAGAACTTGTCATGTGTGCGGTAAACATATCAAAGGAAGAAGCAAATATTACAAACATCTAAGGATACATCAGCCAAAATCTGTTGAGTGCAAGGTATGCAAGAAAATGTTTAAGTGTCGCCCAAGCTTGAACAACCACATGAAACGGCACAGCGGTGTAAAAAGCTATTCCTGTGAGACCTGCCCCGCTAGCTTCTTCACACTTGGAGAGCTCTGCAACCATCGTAGACGAGTACACCAGAAGTCTAAAATATATCATTGTGATTTATGCGAATATAGTACTTACACAGAGTTGGCCCTTAAACAACATAAAGCCAGGCACACACTGAATAATGTGGCTTGTCTAACTTGTGGGAAATTTGTTGAAAGTCCTGAAAAGTTAGCTATACATCAGAAGTCTCATATTGAAAAGAACTTCCAGTGCCCGCTCTGTGACAGAAAGTTTTTTGCAAAGGATTCAATACGTAAACATTCTTTAAAGCATCACAGTACAAGAACCTCTCTTATAAATATAACTGAAATTAAACCGGAAAGGGTGAAGGCTGAAAATTCTGTCAATATTAAACAAGAGTGTAAAGTAGAAAATAAAATTGTTATTATGTTGTCACCAACCAGGATTGCTTAAAACATGCTAAAATATAATTTCTCAGTTTCTATGCAGTTTATGCTAATTTTAATCTTAATTAAGACCAACAAATTAAAATTTTATTTTTTGATTACAAATACCATCTTTGTACAGAATCACTATTTTTTAAGGTTAGATCCTATTATAAAAGTGTTATTTACAAACAAGTGTAAACTTAAGATCTATTTGGATAATTGGAGTGTAATATGCGATAATAAATGTTTCATATTTAAGAAGTAGGTCCTCTGTACCTATTTATTTATTTATACAAATTCATTGTCATAGTTGTAAGTTAAAGGCTGGTTATACACGACTGTGTGATGCCATAGTATTCAATAGCCTTCTTTGTATGTTGTAAAATATAGTTGTAGAAGAGAGACAGTTCTCTATGCCATGTAATGCACTATCTGTCTATCTCACTTCTAAAACTGTAACAATATTATTTTAAAGAGGCCCCAGATGCAATGCTATAAGATGATAGGCCCTTTAGCTGTTGATCAACTGTTTTGTGGCAGTTTCATTACTTTCAATATACATCTTGTATCGAAGAGTTAGGAGGCTTGTTTCCCTGTAAATATTGTAAAAAAACCTTTGTCTAAACAACCACTGCCACATTTAAGACTAAATAGTGGCCATAAACTAGGTACATAATAAATTAAAAGTTTCAAGTTTTAAAATGTAAGATATTTCGTTTTAGTGTTTAATGTACATACTAAGATATACCGGTAACGGTGTTCAGTTTTTCCTTTTCTCGCCCCTGTCTTACTACAATCTTGAGGACCTACTAACTACGATTATTGCAGTTGTGGAAGCGAGACGCCGCCGCGCCGTACCTCACGGTTTATAGTGGTATCTCACTTCCACAAATGCAAGTCTTATTTTAAGATCGTGGTAGGTCCCAGGATCAGTCTATGGCTCGAGTTTGCTTTAGAAACTGATAGATATTTTAATAAATTGCATCCCGTTACATATTGGGTTTATAGACATTATTGCTCTGCTATTAAAACTTTGTAGTCTAGTGTTTTAGCTAATCATGAGTGTGTAGATCCTAAACTGTTGTAAGTTATCTTATTAGCTATAGTAAATGGTTGTTTCGATTTGATTGTAATACGTTATCTAAAATTGTGAAGTCTTGAAAAAGTCTTTTCGCATTATAGTATGTATGAACTTGTAATAAAATCTTTCTTTCTCTAATAAAATTAGAATTTAGAATTATGTTCTTTAAAATTTTAATTTTTAATAATCCAAAACCAGCCAGATACAAATACTATAGCCAAAAGATACTATAATGTGAAAAAACTTTTTCCCCGATCTAATATAAACGTACCTTATTGATGAATAATGAATATTATATTTATTTGATTGGATTTTATTATTTATTATTTCTCTCCACGTGACCCAATTTCACATTATACCGAATTAGAAATTTATAACTATTGACGTTAAATATATACGGCTTTTTATTTACAGCGTCGATACTCAATGATTAAGGTACTTATGTAAATACAAATACTTATAAACACTTATCAGCGAAAATAATATGTTCGATAATAAAATAAATTAAATCCGCGAACAAAACTGAACAAAAATGCATGAAAAAAATTGCATTGAATTATCTACGTTTCGCTTTTATCTACCACAATATTTTATAAGAAAATACAGATAAAACCACATGGAACTCTTATAAATGTTCGGTACCTTAGACTAAGCAGCTTTTTGTCTCGACACAAAGATATTTGCCGAGCTAATCCCGACCTAATACCGGGGACACCCGTAATCAATCGCAGCCGTTTAGACTAACTGAGGTAATCAATCTCATCTAGCTGTTCGACTTAAGCTACGCAAAACCCAACACGCATTTTTTCGACCATTTCCTATGTTTTAGCATTGTGTAGCCACGTAGGAAGTTTTAACAGACTTCTACAAAAGAGGATAGTTCGAGAAGCAATTTGACCGTATACATGCTACTTTGTTTGTTCGCGGATAACTGTCGTTTATGAACCGACATTGATGATTTCTTATTTTGTATCCAAAGTATATACCAACTTTATATATTCATGAGATATTGAGTGAATATGCATCTGCAGCTTTTACTTTTATTATTGTACACATTATTTAATCAGTAAAATTACGCAATCAACACGTACATAATTGCTGATTAAATTAGAATTAACTACAACTACAAAATACGCCTATAACGTCACGTAAACCGCTTGATTTCTTATCGGGGAAATATTTTTTCAAATCCTTCGGATTCAAACACGTCAAGTTACATATTATTATCGCATACCATTTTTAGGGTTCCGTATATACTTCCCAACCGGTTTCGGCTATGGTGAACTTCGGCTATAGGGTTCCGTACCCAAATATTAAAACGGAACCCTATTACTAAGACTCCGCTGTCTGTCGCCAGGCTGTATCTCATAAACCGTGATAGCTAGAGAGCTAAAATTTTCACAAATGATGTATTTCCGTTGCCACTATAGCAACAAATACTAAAAATAAAATATTAAGGAGGTCCAACAAACGTAATTTTCTATTAAAGATAAATCAATATTTCTCAACATTCACACAACGCCATCTAGTCTCAAGTTAGTAGCTTGTGTTATGAGTACTAGACAACCTTCTAAACAAACTATAGAAAAACATACTTCTAAATACATACATATTGTAGATAAATCACACCCAGACACAGAACAAATGATCGTGTTCATCACACAAACATTTGCCCTGGGTGGGAATCGAACCCACGACCTCCGGCTCAGCAGTCAGGGTCACTAACCACTAGACTAAAAGGCTCGTCAGATGGTAGTAAGGAACCCTTAATGCGCGAGGCCGACTCGCACTTGGGCGGTTTTTTTAGTTACCTAAAACTTAATGGCCCGTTAAACATCTGGGCATGCATCAGTCATCACCACACAAACAGTTTCACGCGTCATCATTAGCCCCAACAAATCATAGCCGGCTTACGCATCGACCGGATTACCCGCGTTAATTAACATCCGTAAACTGACGGGAAGCTGATCTGGTGAACAAATACATGAGGGTTAGAAAACGTTTTTAATTGAGCTATTTATTAACTGTGACTATTCCTACAAAAACGTTTTATGGGGATTGTAGAAAAGGCTCTTTGTCTCTCGACATAATTATAGATTCTTGAAATACGAATAAGAATATAGGATTTTCTTATTTCATTGTTGTAGTAAAGTGTTATATTAACATAAAATAACAGTTTATTTTACATAAATACCTCCTTTAAAGTAAGAGTAATCCCTTTGCGAGAAGGCCTCGCCAATTATCGAGTGTGGAATACTTACATCCTTCAGGTCAAAATTAACCCGATGCCCATGGCCAGAGTTCCGATTGGTCCCCAAATTATGCAAGCAATGGGAGACGAGTAAAAATAGTTTTATCGCTACCGTATATGTAACATTGTGGATAACAGATGATTTATAACCAACGACTACCATCCTGAAAGTATAAAAACGAAGATAGGTTTCATACAGCAGCAGCCATTTTCCGTTTCCGTTAAAAACACGAAGCGTGTCACTCGCGATGATTTGCCATTGAAGCCAATCGGTATGTATAAGCATTCTAATGTTGTGGTGGAATAAAGAAACTCAGAAACAACTTAGGCACGTGAATCCTGGAAACAACATTTCAAAATTCACAAAAAAAAAACATCTTTTTTGTCACTTCCAATCACTTACGCCCAGGCAGGTTGAAGTATTGAGCTCAAATAGGTGAGCCCAGGTACTAGACAGGTCGTATAAAATACAGAGGTCAAGGTCAGAATAATAAACTGTCTGTGTTTCACAAAATGATCATTTTAATAAAATTATTTCTCTTCTCGATAAGTACTCAAACAAAAGTGGGCGAGTAATTGGCGTTCGAACCTCTTTGCTACGATTAAAATCAATATAGTCTGTACCCTCCTTTATTAAAATTAAAACCACTATTAACTGGCAACATCGATGTGTTACATCGCTTAATTAATGAACTGAGATAGTTTCATGTTTCATGGAATATTTAATATTAGAAAAGTTAATCCTATGTAGAGGAATGTAAAATTATTATTTTGTACTATGTAAAACATATTAGTAATAAGTATCTACTAACCTAGATCTCTCATATTATTATATTGATTTATTAAAATAACTTTTTATTTGAATCAAAATATGTACGAGGATTTATAATATTACAAATTTGAGATTTTCCATTTTAAAAGCGAATTTTATTTGTAGATACTATCTTTTAAGAAAATTTGCTTGCAGCTGGCCGCCTAGGTACCTACTTATTAATGTTTTTTTTTTTTTTTTTTTTTTTTTTGTGCAGGAGTGTGGAAATCCTCATGGACACCCACACGACCCCCGAGGAGGCCGTGTGGGTAGTGCCGGACTCTTACCGGCTAAAACCACACTCCTGTTTCGACTACCTCCAACATGATCGGAGCCTGTGTTTGCGCGATCAATTTGTTCTTTTAGATTTTTCCGAATTTGCTATTAAATATTTTACTCTTCTTTATGCTCTTCTATATTATACTGTTTATTCTACTTTTAAATTTATACTATTTTTGATATCGTTATTATATATTACATTTTAAATATTCTTTATAATTATTATACTATATTATTGTACTCTTAATATTTGCGTATATATTTGCTGTATATATTCCATACTCACTATCTAAATTTTGTTTGCCTACTCTTTCATACTCGTACTCTCTACTTACTCTTCATTTTCATACTCATTCTTTCATGTTCCTACGCTACTTACCCTTTCAAATTCTAGCTACTTATTAATGTTGGTAACAAGGCAGTAGGTACTAGGTACCCATTTTTATAAAGTAGCTAATAGACTAGAACATGCGTAAATATATCGGCCTTCAGGGCGTACAAATATTGTAGATAACTAGTTGCTTTCTTTCATAGGCTAGTCAAACCATCAAAATCACCATCATTATCAAATTTAAGTGCTGGGCATTTGCCGGTGTTGCTGTATCCATAGTTACTTTCCCAATTCCGTGGCATCTATATTACTTCCTTGCATGTTGCCACTACTTACTTTTCCTTCAAAAAGGCTCTGAATTTGCTCTGTACCCTTTAAATACATGAAAAAATACCCTTTGCCTAAATCCATTTCGATTGCAATTTCCTCAAAAAAGGACGGATTAGAAAATCCATATAAAGAGTTTTCCATTTAAAATCTTTGTATAGGTCCATTTTGGGTGTTAAACTTATTGGATTTGAATCTATATTTAGAACTGTTTCTGAAAAAAAGCCCAATTAAACGTAGAAAAAAGCGTTATAAAAAGATGAATATTTTAAAAGTGTTCTTTTATATTTATATCTACATACTTATTTGACTATTATTTTTATTCTTTTTGGTAGTTCTATGTATAATTGTCATTATGGAACTGTATTGTCCAGGTATTGGACAACTGAAGCAGTAAAAGTTTTCTTTTAGAGACTCCCCACACTAGCGTCTTTCGAGCGTCGTCGTCGTGCCAACGACCGCGCAACGTCGACGCGGCGGCGACGCGGCGCCAGCGCTGGCCGCCTGCCGAACGCCGAGCGTGCGCGGCGCTGGCGTTGCGTCGCCGCGGCGTCAGTTCAACGTTTTTTGTGAACAAAACGGCGACGCAACGCCAGCGCCGCGCACGCTCGGCGTTCGGCAGGCGGCCAGCGCTGGCGTTGCGTCGACGTCGCGTCGCCGCCGCGTCGACGTCGCGCGGACGTTGGCACGACGACGACGCTCGAAAGATGCTAGTGTGGGGGGTCCCTTAGTCAATCCGTCAGACGTCAGTATTAATTTATTGTCTTCATAAAAACCTAAAACGAAGCGTATTAGCAGTACTTTTTCAAGTTGCAATCGTAAAAACTCTTTTGATGTGGCTCTGGCTATTTCTTGCTGAAACGATTTAAATATAGCCCACTCCATACAAAAACATACTTATCAGACTTTCAATTGTTTACATAAAGAACGATAGCTGTCAAGCGCTTACGAAAATCCTTTTGTGCTTGAATATGATAAATCGTATTTGTTATTATCCGTAACATTGATTGCCACACCATTCTGATTTGTAAAAGCACATTGGTAATATTTTCGCCCACTCAATCAATTAAATAATATCGTTATATCTGTAGATAAATGTACCAATAAAGTTAAAACAGAAATTGTTTACATAACGTGTGGGTTTGTACGTTATCCCTAAATGTATGTTTACTTGTATTTACGGCCATTTTTTTTCGAAGACTGGTTTTTGCGCCGCGGTAGCACTGCACTGTTGCTTGCATCATAGATTAAGCTAGGCAATGTTAAGACGCGACAACACACCACAACATAGGTAGGTAAATAAACGACCAGGGATTATTTTTGTATATTTCTATATTTTGTTACTATATACTTCATTATAAAATTAATTTAAGACCAGGGGTCTTAAATTAATTTGACATTAACCTTTGCAGGGGTTTTCACATTATTTCGTTTTACCTATTAATATCCGTTAGGTACATCTAGCTATTCACTTTGTCTTCCGTTTATGTTCCGTTTATTATATCACTGAGCTGCTACAAACCAAAAAATCCCGAATTTCAAGAAAAATACCTGTTGATTTTTAACTGACTTCCAAAAAGGAAGTTTTTAATTCGAACACGCTTAAGTTTTTTTTTTTATTAAGAGTTATTATATTTTCCAAATGGTACCTATAGTAATCATTAATTTACCTGTACATAAACTCTTTCACCTGTGCACTACAAGCATGATCTTTGATTGCGCGGCGCCGTTCGTCGCCAGTCAGCCGACCGGCCACCGCCACCGCCATTTTTGCTTCAGTCCAGTTACACCCGCGTCGAGTGAACACGTGTCAGTGCCACTTTTACCGCTAAAACGATCGTCAACAGAAATGCATCTGTTAAAAAGTGTTCTTATTTAAATGTTCCCACGTCCTTTATTGTGTAATTACACAGATAATATACTTTCTGTGTGAATAAACAGTTTAAATTGTTTGCTAAAAAGTTATGTTGCAATTTCTTTTCTTCTAAAACTTTTCGATTGGAAGATTTGTTCTGATCGCTATTGTGAATCGATAAGTGTTGTAAACAGTGATTTTTTAGTATTATTTGTGTCGAGTTGGATTCTTATTGGACCTAAATCGGTCCGGTGGTGATATTTCGCCGCTCCCAGGCGTTCTTTGGCAACAGGTTAGTTCTCAACGGCCGACTTTTAAGATTTTGTTGCATTACTGGTTACTACTTTTTGTTTATAAATAACAGCTATGCAATATCAATTTACGTTGCTCCTTACAGCATCCTATTTAATTTTTATGTTGTTTTTATGGCTTTGCAGTAAATCTTTATTAGTTACGATCAGCTTCATAAATTGCGTTCGTTATGTATGGCCAGTACACACATACAATGTTGTGCTAAGCTAGTACCGCCAAGTGGCCAGCTAGCCACACACACAAGAGTCTTGCACTCCGTAGGAATAAGCACTTATGAGTTAGCCGATGTAGTCTGTGTTACCTGTGTAATCATTATTCTTTTGAAAGTACTTATCAAGTTACATCTCACCGTAGGTATATTCTACATGTCGGTAAATTCTACTGTTTTCAAAGGAAAAGTAAAAAATGTTTACTTTTCATACCTACAGGGTACGCGCAAAACATGTAGGAAGGTAGATACCTGTGTTTTTGTTTACTTTTTAGAACAACACCGTTCGCTTTGTTTTAATTAAAATGCTCGAAAGGTAACAAAAACATTTCATTTTATCTAAAGGTTAAAACAGAAATCATACCACTTCCCTGTTATCTTTTTTGATTAATTTATGGAGCGGGTTCGAAAACATTTGAATCAAACCTTACAGGTACTGTGTTTTTTTAAGTACAGACCTAGTTAACACTAATAGGTATTACAGAATCAATGAGCCAAAGAATTTATTTACCTTAGCTATACTCTTATGCACCCATAAATACCTTTTTATTACGTACAAAAGTCAAAAGATCTAGTAATTATGTATCAGACCGCCTATACGTCTACCTAGAGTGGGTACCTATTTTTAAATTCGTACTCATTTAATTATCTATTGATTTATCAGATTTTAATAAATAGAAAAGGTAGAAACTCAAAAATCGACAGTCTCAATCATATTAAAACATGACTTTTATCTTAAAAATGTGTCATACATTATTTTTTATGATCAATGCAAAGGTTCACTATAAAATAGACTTCAAGCGTTGTAATTCAGCATAAAAAATAATTTAATTTGGTTGTCAAATTGCCTTTATTGATTGGTTTGAAGCATGAGTGAACATAACTTCATAAGTTAATTATTAACACTCATACATACGCTGTTTTACTTGTATGTACAAATACTACGTATGTGGGTATTGATTCCATTCGAATATTCGAGAACATTCGACTGCAGCCAAATAATATAGACCTCTACATGTATTGGTAAACTATAGAACATTTCATTGTTTATGTTTATGATAGGTATGCCTATGATAACTAAGATTTCCTGTAATACATAAATGATACCGAGTTTACCTCTCGACCATCACAATAGTATAAAACAAAACCGCTTTCCGTTGTCTTTCTGTCTATACCTATGTATGCTTAGATCTTTAAAATACGCATTGGTTTTTCATGTTTTTTTGTTATATAATGCTTTAGATGTATAAGCATCAGTAGGTATTACACCCGCGCGAAATTGAAGAGGGTCGCTATATACCTACTTACAAATAATACCTTTTAGCTGTATATTTCATAATCAAACAATACCTTTTAATATTTTTTAGCTAAAAAATATATCTTGATAAGTTTTCCGAGATGATCGTAAGATAATCTATACTGTTATACGTATACGTCATTACTATCTACAAACCTACATTTTGAACATAACAATAAACATCTTATTACCTATATTCCAAGTAGAACAATAGTCAACTACACTTGAACAAGACAGTAACAGTCTGTAACAGAACAGCTACATAATCTTAAGAAAAAATCTCACTTGTCGCCGTAACACAAAGACAGTTATGATTGAACAGTTGGAATTGCTTTTCATAACTATCGTTCAAGATCGTTGCTTTTCTAAGTCTTGTTGTCAACTTGACCTATCTTAACTTATTATAAGGTTGTGAGAAGAGAAGTAAATGCAAATGGCATTCTGATAGCGCAATGGTAACACCTAATGGGAAGATGAGGATAATATTGACCTGGTTTTCACAAATCCAATATTTTCTAGTTTTAAAATGCAAAAACGACGACAGAAAGGATTTCAGAGGAGGATATTTTGGGAATAGTTATACTAACCTTAGAGTCTTTTGAGGTTAACATGTAGCCATAAGTATATTAGTAAAAGAATTTTCAAAATCAATTCATTCAATCCAGAGATTATCCCAACAACGTCAGAAACATTACTCTATAAGACTAGTATACTGGCAGAAAACTCGTTTCAAATCTTGTATAATATTATACTAAGGACTATCTTCATCTCAATAGTGGCCATTTCCTTCTACTTCTCTTTGCAATAAGTTAGTAACAGATGCAAAATACAAGGACGGGAACTAAGATGGTTGTGTTCCCCAATAAGTCTGCTAGTCACGTATTTACTTAGAAATAGCAGTATTTCACTTTATCTGTAGGAAATGTTCCTTAGTATTTGGGGGACCGGTTTGTCTGTTTTAAGGAAAGATAAATTTCTTCGTAAGTTTGATAACCAGTCGTACTATGGAATATTGAGTTGTGTAGAAAAATTTTGGCGGTTAGAAGAGCATTGCTAAATAAAATACTTTTTCATCTGTACTGGAAAGCCGAACTAAACGTAACCTAATTATAAGCTAGGCTAAAGACATTTCCACCAATTAAACCACCTTACGAGTAGATACCTTCTTTTGTATCTCACAATACTCAAAAGACAATGTTGTAAGTGGGTCAATCAACTATTTTTTGTAAAATACGATTTCAAATGTGAAAAAACAAAACTTCTAATTTCATCGTGATTTTATACTTAGTGTAGTAGCTAATTTAACCTAGTTTACAAATACAACCCGTGCCGCGACCAACAATGTACGAATTATAATATTTTCACCAGTAATATCGGGTGACACATCATCTTATGTCCTTTGGGTAACCGATGTTTAGATGATAACTTTGTGAATGAAAATGCATTTTTAATATTTATTCTTTAATGTAATCAAAACAAAGTAGTAATAGCAATTGTATTCAAATATAAATTCTGATAAAATTTTAATACTTTTTACAAAAAAGTCATAAACAAGGTCTCTTGGGTAACTAATACTAAAAAAAAAAAATTAACTTTTGAGTATTTTGTACTGAGTTGTTCATTTATAAATAATTTTATATTATACGTAATTTAATCAAAGTAATTTAGCTAACAGTAAGAAAAACTAATTATTATGCATATTCAAGAGGTAATAACATAGAAAAAACAACTCTTAAAATTGGGGACATTTGGTGACCCAAGAGACAAATTTAGTGACTCAAGAGACCCTATTACTGCATAAGCATCTTTAGCAATTTCCTTTTTCATAGAATCATCAACTTTGAACACTCTTTACAATATTTTTGTCTTTTCGGTTTTTACTTTTCTTATATTTGTCTTTTATTGCATTACTTAGGTTCTCATACTTTTCCTTTTCTGTAGGTATTTTTACCTTCTTTTCCAGTTTTTTCTTGGTTCTCTGTAGTCTCTTCTTGTATTTTTCATACTTATGTTTAAGTTTTTCGTTTTCTTTCTTCAATTCAACGTTTTCTCGATAAATTTTGGATCTGTCCCTTCTCACTTTCATTCTTCCCTTTTTTGCTGCTCCAACTGTAGGAGAATCGCATACATTTTGTTCTTGATGAACATCATAATTTTTATTCTGATCAGCAACGTCTTGCTCAGCGTCAGTATCAGCATCTGGAAAGCCTGTAGAACTAGGAGGCGTTTCTTCAAGAACTCTATTGAGATTTCGCACTCGCTCTCTTTGATTCTTTTTCCTTATTCTCCAAATCACTCTCGCGTTGTATCTCTCTTTAGGGTTTAAGTCTTTAGTCAGTCTTTTTTTGGCGTGATAGTTTTCTCTCTTCTTTTTTTTGTACTCATTATATTTATCTGGTGGTCCGTGTGGTGTCCGGATATAAAGAATAGCACCACCCCATATCCTCCACTGGGTGTCGTAAAAGGCGACTTTGGGTCACCCGAATGCTGGCGGGTAAGCCATCAACAAAGGCATTCCCAAAGAGGGTTAGTGTCAGGCAGGCGGCTGACTATAAAACCATTGCCAAATCTTTAAGCAACACGTCTAGAAGACGTGTTGCGCCGACCCCGAGTGAAATGGGATAAGGGCAGGAAGATGATGATTATATTTATCTGGATCTTGTTTTAATCTCTCTTTATAACGTCTTTGCTTTTCTGCGTTTGTAAGAGGCATTCCTTATACCTAAAATAAAATAAGCTATGTAAGCACATAAAAACACTGCAAAAACAAAGCTCATTCCGCTTATCACTCCTTAAAACAGTCGTAACGCATAAAAAATATACATTCCAAACGTTTCATCTGCATGCAAAACCACTATGTCTCTTGGGTAACCAAAACTGTCTCTTGGGTAACCACCAGAGTGACCCAAGTGACAGGTTATCCAGGGGACATTTTACACCAAAAGCTGTTCTCATTATGAATTTAATAGGATTAAAATAAAAATTCAGTCCCTACTCACTTATAAGATCATAATGCAATATAAATAGAGAACTAAATCCATTAAAAAGTAAAAACTTACGATGTTTTGCACGGTCTCCCAGCAGACTAACAATAAAGACACGTGACGACTTCTCCGGCCGCAGGCAAAATGGCCGAGCGAATCAAAATTTCATACGACGGCAACCTTGATCGTATGATTCTCAGAACTGTTTCTTATTAGTCTAACGCACGTATATCGCTATCTCACTCGCATTCATGTTCAACGGCCGCGGTTACTCAGTGGACGGAGGATGAACTTCATAAGGCGGGACACTTTCGCGCGGGAATATGTTTTCAAATTATGAAAAATATGACATGACTATATCTTTGTAAATTTCTAAACATGTGCTCATTTATATTTTAGTACTGAACATATACAAAATGATGGGACTTTAGTGAAGATTTTTTAAACCAGAGCAATATATTTCTGAAGCTAGGGGTCAGGGGACACCTACGTTTTGTATAGGAACGTGTGATTACGTCCTCTGGGTAACCAATTATTTTCGTTTAAATTTATGTAAACTTAACTTAATTACTATTTTAGTATTGTGGATTTATCCTGCAATTATGAAAACGAATGTAAAATCATCGATTTTTTTTAAAGTTTTCGAATAAAGACAGTAAGTTCACTGGGGACAGGTGTTGAACAAAAAAAAGTTGATTGACCCAAGTAATACTTTTTAAACACATTTGGCCACAAATCGTTAAAAACTTCGGTAATAAATAAGTAATTATCGACTGTCATCCATCTGGCTCTCACGGTTACATCTTACGATATGTTTCTCGCAATTACTATTTAATTTCATCTTTAAATTTTCATTTCTCAAACGTGTTTGTAACTTATAAAATTTGCTAAAAGCGGAGGCGTGTAACATATAGTAATAATTCATTATTAAATTTAAGAACGTCTCAACATGTATGTGTTATCTTTTAGCTTTATATTTCTTTAATTAAGTGTATTAAAACTTTAAAACATTATGTGATATAGAGTACATTTCTTCTATAGTTCAAACAGAAGAAACGTTGCTTTCTTTGTACACACATTATCAAACTTTTCACTCACTCATACAATTAAAAGCATCATGAAGAGTACATCGTACTCAATTCCATGTACATTTTAAATACTATTTTCTTTCAAGTTTCTGAGAATTAATTGACTGCTTTTAAAACAGGATTATTGAGCAGTCGAACCGTTATTAGGGTCCCGTAGCCAAAGGTGAAAACTGGATCCTATTACTTAGATTCTGCTGTCTGTACATCTGTCTGTCTGTAAGGCTGTATTAAGTCACATGAGCCAACATAATCAGACAGATAATTATGTGTATCTGTTGCCGTTTTAAACACACAGAAAAAAAACAAAAGCAAATGTGTAAGTTAATTGCCAACAATAAAAAAAAACAGTGTTTTTAAGGGATTCTCAATCTACAAATATATTTTTTTTTTGCCGTTCTAATAGATAAAACATAGCACGGAACTACGTACGCGAGTCCGCTTCGCACCTGACCAGTTTTATATTGCTATAATACTCACGTGTTGCTTGGTGACCGATATTATCGACGCTCCGGATCGTAACACTATGCTAATTGGCTTACTAAGCCTTTGTTTCTACGATAATAATATGGCTTTATACAGTAGTTGAAAAAAGAAGATTTATTCGACGCCTTTTATTTTAAATGATGGTATCGGCAAGCCGGCTTTTAAGTCTGTAAATAGCTGCGAAATCTGACTCAACGCAAACACTACCAAGCTGTAAATTGCAAGTAAGTTTGCGCGAATAACAAATATTTTAAAATTACAAGAAATCTTCCAAATCTCTAGCGAAATGAATCGGAGATTACAATAACAAAAAATAAATTCAATGTAACATTTCTCCAATCAGAAGTTTACATTTATTTCTCTAGAGTATTACAGAAAAACTAGTCGGCTTACACCCACCTTATCACAATTTTTATTGTAACTTGTTTTAAAAGTAAATTTTATTACTATCAAGACGAGTTTGGTGTTTTACAATTCAGGTTTAGATAGTTCTGCAAGCAAACCGTTTCTAATTCTATTTGCTAATTTATTTTACAGTGTTGTTGCTTTAATTGTGTCGAAAACTATGTATAAATCTTGTTTTATTTACTTTAGGCTCAGTGCACACCGTTGGAGGCGCATCGGAAAGCATTTGAAGACAACAGTTAACCCCGTTATTTCAAACCCAGATCAACTACAAATTTGTAAATCAGTCAGTCAAATCTCATGTTTTGTGATTGTTTCTCAGTTATGGTCAACCAGTCACAGTCGTGTTTAGTTGATTTGACAGCAAATTCAATTGATCAGCCTTCCAGAAACTGAGGGTTTGTATTAACCTTACAGTCTTGGCATACGGTCAATATAGCAATTTGAAGTACCTTGAGCATACTGCGAGCACCGCATGCGATTTATTCTAATATTGATCGTAAGTCAAGGTAATTAAGGTTTATATTAAATTATTATCTTCAAATACTCTCCGTTGCCAGTCTCTGGCGGTGTGCGCTAGACTTTAAGATCGTGGTTCTTTAAACTTTAACTTTATAAATAGTTACATCAGTGATTGCCAAATTGGTTGTACGGTCAATCGATTGACATTTTGGACTTGAAATCGTCTATTAACCTTAATGATTTCCTCAAACGGCTTAAAGTAGTCTGGTATTCCTTAATTGGTGGAAAGAATACTAAATTTTATGTCGGTGATGAATATTGATTACTTATTAGTGACAGACGAACTAATTTGGTGATTTATGATTTATTATAGACATTTACCTCTTTTTTAATTGGTTAATTAAATTGTGTATTTCAACCAGCGTAAGTAAAATATGAGAACACAAACATTCAATCGTATTTTTTTGTAAAAGAAAAATCGTAATAACTACAGTAGGTACTTGAATAACATATTGAACACAGAATAACAAGCAAAACCCTACAAATTTGGACATTCTAAATCACCCTTACGCACAATGGATCAACTAACGAAGTACATTACTACAAGGCGGGAACAAATAGCCTAATTCACCATGTATGTAGTCAATAAGCCTAAATAATAATAAGCCTAGGACATGACACAGTGCCCTGTCTGTATGATGACCTACATGTCTGCCACTTAACCGAATTCCCTCAGGTCTTATACAATACTTTCAACAAGTTAAAAGGACATTAGTTGCCTTGTCTTAGATGTTGATATTTTCTTCCTCAGGTAAGATACTGAGAGAGAATAAATCCACTTTTTGTATTTTGTATGCGGTTCACCAGAGCGCCGGTTTTGACTGCTTCACCAGACCTATTGACGAGATTTAAGCCTCCAGCCAGCTCAAAGATTGAAATTAACTACGTTAGCAACAATTACTGAGGGCACCTCCTCCTGCGGGGTTTGGGCTTCGACTTAGTGCGTTGTTAAAAACAGTCTTTAAGGGCAAAACATCAAAAGAATTAACTGAAATTCGAATATACCTCAACGAACACGGTAAAGTTACCTTTGAGTTCTTTAAGTAGAGGTTTTAAGCTTTTCTTTGTGACGTAATAAGACAGGAGCGCTATCATCAGTATCACTGCATTTTTATCAAAAGTTCAAAGCGTCACTGGATCTCGTATTTACATTGAAGGTCAAACTTCAAAGAAAAATGTAGATTCTCCAGATAATAAAGGACCTCAGATTTCTTATTAAGATAATGTTTAATGTTAACATTTACAAAAGATATTTCTTTCATAGTTAAACATTTATTGAGCAATCCATTATTTAATTTCTGACAGAAAAGTGTCTCGACTTGAGAGATTAAAATTGATTCAAACTGGGTTTTTCAAGACTCTTATGTGCTTAAAATTGAGAGCATAATTTCAAGTTTTACGAGTGAATATTTATCTCTACATTAGCGTAAACCTTGAGCGCTTAAATAATAAAACAGACTTTGTATCGAACGACCAGTTCATTGTACCAGCTTTAAGGTCACAATTGTCACAGGCTATTAAAGAAACAATAACCCTAATCCATATTTGACAACAGCGTCTATGCATTACAATTGGAAGTACTTAAATCGCGATTAGTTGAGGCTCTACTGATAATAACAATAGATTCTATCCACGTGTAAAACTGAGAATAGGTCACCTCTCCTTGTGCCTTCAAGTAGCTCTAAGATAATAGATCTAATCTTCACCCAAAGGTCCTTCAAAAGTTTATGATATTACTCTCACTACTGTCCGAAATGGTACAAAAACTTTGTAACCATATCTCGTAAGAGGATACGTTTTGCGGTAGGAACTCAAACCGCACTTCCTTCGACAAAAAATCTCACAAAGACAATCGTAAATTTTAAAAAGAAAGTACATCCGTTCCGTATACTTTTATGAAGATAACGAACAAATAAACATAAATTATAAGGCTTTTATGTACCAGATTTCGATTTGCCGTAACCTGGTGGCCTGCCGCTCTTAAAGTGATACTATCGCAAGTGTGGAAGCGTGACAGCGCACTACACAGCGAATAGCGGCATCTCTCTTCCACAACTGCTATGATTTTATTTTCAGCAGTGGTGGTAAGGCTGAATACGTATAAAAGGAGGTTCTAACTAAAATTTGATTCCGTCCCAACTTTCAGGAGAGGACAAAGTTAGTGAAGTTACAGGTGGGTCTGAAGACTGGCAAGATTAGATTCCATATCTACTTAACAGTTTACAATTATGTTACAGTAGTTTTGCGGAGATAGGCACCTGCTGGCTTTTGTTTTGACGTATTTTGTGAATTGGGAGTCAGTACATAGTTACAATTCTCCGGATATAACGTTATGGGACTTCCAGTTTTTCCAGTTATGGGGCACCGAATGTACATACATAAGAAGCCAGAATGTGAGCGACTTTTCGTTTAGCTTATTTGTCTGTTTCACGGCTGTTGTTGTTTTTAATTATGTATGTACATATTTTTATTGTCAATTTAGTGTATTATGTCTTGTGACTAAAGGGCCAAAAGCATTTGGGTAATTCCCGTACAAAATCTCCTTTCACTTTTACACAGTGTAATTGTGGGAAAAGATCCTTCCGCGCTTTGTTTAACTTAAATATCCTTCAAAACGTTGCAAAAAAATGCTATTACTGGTACCAATGTAAATAAAAAGCTCCAGTTTTCAAACTAGAATTACTTTCATCAGGCAGATTTATAGCGACCAAAAATAAATATTGAAAGTGTGTCAATATGTTACAAAATTGTCAAACGATGTAGTTATTTATTGGTGTAATAAATTGTATTTCATCAGAAAGTGTCGCAAAATTTTATATTGACAGTGTACGGTAAATGAACATGTTGGAGAGAATTGCGCGGTTAATTGGATGAAGCCCGGTTACTTACGGGTTTTCATATATAAATGATATTAATTATTAATTTCAGGTCGAAAAGTCTGATATAATATATTTAATCCCTTATACTGTTTCAGGGTAACTTAAGTATCAGTTAGGTCAAACAATAAGATGTAATAACTAGTAGACGAAATAATGCAGTTATGCAGCCAATATTTCCGAGATAATCCGACCATATAGAATTGTTTCATCAAATCCAAAATATTCGTTTGAGCAATCGATTCAATTAATACTACTTTCACTTCCTGACTCAAAAACATACTTAAACAGAGGATTATTTGCAATAATGAATCTAGTACAAAACCCCGATATTGTTGAATATTTAATATTATCTTCCATGTTATTCTTGTAGAGTACTACGAAAAGACCATTGTCTGTAACCTTCATGAGATCATCTGGAGTACAAGTGTGAGGGTATAGGGGATATGACTGTACGTGTGTCGAATAACGGGTGGAGTCCTAGCATAAATTGAGATATTTTTGCAAAAATCTACTCAACTGTGTGTCTAAAGCGATGATTTTTCATATATTAATGCCAAAAGATCCTTGTAGCTATATGAAGCAGTCAAAACAGCAAATCCTAGACAAAAGAATCGTGCACTGGGCGATGTCACAATCAGCCTCAGATTAGAACCATTTACGAATTGGCACCTACTTGCATGTTAAACAGTGCCTAAAACGTAAATTACGTACCTACATATATGTTTAATATTATACAAGGCGAGGCATCGCAGCGTTAAGAGCTCTGGGTTAAGGCTTTTTGAAGCTCTGATAAGGCTTGAAACAATAGTAATGGCACCGTAAAATCAAGGTTATAAAAGGATTGTATTGTGGTGACATTGAGTATGTAAATTGCTTGAATTTAATAAATGTCAGGATAGAACAGCCCGACCCCAAATGTGGCAGACTTTTGGCCTCCATCCAGAATCATCATCAGCCCGTTGCAGTCCACTACTGGACATAGGCCTCTCCCAAGGTACACCACAGAGCCTGGTCTGCTGCTTTATGAATCCAGTCGCTGCGGGCCCTCTTGTGTAAGTCATCCCGCCATCTGGTCAGAGGACGTCCCACGCTACGTTTGCCCAGACGCGGTCTCCACTCCAGAACCCGCTTTTCCAGTCAGAATAGGTACATAAAAAATAATCCAAGTTAGTGGATGCTAATGGACATAAATATTTCCAAGAATACTTTTTTACTAAACATTACACTTGTACTTATTCAAGAACAGCATTTGGAAGTCGTTAAATAATCATTACATTGTTACGTCTGTAACATCCCGGAAAGTTAACTTATAGAAAGTCATTTTATATCCGTATGTACTACCTTGATGTCTGCCCACCCGCTGTTTGCAGTCATCGTTATAGTTTATGTAACAACAGGAATATTAGATTACAGTGCCTAGGCTATACTTTAGTTTAGTTACCTGTGAAGTTTAAAATGAACCTTATGTCATTGTGATAGAGATGTGTTTAATCGTCTTGGTATTTGGTTATGTTATTGTGTTGTTTACTGTACTGTTTTCTTTGTTGTTTTGTATATTAGGCCATTTGTAAACGCAAGCAATGCAAGTCTTAGGCACATAGACATATAACGAATGTATTTTAAATACTAGCGTTTTGGTATTACGATAATCGCTTGGAGATTTAATGTCATTCGATATCAGAGAGTTGTATTGCCACATGTATAAAGTAAAAAGCCTTAGAATTACAATTTACTTGCGTTACAGTTTCTGGTTTTGTGTTAACTTTAGATAAATCATATTTGTGTATTTTTTAAGTATTTAGTCATTTAAGGATACTTCATAGGCAACAATTTTTTATGTGATAGGTATTTTGGCCTAAATGGGTAAATGGTAGGGTAAATGGTTCAATCCCTCAGTCATTCAAGCCTTAACATCTTAAAAAAGAAACAAACAAAAATCCAAAGAAATCTTTATCCAGTTCAATAAATCCAATTACTAAAGACCTCCATGAATCCTATCTATTACTGGAGCTGTACCTGAATTATAAATAACTTGGAACTATCGTATCAAGAAAGTGACATTACTTATTCACGGGGCTTCAGCCAACGACAGTTAATAGGTAAGAGAATGGTCTACCAGTGGTTAGGCCTTATAAAATATTAGTGGGGTTTGGGACTCGGTCCAATGGAGGTAATTGTGGGTATTCAGATCGAAGAGTTGTGGTGGTGTGGTGGTTTACGGTAATGTCGTTTGCTCCTTGCGTATGTAAGGGATATACATATGACAAGAGACTCACGTGTAGTTTTATACGACTGGCCAAAAGAATGTAGGCACATATATTCAGGTTTTATCTATGTTTGTAAATTTACAGAATGACTTTTGATTAATCTAATTATGATGTATCCTATTGTAAAAACTTTTTAATTTAACTTTTCTAATTACCCCTAAGGTAATTTTTTAATTTAATTCATATCATATAATATTGATAAACGACTTCAGTAAGAACCGACACTAGTCGAGCAATCCCAAAAAATAAGTCTAAGTTAACTGTTATCTTTTGTATGTATAAATCCTTCTCACAAAAATCGTTATGAAAATATAGCCGTTTAGTAGTCAAATCAGATTAGATGTCTGTCGTTTACCATTAACCTAACATACCCTAACCTTTGTTAGATTCACGTGTATGCTAGTACGCCTGACTCGTTTCTAAGCCAGAAAATTGGTACCCCTATTGAACTTGTCATACGATTAACGATGTCAACACGTGACTTTTGGACACACACAATTGTACACACGTGATCGAAACCATACACAAAAAATATGCAAAACAATCTACACTAATAATAAAGTAGAATAAATCTGTTTGGTTGAAGTATTAAACATATTATTTAATTAGCCAATGCTTCATCGGACATAGATTTAATTGAAGTATGGAGGCGCAAATCTCAGCTAACATCTCTCTTAAAATTCACTTAAAAACAACAACGATATAATTTTAATACACTACCAGTATTGAGCGTTGTTTTTGCTTATAAATTGAAGCATTAACTTAGTTAATTACAAACTATTACACGATCGTTATTGTGAGCCTAATCCCCTGAAGCGATTTAGACTAAACCGTTCTTATAACTAAACAATTAATTAACTAGTATTACTTAATAATAACTAAGAAATCGAAAGTAATAAATGGCCAGTGTTGAGTACTAAGATTTTAGTAATTTAATTATGAAAACCATATGAAGAAAAAGGAAACATTTCATGCCCCAGTGGGCAAATGATTGAACGGTGTATAACGTGCGTTTTTATGCATATTACACATATTATTTTTTTAATTGAGGTAGTTAATTAAAGTGTAATCTATTAATTGAATGTTTTGATTTGTACCTGGTTATGTAAAGTACCAAGCTAAACGTAAGGTACTTAGAATAGATGGACAAATGACCTGAAAAAGGTGGCTGGGACATCCTGGATGTGGAAGGCGGAGGATTAGCAGAAATGACGCACAATGAGAAGACCAGGTCCAGCAGTGGACTGCTGCAGACTAATAGATTGATTGATGTATAGTACCTGTTGGCATGTAAAATAATTAGTGATCATTATTCGGGGCCTAATTACAGCGTTCTGTGATCGTCAGTTGATATGGTTGATCATATTTCGCGTATTATTTGCACTGGAATTCAATTACGAAATTACAATACCAAATCCAATGTATTGATTTTACATTAGTAAGAACACAATAATCATTCTAGTTGTAGTATACAATGTAGCATATGCAACCTATATGTAAGTTGTTCTCAAGCCTATATAGTATATGCATAATGTTATTATCAGCATTTAAATTAAAACTTACCTAAACCAGCACTAAAGAAAACATTTTTTGTCCTTTTTCTGAAAAACGACTCCAGCGTTAAAAAAAATTGTCCTTGTGGCTTGCATAGCGGCGGGTTTCACAGACGACCAGACTCAGAACAAGCAATTGTGTATCGCACAAAATTTTGTCTTAGGCGGGGATCGAACTCGCGACACGTCGCGCTCTCGGCTATCCATGCAGTCAAATTTTGTAAATGATTTCCATTACAACTATTCTTCTGCACTGCACGTGCCGCCACTTCTTTGTATCATTAACATTTAGTTTTCCGAGCAGTGGAAACAAATAGTTCCTATACATCTCTCACTCGTGTCAGATTACCATTCCGTGTAACGTACGAGTACAAACATTACAAACCAACTCGAAGGAATTGATTCGTATTGTTTTCTTCGGAGAAAATTGTCGTTGCTTGTAAACGCTTATAAACGATTGTAATGTTCGTGGATTACAAAAATGTTTACTGACGTTTTTACTAAGATTGGATAGCGTGTGTTGAAATGTGAAGTTTACATGGGAAAATATTGAATTTTCTGTTTGGTAAGATCTAGAATTAGAATTTCTGGTCTATATGTATTTTATTTTTTCCTGACACATCCAAAAGTAGTCTGGAAGATATCGCTATTAGCGATAAGACCACCATTGTACCAATTGTATCCTTACTGTACATATTTTTTTTTACAACTGTAACTACGGTGTACAATAAAGAGTATTCTACGCGTATAGAATATAGACTACGCGATACATTAAACTAGTATTAAAAAGACGAGCCTTTAGTCCTTTTCTAATTTGATTTTGTAATATAAAACGTTTAGACCAGACGATCCATCATAAAACATTTCCATTGGAAACTTAGTTACACGGTTACACAACTAACCGCGTTAATTTAACGGATAAAAGTCAAAGGCAAGTCAGGTTAATTAGAACCGCAAGTGCTAACTAATTTCATGCAAATTGCTCTTCACTAAACGATTGAACATCGAGTACCTATAGCCCCTATAATACCTATAGGTACAATCAACCGCACGTCAAATACTTACGAAAATACACCGTGTTTTTGTGGGAATATAGTTGTTAATATGTCAAAGTTGACGTGCGGTTGACTGTACTTAAATAGGTTTGATTTTAGCCTTTGAAAAGGTCTAAGTGGTTCGTTTGAAAGTAAATAAATTGGTGTTATATTGCTAGAGGTTTTAAGAACACTAGACCTTTAAAGTCAATAAAATATTGAGCCTATAAAATAAAACCTTAACTCGTTGACCCCACAGTCAAACCATTGCTACAGTTTTGTGGGGCTTCGCTTATAAGTTACCTTTGAGAAATAAATATAGGTAAGTAATATAAAAACAAAATTGACGTTTTAATTAAATAATTATTAGATTACTGTTAGTTCAGTCTTAAGAAAATCATCTAGTACATTTTCGTGATCCCCTAATGCTTGTTCTAACTCTGAGTGTTCTTTCTTCAAGAAATGATGTGAGACATTTGTAAGAATTCTGAGACTTGGGGGATACATTCTTTACCACGAGAAACAAACTCAAACATTAAATTCATTAATACGACAGCCGTTGAACAATCCACTAAAACCACAAAAAACACGATGAGTACTATAGGAAGTTATACAACACATCAATATTATTACAACTTGTATTTATCGATTAACTTTAACGGAGCTGTAGTCATTAAACACGGTTCGAAGCGATGTCAACCGTAACGAAAAGTTAAATTGATCCCGGTAAACTGTTTTATGAAACAGCAAGTTACCTTCATGGTGGCTTTAGGTTTAGAATTGATCGAAATATATTAGAAAACATAATATATTTTTTAGAAAATTGTTTTTTTTTTCTTTCGGTTTCGAATTATGAAATTGTGTAGGTAACGCTTTCTTTTAAAATTTGTGGCAAAGTGCGTAAATTCTTTCCTCGAATAATATGGAGCATTGGTTGCATTCAACTTTTTCTAATCTTTCGAAATCCCTAGCTCAGTAGTTTTCTCTAAATTACAAATGTGATTTATCATACTGCTACATTTTGCAGTATGATTCATAAACCTATGCAAGTTCCATGTACAATGTATACGCAAAACAAATATAAGAGGTCAAATCCCAGTGATGCACATAGCAATTTAATATTAATAATATAATATTCCACGAATTTGACATAACGCCATCTAGTCTCAAACTAAGCAGAGCTTGTGCTATGAGTACTAGACAATTGGTAAACTTATATACTTCTTAATACATATTATAATAGCGGTCCGACCGATTTCGGCCACGGCGGCCAGTGTTACTATGACACCAGCCAGCTACGCAGGACATATTATAGTGCACAAGCGTGTGCGCAAACACAGGTGCACTCTCTATTCCTTTACTCTCATAGCCCGATGGGACGGTAATCCGACACGACCGGAGAGAGATCAGGCGCAGGACCCACATTTTTACGTGCCTTCCGAAACACGGAAGCTGTGATATTTATTTCTTAAACGCACACAACATTCGAAAAGTCGGTGCGCGCCGTGGGGATCGAGCTCAGGACCTCTGACTTAGCAGTCCTACGGTCTCGCCACTAAGCTATCACAGCTACATATTATACATACATTACACCCTATTTACAATTTGGTAATCCCAGCATAAACATCAGTGTAACATTGTCCGTTGATATAAATTGAAGTGTGCCACTGCAGTACTAACTTCACGTGTCCTTCCCTCGTATATAACCGCGCACCGCCAATAAATGTCAAAGAGAAATGGTTTAATATGGCGCCCCTGTCTACTAACGATATGTCGATGCTAATTCTACAATTACTGTAAACTGTAGGGTTTGAATTTATAGTAACGTGGACTTCTGCATCCAGCTGCGGTTGGTTATTTTTGAAATATATATTTACAGTCAGTTACTGCAGAGTACAGTTAAACAAGTTTAATATAAAACTACAATATCTATAGAAACCAGCCTGTAACATTATTTTGTTTGCTGTTTTTAAATCTAATTATGTTATTTTTTGTTACTGATTGTATTTTTTTATGTGTCACATCTATCATGACGTTTACAGTTATAAGAAAATAACAATGTATCTTTCAATAAAACCTTTTTCTGTAACACTATATTGAATTGCTTTATCACGAATTTATTATTATAATATTATTTATTCATTCAGAACTGTTGTCATCAGCACAACGCTACAGTCCAGTATCCAATGGGCTTATTGAAAACACGCAATTGCATATCGCATTGAACTTATAGAGAGTCAAATGAAAAGCATTCTTCCATGAATAGAGTGCAGAACAAAGATGGCTGCATGGCGGGGAAATGGAATCCCATTGTAATGACAGCGCGCGCCGATGGAAACCTGCGTGTATGTGGGTAGTCCTCTTTTCATTTCGGTTTTAGCGTTATCTAGTGTTTTAGGACGTTAAAGGTTAATGTTTTTAAACTTTCGCGACTTGTACACATATTTTAGATGACAAATGGGTCTTATTCGCGATATAATTCGATATTTCTTTTCTACGTTATTTCTAGGTGGTTTTGAAAAGTATGTAATGAGGACTTTGTCGTTCATGGAAGAATGGCTGGACGAACAGTACAATAGAGAGATGCATTTATACGTCGACTCTTTATCTATAAATGAGATATTATGGGAAAAAAATTATGAACGAATGAATTAAAATTCCAGTTGAAGAATTTTAGTTGGTCACCTAATACGTGTTATCGGATCTATGAGACGAGGATAGTTTCGCTTTGGTCTATAATACTTTCAAAGATTATTAATCAATTAGTTTGTTTATATGTAATACAAATATCTTAAAAACTGAATGGTCTAGTTGTGCTGTTCCAAAATATCATTTCTAAGGCCAAAAACAAATGCAATATTCTATTCCTTGTATGTATTACATACAATATTTTAGGGTTATCATCAATTTATTCCGAACTATACCACGATACTGCTCCTGACAGCTTCGTTTCCAACTTGGAAGATATGTTGTGTTCTTGAAATCTATCCTAACTTTCAGCTGCAAAGTTTTAATGCGATACTGCACGAAACGCTTCCTCAACGGTCAAGGTTTACTTCAATGTTATTGCTGATCGGTTTAAAGGTTAAAATAAAATAAATTTTTACAAGTTACATATGTGTTCAATATTTGTACGCCTCTAGTGAAAACATGGAGGATCTACCTACTTGTAACATCTCACACTACTGTAATTTAACGTATGTTTACAAATAAAGCATTCTGATTCGTTTAATGTATGCACAAGTCTCAAACTCGCAATATGAATTTAAGTTTTTCACCATTTGGTGACATAATGTAATGTAATGTTTTTAAAGTTAGATGATAGTTTGCTCTTATGATAAGTTTAAACTTTCGCGACTTGTGCACATATTTTAGACAATTATATTTTACACAGAGGAGGTGCCCACAATTGGTGCAACTCGGCCGAAATGTTGCGCGTCGGGAGAAAAGAAATATCGAATTACATCGCGAATAACGAACCTACTGTTGACGAAAGTACAACACCATTATCTACTTTTTTGCATGACTGATACTTATAAATATATACAACTGTAATATTTAAAAGTTTGTACTAAAAATTACATTTCTACATAAACAACGAATACATTTAACCAACCCATTTCTGTTCAACATGATTTTCTCTTAAAAGCTTGTAGTCTGCAAAAAACACAGATCCATTTAAAATTACTATTGTTGGATAGCTTTTATACAAATCGTTACAGAATAAAAGCCTATTATAATGTTCGCATTAAAACACTTTTCCACTAGTTAATGAACCCTTAATATCTGCGTTTTATGTTTCATTTGACGTGTTTATGCAGTTTGTGCGTATCTGTTTATTCTATTGGTATATAATTTTGTTATTTAGCAATTCAGTTGTACTGTATTGAATTTGATTTGTTATTTGGTAATTATACAGATTTAGCATGGATCTAGTTTAGTATTATCGTGTTATCTAACAAATAGGTTTTTAATCCGAACGTTAATTTGATAATTATCTTCTATTTTAAGAATTATGTTATGTATTTAAATTAGATGCAGTAATTAGTAAATAAAATCTTCATTTTATTGTCGTGTTCCTTCACTTTCTACCATTTTCAGACGAGTTTAAAGTCAAATGTCGCGAAAGACTTTCTAGTACTTACACTCTGTAGTTAAATACTTACTAAAGTACGCTTAAGTTCCAGTTGTCTCCATATTAAGATTTTTACAATGTTGTTCGTACATTTTGGACAGCAAACTATTTGCGATATAATTCGACATTTCTTTTTTCCTAAAATATGTGTACAAGTCGCGAAAATTTAAAAACATTAGTTGTTCTTAAAGTTATACATTCATACTGATCCCACTTTGTGTTTTTATTAAAGATGCACATAAATATTTATGATAGCAGCGGAATTCGAACTTGCACCGTTATGTCACAAATCGTGCATGTTTGTCGATGATCTAATCGGCACACGGAAAGAGCTTATGCTCTTGTAAAGACATTGACCTAATAAACAAGTTATTAGCCAAATCATATTATTATTTAAAACCTTGTAATTCTTGTAAGAAAATAGAGCTAGTTTTCTTACGATTTAATTATTTCTTTATTAAGTCGTAAATCAAAACAACACCCTGTAATCAAAAAATTATCTTGCTTGTCTGTATAGATTGCTTTTCATTTTGATCTCCCAAAGTCCCACAGCTGGGATTAAAACCAGTAAAAACTGGATTGGCTTGATCAGATTCCGGTGTTTAATTTATTCACGGCCATCAACCTGGTTATATTATGCAAACTACTGTAATAAGCGAAATCGATACAACGTTACGTCTTTATAATGCCGCCGTGTGTTGGGACACCGCTATTTAGGAAAGCAAGTGGAATTTGAACCGTACTGCTTAGAAAATAAAGGTGTTGTTGAAATTGATAGTTTGGATGCAAAATCTTGAGTTTTAAAAACATTAAATGGTACGATATATTGTGTGTAATCTATGTCGAACAACTTCTTTTAATTAGTCTATTTGTTATTGTAAATGTTGAAAGACCCTACAGAATGTATTTCTAATCATAATAATATGTACGTACACGTCGTCAATTCTCTTTGCATAAATTATTCACAAAGCAATTTCAAATCACAAAAAATATATCACTTTTAGACCAAACCTCTGTGATTATAATCTATCAATACACACTTTGAACATATTTCTTTGATATAACTCTTTGTAGTTTTAGTTAATTTCCATACCTTTCTTAAACATTTATGTCACAATGCTTGTATATCCAATCACATTGTAATATCCATTTTCAGTTCATCTCATTCGTAATTCCGTTTGCAGTTGGACCGAACTTTGTTAATATATAATAATTGTGGATCTATTCGCAAGGCGTATGGACTTTACGGCAACCCCGGCACCCAAAGCTCCAGAAGGAACATAGTGGGTTTTAGTCAGTAAATGTCTGACACTCTCTCCCGCTGCACCCACAGCGGGCGAGGTCATTTGATGATTTCCTACGGAAAAAAATGCCGTATGAACTTAGCATATTGTTCAGGTTTCAATAGTTTTGTAACTATTTGTCAAGGGGACGAAGTATTTAAGTTTATGCTGATGGATATTAAAGTGTCATGTTGGAAGGGAACTATTGTAAAGGAATTTGAAAAGTTTTCACGCTGAGTTAGTGTTGGTGACGTTGATTTAATTATGGTGACCGTTTTCCTTAAGTTTGAATAAAAGACTTTGTCTAAAATAGGCGTGTATAAATATTTTTAAACTTTCCCGACTTGTACACATATTTTAGAGAAAATTGTGACAACCAAGTAAGGTTACTTAGGAAACCCTGCGCTTCACGAAGACGCCACTAGCTGTCATCAGTCTACCCGTGCCCAAAGTCAGAAAAATATACCGAATTACATCGCGAATAAGACCCGTTACTTGTCTAAAATAGCCTTGTACACATATTAGCCTATACTAAGAGATTTCTCCTGTTATCACTGCAATGCATAGGTATAGGTCAATGTCTTAAAACTTTTGTGGCTTCTTTGTAAGCACGTTTTTGTTTGTCTTTCAGAAGAATGAATATTTCCCACGCGTATTTTCTTAAAACATTTATTTTCGTGGCGGGCAACAAAAGAGCGTTTCCAAACACGATATCTGCGACGTGAATTAAAAATTATGTGAATGAGACAACAAAAAAGCTAAATTACACTCGAGAAATTTTTAATTTATCATGAGAACAAAGTTGTAGAGGTGTTTTTTTATGATGATTGTTCGTCCCAAGTTGGTGTAGGACGGCATTCTTTTCAATTAAGTCTATAATTGCGTGCCACATCGATTCGTATTTGTTTACTATAAAAACGTTACAGAAAATCTACTTAGTACAGTCATGCACTCGGTATGATTCATCTTATATCAAGATTGTCTTCCACGGCTTTTTATGCCAAGTGAAGTCGTTCTAACTTGTCAATTTTGTTCTTTGGTTTTAGCTTAAAATATCAGTTAAAAGCATTACAACGAGTCTTAAATATTGATTCGACGCGGAATTACATTAATTTTGTAATCATAAAGCCCTAATAGACAGGCCAATACACTCAAAACGATCGTTCTAAACCTTCTGCATCACCTATACTATGTCCACCAAGGAACTTGATCGTTGACCACGCGACTTTTTTGTCGCTATTACGCCTCGCAATTGATTTTGCATGCGGTACACCTGCTGGCTTGACAAACGGTCGATTGTATTGTTTTCGCCTCATTAATGTACTACATATGTATGCTCTGTCGCGATTTCACTTGAGGGTAAACAGGGGTCCAAACGAAAGTGCTTTTTGATGGTTGAGGATAATACTTTGTTGATATTTAATATGTATGGTATGTGGCGTGGCTTTAGATATTCATGATTCGTAATGGATTGATGAAAAATATGTGCGTAGTAGTTAATTCATTTGTTTTGTTTTGATCGGTTGAAGTCTTTTACAAGTTTAAAAAGAATTAAATGTTCCTAAACATTCACACAACGCCTTTTAGTCACAAATTTAGCATACTAAATAGCTTGTGTTATGAATACTAGACAACTTGAACTAAGGCGTTTGCCTTGTATATTTCTAAATCCATACATATATAATAAATAGATAGTAGATAAATTACACCCAGACACAGAACAAATGCTTATCACACAAACATTTGTCCTGGGTGGGGATCGAAACCAAACACAGCAGCAGCACTTCGACACAGCAGTCAGGGTCACTAACCACTTCTATTAGACTTAAAGGTTTCATAAATAAACTACGTATCAGTTGCAAACACATATGACACCTCCTGTGAGAACCAACTCATATATGTAATACCTAAACATTTAAATATTTTGTAAATTCAGCTATCAAGTGCTAACACAAGTTCAATTTACGTGAGAACTAAGTTATATGATAGCTTTAACTGTCTTCTTCAATATGAACAATGTATAGAATGTACTGCTCTTGTGAGCTATTCGTGGTTCAATCCTTACCGTATCAGATAAACTAGTCTTGCCTTTTCTGGTGCAAACGCAGCTTCTTTTTATTATCCTTGAGTACCGATGTATCTGACTTAATTAGGTTTCTACTAGTAAACTTTTATAATTATAATGTACTGTTTAGCAATTTTATTTGTTACAATGTTAAGCTTAACTTTTATATGATCCTATTGATATTAAAGGCTGTAAGTATGAATGGATGATTATAATAACTTTTTACACTCATATGCTGGCGCAATTATGATGAAATTTGGTATGGAGTTAACCGACACAGATTAACACATAGCCTTTTTAATCGACTGCATCAGAGAGGTCTTGTTTTTGCAGCTATAACTTTAAAAGCTTTGTGTAGAAATATACATGAACTTAAAAAGCTTGAAGCAATTTACCAACTTAGTACTAAAATCCAAGTAAAATTGATTTTACATTAACACATTCGCTTCTAGTTACCAACTCGTCCTTGGAATTTGTCGAGATGTTTAAACAAATGAAAGTGTGTGTCAATTTCTTGTTTAATATAATATTAATTGGCGATACGTGTTTCATTAGTGAAGTTTTTAACAAGGTTCCCTTCAAGTTTGTTGTTTTGTATTATATGCCTATTTCATATTCCTAGGTACTCGCATAGTATAATTACATAATACAGTATGAAGTCTTCATATACAACGTTGATAAAAGCGAGAGGCATTAAATGAAACCACATATTCTGTATATCATTATAAGGCTACACAACAAAAATCAAATCAATGTAAGCAATAGTTTAGTCACAGGATATTTTTTTAGTTTTTTTTTAGTTTGAACATGCTGTATCTTCCTGATTAGGTGACTAAGTTTTATAGGCATAGTTATCTAGTTGGCGGTCGTAACGGTCTCCGTTCCACTGGACACAGAAAGACAAAGACGAGTAAGTGCACCTGTGTTTTGCGCGTACTCTTGTGCACGTTAATATATCCTGCGCAACTGACCGCTTCCGTATAAGGACTCCGCAATTCAGTTTAGTCCTACGGCGATAGGGGGAGGTAGAGAGGCTTGACGTGATGCTCGTTGAGCTTTGTCTGACTCCTGCACGTAGGCGGCCTTGGGGGTGTAGTATTACATCGTGGTCGCTTCTGCTCTGCATCGGGGTGACAGGGCGGATTCGGCAACACCCGAGGTGACAAAGCAGCCCTATTTAGGGTGGCACTGCTTTCCCCGCTCAGCCGGGGAGGGGGCTAGAAAAGGTGCCCTAAACAAATGCTCATCCCAACCTACAAAGAGGGTAGCAACCGCGGCTGCCTCTGCATCCCAAATTCGCGGTCGACGTTACAAAAATATAAAGAATATAAAATCAACACCAGCATTAATGACCTTTGGCGCGTGGAATGTGCGTACACTTCTAGATCGCGAAGCAAACATTTGTCCGGAACGAAAGACTGCCATCGTAGCAAGAGAACTTCATCGCTATAATATTGATGTGGCTGCGCTCAGCGAAACACATCTCCCCGATGAAGGAGAGCTGACAGAACACGTGGGTGGATACACTTTTTATTGGAAGGGACTTGCTGCCAACGAACCGCGAAGGTCAGGTGTAGCTTTTGCAGTCAAGAATAAGCTTGTCAAACACCTAGAAGAATACCCTGTACACATTTCCGACCGTATTACTACACTACGCCTTCACATGGAACATAACAATTACCTTAATATCATCAGTGTCTATGCCCCAACGCTAGACAAGTCTGATGAGATTAAAGACAAATTTTATGAGGAGCTAACGCAGTGCTTAGATCGTATTCAGACAAGAGAGCAGATCCTACTCTTGGGTGACTTTAATGCTCGGGTGGGTCGGGATTATGAAGCCTGGCCTAAAGTTCTAGGCAGACATGGTCTTGGAAATATGAACAGCAACGGACAGCTGTTGCTTAGTCTCTGCGCACAATTCGATCTTGCGATTACAAACACCATGTTCAGATTACGAGCTAAATATAAGACCACGTGGATGCACCCTAGATCAAAGCACTGGCATCTTATTGACTACGCTATAGTGCGTCAGAAAGATGTGTCACAGGTTCAGGTTACCCGTGCCATGCGCGGCGCTCACTGTTGGACTGATCATCGGCTTCTGGTTCTTAAGATACGTTTTCGACATCAACATCCCCGTAGATCAGACAGACCGAAACAAAAGCATCTGAATCTTGAACAACTTCAAGATAAAGACACGAGAAAGGAATATGCCGAAAACTTGAGTTCTGTTTTGCAGCCTCTTGATCTAGAATCCGGTGAAGTCGGCAAAATGTGGGAGTCCCTTTCTTCTCAAATTCTCGGAACTGCTACATCAACTTTAGGTCCGAGGGTCCGAAAACACGAGGACTGGTTTGATGAAAATAATGGGGTACTAACGGACGCTATTGATAGACACCGTCGACTTTTGAGGCGGCACAGCAGAACACATAGAGGTGAAACTGTTACGGAAGTACGTCATAGTGAAATGGAGCTTCGTAAGCTCACACGAAAGGCGAAAGAGAATTGGTGGTTGGAGAAGGCTCATCACATACAATGGCTTGCTGATACCAACCAGCTAGGCAATTTTTACAATGAGGTAAGAAGCCTGCTTGGTATATCCTCTACAGCAAAAGTCCCACTCAGGCCGACCAATGGCAAAGGGCTTCTTAAAGATAGGAAAGAAATACTCGAGCGATGGGCGGAGCATTTTCAGAAGCTACTTAACGTGGATCATTCTGTCAACATAGACCACGTTCGCTCGTTACCTCAACAGTCTCATGCCTTCGAGCTTGACGAGCCAGTGTCCCTAGAGGAGGTTACTCTGGCCATTAAACAGCAGAAAAATAATCGTGCAGTTGGAGTGGACTCCATACCGGGAGAGTTATTGAAGTACGGTGGGGAGGACCTGCACTTTGCGATTTGGAAACTTTTTGCCGCTATATGGGAACAAGAACAAGTCCCATACACTTTTAAAGTGTCTCTCATTCGGGCTCTATATAAAGGCAAAGGTGATCGAGCCGATTGCGGTTCTTACCGCGGTATTTCCTTACTCTCAGTTCCGGGAAAAGTCTTCGCTAGAGTTCTAATGAATCGACTTAGAAATTTATCGGAAAAGATCCTGCCAGAATCCCAGTTTGGTTTCCGACCCGACCGTGGTACCTGTGAGGCCATTTTCTCATTGCGTCAACTACAAGAAAAAAGCAGAGAACAGGGTCGCAATATGTATCTCTGTTTTGTTGACCTTGAGAAGGCTTTTGATAGTATACCGCGAGAAGCCCTTTGGTTAGTTCTGCAGAAACTAGGATGCACAGAGAAATTTGTTAGACTTTTAAGACTGCTTCATGACGATATGCAGAGCTGTGTCGCTGTAAACGCAGATCAGTCAGAGTTTTTCCCCGTTACCTGTGGGGTAAAACAAGGTTGTGTCCTTGCGCCCACACTGTTCGCGTTATATTTTGCAGTTATGGTTCAGGAAGTTTTACAGACAACTCCTGAAGGAATTCGCATACGTTTCCGTAATGATGGCAATCTTTTTAACTTAGCCAGGCTCAAGGCTCGTACCAAAGTTTCTTACGCACTGATCACTGAGATTGTCTATGCAGATGATCTGTGTTTTGTAACTGATTCCCCAGAAGGCCTGCAACGACTTATGGCCAATCTACACAAATCCTGTCGAAATTTCGGTCTGAAGATTAATGTCAAAAAGACGGAAGTGATGTCTTTAGATGTCCGTGGTCAAGAGACACTGACCATTAAACTCGGTGAGGACGTACTAAAGCAGGTGAATACATTTCGCTACCTGGGGAGCACTATAACATCAAAGTGCGACCTTGATGCTGAAATCAACAGTCGGATCGGTGCCGCAGCCGCGGTATTCGGCAAACTGGATCGCAAGGTTTTCAGCTCACATGACCTGAAGCTGGCTACTAAAATAGACATATATAGGGCTGTAGTATTGCCGAGCCTGCTGTACTCATCGGAGTCATGGACGGTTTACTGCCGCCATATTCGAGCTCTGGATCGTTTCCATATGAAATGTCTGCGCAAAATATTGAACATCCGTTGGTCTGACCGCATCCGAAATACGGAAGTGTTGCGAAGAGCTAACATTATGGGGATCGAGGCCTACCTCATGCGCAGACAGCTCCGCTGGTGTGGACATCTATCACGAATGGCGAATAAGCGTACAGCAAAGTGCATCTTTTTTTCTGAACTTGAGGAGGGCAAGCGTAAGCATGGCGGGCAACTCCTCAGGTATAAAGATGTGCTGAAGCGCCATATGAAAAAGTGCGATATTGAGCCTTCAGAATGGGAACAAATGGCTATTCGACGACCAGAATGGAGGACGTTGGTAAAGACCAGAGTCAAAGACTTTGAGGACAAACGCTGTTCCGAACTGGATGCTAGACGCGATGAATTAAAAGCACGCCCACCTTGTGCCATACCATACAATTTTTGCAATGGTGTACTGACCTGCCCACATTGTGCGCGAACATTTAGTAATAAGATCGGCTATGTGAGCCATGCACGAGCACATCAACGACAAATGGAACTGTAAAACGGAGAGTGAAGAGGTCGCCGTGGCCGAAATCGGTCGAGGAACATATATATATATCTAGTTGGCTCCGGTTGGGTCCGAAACTAGTCGGGCTATCCCGATAAATACGCGTGAGTAAACCGTTATAACGTTTTAAGTATCATGAATCATCCTCACGAAAGTTATTATAAAAATATTGCTTACATTGATTTGATTTTTGTTGTATAGCCTTATAATGATATACAGAATATGTGGTTTCATTTAATGCCTCTCGCTTTTATCAACGTTGCATACGGACGCAATGCAAGTTATGTTTACGCTATCGGATCGTGGCATAATTCAAGTTTTATTAGAAAATAGTGACAGTGACGGATTTAATCTACACTAATATTTTTAAGAGGTAAAGTTTGTGAATGAATGAATCTGATAGTTGGTCCTAAAATAAACAAAGTGTAATAACTGTATTTAGGTACAATGCGTAACATATTCGCTTACTATTTTGGTGTATAATTTAATATTCTCGTTTCTCTCGGTAATGATGTGGGTACAGGTCGATTGCGACTGTTTCGCTTTTGTCAGAACCCAGTTTCCCTCATTGTTCCCCGCATCATTAATTTACACCATTAGAGTTTGGTCCGCAGGTTTCGGTACTACCCATATTTCAGAGGTCATTTCACAAACCAAGGTCTCACTTACACTAAAATAATTGGTGTTTTTCGTAAAATTGAGATACCCTTTTACAAAGATTAATATTTTTTTCAAATTATTTTTTTTAATAATGATTTTAATGGGATTTTGTGACGAAATCTCAAGGTTTTGGTGTCTACGCATCTATTGTATTAAATAAAGTGCCTATAAATTTCCCTATATTAAAATTTAATGTTAATCTGACAAGATCAATAGACGAAGATTTAGAAAGAGAAAGGGGAGGCCTTTACTCGGCAGTGGGATTTTATTAGGCTATATAAAAAAAATGTTATCACACAACTTCGTAAATTCCATCTTCCTTCAATTCATTACATTACAAGATCTCATTACTTATAAGATTCATTACTTAAGAAAACCAGCTTAAAGCAGCTAATTAGTTCAAATTCTATCAACAAAACCAACCAGTCTTCAATAATTAGCTATTTTATTGATGTTACTCGCGTGTATTCTAGATCTCCATATAAGTGGATCGGCATACCGATAATATATTAGTGTCAGTTTTTAGCATTATAGTTTTATAGTATGCGAATGTTAATGGCGTGCAGTTCTCACGGTGCGATCGTACTATGGAGCGGTGTCACGACACCTGATGCCGAAGATAAACGCTTCTGCGCTTGCGCATGTGACCTGTTTTGATTGTAATTATGAAGCTTTGTTATTGACGGATTGACGGGCCTGTTGGTGTAGTGGTTAGTGACCCTGACTGCTATACCGGAGGTGGTGGGTTTGATTCCCACCCAGGACAAATGTTTGTGTGATGAGCGAGATGAAGATTAGGTAATCATATAACCAGCAAATTAAAAATTCAGTGCTTTTTCTGGCACTTTGTAGCACATTATGCAGTGACAGTGAGCCAGCCTTAATAATAAACTACTACATAATACATCAAGACCCAAGTACACCAAGCTTCCTTATACCGTGTATCTATTAATAATATAACTATCTCCATATCGCCATCAGTAACCTGTTCCTCAGTGTCATGTATGGGAAATGCTAGTAATTACCCATGGGATAACAGGAAAACGCTTCGTACCTGTACTTATATGTCGAGGAAGGCTGATGGGATATTTATAGCTATTCAGTCTATTTATAAATTGACGGTTACAACGGCGCGCATTTTATATGTGAAGGATTATGATTATCTGTTGCGATAGGATCTTTTTGTAGTTGACTGCCGAATAATGCTCGATTTTGTTTTATTAAACCGACTCTCGGAATAAGGAATTTAATCCTTGTATCGCGGGGGGTTTCAGAGATATTCAATTCACATGCGCAAAGATAGCCAGGCTCTGAACAAGCCTTTGAGGATCGCACAAATCCTTGACTTGCGCGAGGATCGAACCCGCGATACGTAGCGTACAGTGGTAATTGGCGTGTTGATCTGTACCTCTTGGCTATCCGTCCAGTAAATTATTTGAGAAATGTTGTTTTTTTGGTGTCATGCCGAATAGTCAAACCTGTGAATGGCCTCACTATGTAGTGTGGTGATTAGACTACAGATTAACAACATTTTTAACTCGACTGTTGCTTGAAACTTACTTGTTAATGGCATCCAATTATAGGAAAATTAAAACTTGTTAGTAAGAAAGTGTAAGAGCGTGAAAAACTATAATTTTTCATAATAACTACTTGTAAGTTCTCGAGACTCTATTCTTAGAAATACTAGATACCCCACTATATTATTATATCTAGTAAAAAAATTGCTCAATAATACTCATAATATCATCATCATCTTCCTACCCTTATCCCATTTCACTTGGGGTCGGCGCAACACGTTTTTCTCTTCCATACTCCCCTATCAGACGTCACAGTATTTACTCCTTTTCACCAAATATAAATTAGTAACCTAATAACGTTATATAAAAATTACCATTTATAATTTCACGTGCATATTAACTGTACTGGCTTACTTCCAGATGTTTTCTCCCGTTTTACTACGTACCAGTTGTGTTCTTGTAATTCTAATCGACACTGGTGGCTACTAGTTAGTTGGCTATGTTCCCTACAAATATTATGCACTATCTCTTTGCTAATTGACTTTATAGTGTAGGTGTAGTCGACTGGGACAAGTGTTTAGGAAAGTCATTGCGATTACTTTAAGGCTAAGTTCATATTTGATGGAAAATGCGCCGCGAAACACCAGCCTAGTAAAATTTCTCCTTTAACTCTATTGAATTGTTCAAATTGTACCCATCTGTTTGTTAATAGATTATTATTTGTATCTCTTTTAATTCATGGGATAATTGCAAGGAAAGAAACCCGATCCTTTTTAAAGGCCTACACAGGGCACAGGTCCAACATGCAGAGGCCTTGCTTATTGTATTATTATAATTAAATGAACTGGCAAGTTAATGTCACGCCACTTGATATCTTCTAATGCGTATCATTGTTTATACCCTCTGAGCGGACTGTTGACCGACAATGCGTTAGTTCGCCGATTGGGGAAGGTTGCATGAATTATTATGTATTTGTTTGTTCTGGGGTCATTCTCAACAGTCTTAGAGTCATACGACTAATCTTTACCAAAAGAAAGGTAATGTTAAAGTATGTATTTTCTATCTGTTAGAGACGAGGCCTGTATTCAGTAATAGGACAGTTACACACATCATAACCTAACTGGTTTAAAATTGAAAGCGTATGTCAATGTCATGACGTTGCCATTGACAAGCGATTGATCACAAACCAGATATAATACTTGTATTTACGTAAGACTATTTATTTAACATATCAGATAAATATCTTCGTTCTTGTTATCACTCACTCTTTCACCGTCTCATAGAGAGTACTTTCTCTAGCATAGTCCTTACATAACAACAATATTATAATTATGTCCCAACATAATAATGCCTCCTGACCGATTACGGCCACAGCGGCTAGTGTTACTATGACACCAGTCAACTACGCAGAACATATTAAAGTGCACAAGCGTGCGCGCAAACACAGGTAGGTACACAATATTTCTTTAGTCTCATAGCCCGATGGGACGGCAATCCGACACGACCGGTGAGAAATCAGGCGCAGGACCCACATTTATACGTCCATTCTGAAACAAGGAAGCTGATATTATTTCTAAACCGCACACGACATTCAAAAAAGTCGGTGCGCTCCGTGGGGATCGAACTCGAAACTTTTGACTTGGCAGTCCTATGGTCTTACCACTAGGCTATCACAGCTTTATTTCCCAACACCTTAATTATTTACGTGATCCTAAAATACTCAGACGCTGACCCACTTAGACGAGAATCCTTTTAAAGAATTACAATGCCGGCAAATACTTGCTGGATGTTAAACCTTCAAGTAATTTGTTCTAATTTAATAATTCCAGAACCCTTTTGTATTTCAAGTGTATCTTTAGGTCGAGGGAAACGAAAAATAAATACCTACCTATTTCAAGTTAATTTCAATATTTATCTCGTTTTAATTATTAAGTACACAATTGCTCCTTCAACAATAAGAAATTGGAATTAGTTTAGTTTGTATAAATTGTTATTTAGAGGTTGGTTTGTTTTGGTAAAACAATTAATTATGAGATTGAACAATAAGTCTATTGGCCGTCTTACGAACTATACCACATTTTAATGAAACTATGAGACTCAAGCTTTGTTTATGTTTGTTCTAAGTTTCTGTCTAGGTATCATGTAATTTGTGTGTCCATGAAAGTACCCGACACAAGAATTCAATATCAAAATGTAAAGAAAAGAAAAAATCAACAGCTTATAAGAGGCGAATGGGCTTATTATAACTAACATTATGTTTCCTAAAAGCTTCCCATAAGCACGGAAAATAAACAAATAAATATTATATACGAAAAACAACATCAATACCGTTTAAAATGATTACACAGAATAAAATACACAATTACACACATAATATCTTCTTTCTTAAAATATAAACACTCGTTTCTACCCGCCATACGAAACCATCTCGGTGAATGTAAATATTTGTCCCGTCTAAGTTACTTAATCCTAATTGGATACAACTTTAAACTGTGCAAACATCACTTAATTTGTTTAAAGTAAACATGTTTACTGTATTTAAAAGGCCTTAAGCTTCTTAAGTAATTTGATAAAAGTTAGTTCACATTGTTAAGTATTATATTTTTGCGTAGAATTTTTCGATGACTTGTAATTTCGTCATTAGTGCTGTAACTGTATTCTAACACAATTAGTATGATTCAAGTAAATCCACACAAAAGTTGTATATCTAGACCGGTTAGTATCAATATAGTTTTTTTCAGTTATTTAAAGTATCTATTATTCCATTATTTTGTTTTGATTTTGGATAGTGGCAACACTGCCGACTAGTTGTCAAAAAGTCGGGCTCTTGAAAATTAATATTTAAAAATTAGATTTAATTAGTTTTAATGATATATTTTGTGCTCTGCTACCTTTTGTATTGTAAATAATTAAGTATTTAGTGTTAGGGCAGCCATTAGTGTCCCACTACAGGCTAAGTGCCTTACGTCCTTCCATTTATTTTGATCCATGGCAAACAGGGGCTAGTCCTCAACGAAAGAATGTAGTTCTAAAACACTACTGAAAAAAGGAAGGTTCTCTCTCTTGCGTGCTATCTCTGCCTCTATTACGTGATATGTAACCTACCAACTGTTTAAATGAACATTATGGAAGCAATAAATATCATTGAAGATATTGTGAGGAAATGTAGACGTTATTTTTATTGTTCATATCTAGGTATATTTAAGCAAATTTTTATACAACGAATGAGAATATGTCATCTATGAGCATATTAAAGGCCAAGAAGCGGTCTAAACCTGAGACGTAGATTTATATAGATCAGTTAAAAAAAACCTATTAACATAAAGTTAAAATCTAAACACACTGAATGAAGTAATTAAGTGATCTGTTGTTGCAACTTTAATCATTATAATTGTAGCTCAAGACGTGGGAAAAAGTTAGTATCTCTTTATCTCATTGTGGTGCTCTAGTAAGTAACCTTAGAATAATTGTTCAAATAACTATATATTTCAAGGCTTTTTAATTTATCTGTCAAAGATAGTTCAAATATCGGGGTAGTTTGTATCGCTTTCCCGTGGTGCCTGGTAAAAGGGAAGGTTGAGGAACTCCAGTTGTTTTAGCCGGTAAGAGTCTGGTATGCCTCTCTGAAGCTTGTCTGAAGGCGAAGAAAGTCTACAAGGACTTTCCGTGGTAAAAATGTCATAGTCAACCTATTCTATGCTGGGATAGTTTAAAAATACCAACCGATCAAAGAATAAAACAGTCATTTAACACAAATCAACACCTTTGCAAGATTCTTAGATTATCAGGAAAATCGCACATAACAAGATTTTAATAGCACAATAAATCTGCGATCCTCGTTATGGATCGAAACGATTAACGAGATTGCATCGGGAATCGAACCCGCGACCCACGCTTCTCGCAACCGGTTAGTGTCGGTACGCACCGTGAGAATTGTGTTAATAACATTTATTTTTGCGCTTTTTGGCAATTTAAGGTCAATTGAAACAGTAACTAATGTGTGGATGATAAGGTTTTAAGTGTTAATTTATTAAAAAGCAGTATTCATTAATTATATCAATGTAAGTAAGAAGTGAATGAGAACTTAGGTACTATTGATTGAGACGTTAATGTAATATTAATCAATCTTATGTAGGTTTTTAAGAAGGTTCTTTATTTTCCTAGCCTATAGTGTCCTACGTCCTTTCACGATTCGCATTCCTGCGATACTGTAGTCTGGATAGAAAAAGTTTTTTAGTAAATAAATATTTTAACGTAAGAATAAAAAACATTAAAAAAAAATCTGCCATAGTTTGTTCACACGACGATAGACTTAGATACAATTTTCAGGCATCCATCGGTTTACTTCTAGACAAATAATTATCTTACCGAAGAAATAGTGTTGTTTTAACCTTATTTCTAGACATTCTGTAAGAAAATAGTAAGTAAATAGATATTTTAGTTAAAACCAGAGTAAGGTAGACTCGTCGAAACCCAGGTACACCTCACTGAGTGACAACCCATTATCGTATTGCTCCAGGGAATAAAGCATGAGAACTCTTTTAGCAGTGTCTGAGGGACTAGACAATGTATTCTTCTCGCTAAATATAGTATCTTATCTTTGATTGATTAAATGGAAAATACTGATAGAATGAGATAACACTCCATTTAGACAATAATAGCAACCACCTCTTGATTTACATTAAATTACTCTTCAATAAGTTTTGCTGACTTCAGACTTAGAAGCAGCTTAATTTACAACATTCCTAGTTACTCAAATAAAACTTCTTTAAGGCCTAATAAGCGAAAACTAACACCTACAAGTAAGCAATTACTCCAATACCTCCAACAGTTTCGCGTCTTTCAACACAGTTTCACACGGGAACTTAAAAACAGAGCATTGTCAAACAGCTGATTTATAACTGACTAGAAACATAACAAATGGTACTCACAACTACCAACAACTTGTAAGTAATATTACAGCTGTTGTGTAAAAGAGACGGCGCTCTACGCCGTGTATCGCACTGTCTCTCTTTCACACCCGCAATAATAATTATACTTTAAGATATGGTGGTGCCCTCTACTCGCTTTCCTATCAAACACTATTGTTACTTGTATGTTCTCAATTACAAGTTTTCTTTTACTTAAAAACTGTGAAATTTAGTACAACAATGATAAAGTGCTTGCAGCCACGCATGTTACGCTGTTATCGAAATTTTCACACCGATCGGAAGTAAAATAGAAATCCCGACGTGTCTTGCAATAGAAAATATGATTAATAGTTGGTTTTGTGTAGTTCACAAGTAATATAGTTAAAGACTAGCTGTTGCTTTCGGCTTCGATCAAGAGAATATCAGTTATAGCTGCGAAAACATTATCTCCCACTAATGCTGTCGCTAAAACTTATATCTAGTAGTAGCTAAAACTAGCCTATGTGATAGTCCAGGGTTTCAGCTTACTCCATGCTAAATTTTACTAAAATGGATCCAACCATTTGAGCGTGAAAGAGTAACAAACACACATCCACACTTACAAACTTTCGCGTTTATAATATTAGTAGGACATTACACAAGTAATTTCCTCTCCTCATAAGTTTGACTTAGGTCCATACTATTTTTTGCGTAATATATGCCTTTTACACATACTTACATGTATGTAAAATGTATGTAGCTAGAAGCTTTACACATGAATTCGGTGTTTGAAGACAAGTGGCAAACTGTGTACTCTGCGTACTGCAGACGTCTTGCTATGTACCGAGAGATAAATCGATCTTTGGGTTTAAGTGAAACTGAAACTGAAGTTGTTGCAGTATTAAGTGCTAACAGATCCTGCAGTGTTAAATGGATAGCAGTGTAGGTATGTGTTAATATTAGGTGTAAGTTATGTTCCAATAAAAAAAGTGCTTCAGTCGTTCAAATTTGTAAATATTCAACTTTACAAATGTGGTTTTGCGACAAAAAAAGGAAATATTTTAAGGAAAAACGTTGGTTTCTTTGCATTATATTAATTTGTTATAAATATCCCATTTATTACCTCCTAATAAAGTTCTCATTACATACTTTACAATACGCGTAAAGGAAATATGAAAGCAGACTTCCCGACACTAAAATATTTTAATTAAACATTGAATTATCGTCACTCGCTTCAATAACGTTTTCTATGAATAATTTCACTGCACGACTCACGTGAAATAATTCGCTTAGCTGTACCCTGTAATAGAATTCTTAATTAATCAAATGTGATTCATGTGCGTTTACAGTGTACCTTTACATTACTCACACACACGAAATTAGACTTTACGCCTGTGTGATAAAGATGCGAATATTAAAATGTTAACGCTGCGTGGTTGACTGTATATCAAAGGCTTGTACTTTATTCAAGAATGATTTCAAAAATAGACTTTACTGCTTTGAAATAAGGACGCGAATGTAGGAAGTATTTTTAGTCCTGCTTTTAAGGGTTTGGTAAACCGTGTTTCCCGTTGAATTTGCCAGATTAGTGTTGTAAAACGGGTGTGGGAGTTTATTCTGCCTCTTTTACCGCATTTGAACGTACTTGTCCCACGATTAACTGTTGGACGTCTATTTATACGTGACTTTGAGGAATTTAGGTAATAGTGACTTAGATTACGAATGTTTTATTATTTTATAGAAGCTTTGCTTTATTAATATTCGTCATTGAGCTTTTCTGTCTGTCTGTTTGTTCCCGCTAATCTTTGAAATGGCTGGAACAATATTGACGGGACTTATATTAGCAGGTTACTGATGTCATAAAGAGTACCCACAATGAGATTAGGCTACATTTATTCTAGAAAAATCTTTTATTTCAAAAAATAAACCAAATACGGCGGATGAAGTTGAGGGCACAGCTATTATCGAATACATTACCTACGATATATTCACAATATTATAAAAATACAACATCTTATTAGATTAGGTATCGTATTAATCACTTTTACCATAAAACATGGCACAAAACAACAACAGTAGCGAATTCTTAAGCATTATTCAAAGAAAAAGGTTAAAATCCGAACCTAAATAACACATACGGTTAAGTATAAAGACCTTACGTGCGAGATCATTTACAAAAGTAGGCCATCTCGGTTGCTTAGTTATAAAGCGCGAGACAAACCGTTCGTAACTACGGCTTTGTCTCACAAGTGTTCATTTATGAATGACCAACTTTAACTCCTTAGTATTCTTGAAAAGCATTCTTATTTTTCAAATACATGGTTATTTTTACGTAGACACAGTAGAGAAAATATTTCAATTCAATGCGAAGTCGCTTTCCGCGTTTGTCCGTCCCTATGTATGCTTAGATCTTTAAAAATACGCAATGGATGTTGATGCGTTTTTTAATAGATTGAATGTTTCAAGGGGAAGCCTTATATAAACTTGTATAAACCTTCCTCTTGACATCAGATCAGTATTTCACCCGTTCGAAGCTAGGACGGGTTGTATAGAATGTAGCTATCATTCTAGTGAACAAATGCTCTCTACTCGTTAAAAGTCTTTTCCTATTCAGAGAAGGATTAAGCATAAGCATTAATCACTACGCTTACCGTTAACAGGTTTATCATTATCACCATAACAGTTAAAAATCTTGGTACCAGTAAACTTAGCCCTATCACAAACTGCGGGTTACCTGAAACAAAAGAACGTTCACAACAATATACATATTGAATGTCGCTCGTATAAAATTCGATTCCGTATCATGGAATAAGGTAGCGGAGCGGTGAAGCGACGCCGAAGCCGCTTAAATTGAATTAATATAAAATTTTAAACACTTCCGTTGTTAAAAGTTAATGAAAGCCTGCACGTTTTTCCCATCGGGACTAAAATACAGGAAAATGTTCGAGGAAACTTTGTTATTTTCTGAAATTCGTCGATGAAATGTTAATTTTTATCGATATTAAGTATACACAGATTGTTCGTTTTAAGAGAGAATTTTCGAAGTACAAACGAATTAATTTCGTTTCCGTCGTATTTGTTCTATTTAAGCCCCTAAAAAAGTTTGGTTCAATGAACCAAAAATACAAAGAGACTTTGATTTTATTGGATTCGTTGTTTACATTCATTAGAATGTAGGCAGCGAAATACGTAATTGTAATTTCCTTTAAAAAATACCGTAGATAAATAGGGTATGTATGTAACTTTATACAGATTCGTATTTATAAAAAAAAAATATTTGAGGCACGTAATAATATCTCTTATTAATACTGTGTCTGTAGGTATGTCTTCATATAACTTGTGACTCCCAGAGATTTTTATAGTCAAGTAAGAGCGAATACAACGATTAAACTTCTTTCGTAACCAATCCTACATCACTACCTTATCTGCAAAACACTAAAATAAGCGTATCAACAACAATAGCTGAACATATTTCAATCAAATGTACCAACAAGAGACCTTAACCTGTTTACACTATTACATAAGTATAACAAGCCAACTGGTTCAAAGTTACCGTAAATAAAAGACCCGATTACTCAGTTGTCACTTCACTTGACAGGCGAGATTAAGAAGCGATCAAATTTAAGCAATCAGATTTTAATTAAGTGATTAGACCCGATTAATTATTCAGACAATAGTTAATTGCCAGTTAGTCAATAATACGGAACCAATCTTGTAAGTTATAAATGAAATATTTTTTCTTGAGGAAAACTGGCTGGTTTTGCCTGTAGGCCTGATTTAAAGTAGGTACTTAAGATTGTTTTTTGTGTTATCTTTTATCGGTCTATTTTTTACTACAGTGACCGTTTTATATTAGAGTAGGTTATTATCTGAACTGGATTAAATAATCGTTTTATTAACTGATGTAATGTCTAAAGATCTATTTGATTGTAATCACGTTTTCTAATTGGAATATTACCTAATATTCATACCATTTTTATACATATTATATTTTCCACGACTTTGAAACAGCGCTATTTCTCAACCTACGCGAAACTTGTATGATAAGAATTAGACAACTAAATACATACTTATAAGCTTCTAAATATAAGATACACAGAACAAATGATCGTGCTCATCATACAAACATTTGTCCTAGGGAATCGAACCCACGACCTCTGGTATTGCAGTCAGGTCCACTAACCACTAGACCCACAGGCCAGCCATACCATTCTACCTTATTACAGGAATTCTATAGAATCCATGTAATATCGGATGAGCAAAATAGCGCGGTACATAGTAAATTATCGGCGCGGTTAACCAACAGTGTTAACTATGCTTTAATGATAGTAATTTTGCTCTCTGCTGTGTAGCCGAGTATAGTCTGACATTAGGTATATATAATATTAGATACAGTAGTCTCACTTCACATAATTGTTGTTATTTTAAACTGTAGCAGTGTAGACAATGGTTTTTGCAATTAATTGATTCTAACTTTTGCCAGTGGTCATCTGGATCGACCTGCTTTTCCAAAAGCACAACCTACGTCACCAACGAATGGCACAACCTCTATCGACACCGGGAACATAATTCCGTTGTAGACTTTGCGCCCGGAGTTGTCGTTCCCGTATAGGCCTTATTAGCCACCAGCGCAAGTGCCAAAAGCAAATAAATTACCACGGCTGCTGTTTCAATCATCTGTCATAGATATTAAAAGCCAGTGATAATGATGTGTAATTGTGTATAAAAGGTAAATAATCTGGCCTATATCCTATCTTGGTATCCAGACTTTTTCAATTCTTGTCAGAATAAATACTGCGGTTTAGCTGTAAGTAACACAACACAAAACTATGGACTTCCAATAATTAAAAAGCAAGCAGTACAACTGTAGATTGGCAAGCATTGTTCGGGATTACACAGCACAGTTCTGTAGATCCGAGGTCAATATTAACATTTCACTGGCCATTTTCGCCATCCATTTTCGGCGGCAAAATTTTCCAAAGACAAACAAAAGAGCTTTGGGATTGGCTAACGATTGTTCGGGGCCCTCTGTTAAGGGATCTACTCGCTCCAAATACAATACTGTTACATTTGTGGAAGTGTGAAAGTGAGAGCGCACTACTCGGTATAGAGCGATGTCTCGCTTCCACGACTGCAACTGTCCTACTCTAAGACGTTATGGTATGGCTCATGATTGGTTGCTACAAAATGAACCTTCTGTCTTTACGTTTTGTTAATATTCTTTGGTACAGAAGAAGTTGTATTCAAAGTTAATTGGATTTTAGAATCCCGTTCACCTATTTAACGTAGAGAGACGAGCTTGAAAGTATAGTTTTGGAAGTGCTTACTATGGTTTCTTCACTTACTTTTAAGTGCGTTAGTTTGCAAGCATATATAAATGTTAATTGTTAAGAAACCTTTACTACGAATATTAAATTTTTAAAGCAGGAAAACTTGTGCTAATTGTACTAGTCTAAAAAAATTTCAACATTGTGATAACAGTCGATTTCATATTTTTAATTTAATTCCACTTTACATTTTTTTGTTACGATAATCGATAATGGACACCCAATTTTGCAAAGCCGCAAGCTAAACCTAGTATAAACATTCATACGATTATTAATTTTAGATCCTATCACACATTATAAATAAGATTACACCTCTTACATCTTAAGCAACATTGTAACGATCACATAGTATCTACTGCTTATCGATTCTATAAATTGCGTATAAAAACACCATAAATTGTGGTGCGTAGGTGAGTGAACCTCAACATACACAACATTCAACAGTGTAGGTGTGGAGAAAAAGGGTCTTAGATGTCGCAAAGATGCAATGTTAAGGGCTTGGGCTCATATGGACGTCTTACCCTGCTTTTAACAATATTCTACATCAAATTTAGTGTTAAAATTTGTATAGACTAGGCAAAATACGGGGTAGTTAAGTATGGGGTAGATGTGTGATGATTTTTTAAATTGTTCGCTAAATTGCTGCGAATGAATCTACGAATTTATTTTCCTCGCAGTTACAAAGTGATAAAAAATATCTTGTTTGCAGACTTAACTATTTTATTCTACGGCTCTACCAGTTGTGGAAGAGGGACGCGTCTTTTAGCCGTCTATGCGCTGTCACGCTTCTACAACTGAAATAATATTACTTTAATACGTGGCTGTAGACCTCTGTACAATTAACATGATCCATTTAAAAATTAATAACTTAACGATTGGTCACTTTTTCTTTATAGCTTTATCTAGAGATTGAAATAGCGATTAAGTAAGATTACGAACAAGATTTATTACTCAAACTGTATTATTATAACAATGTAGATCAATAATTAATGGCAATGACGTCAGCTTCTAAAGTAGCTTTAAAATATCTTAAATAGTCTAGAGTGTTCTATTTATATTTGCAGGGTGTATGAAAGGCCTTATTGTTACATTGTTACATCCAAGCATCGGTTTTTGGGCCTTATTTTTACAGGCCACACGGCCATCCTAAGCCCCCTACCACCAAATCTTGCAGTAAAGCTATAATTTTTGTGGAAGTGGGATAGCACTCTACACGGCGTATATCGCCATCTCGCTTCCACATCTACAAGTCTTTAAGATGTGGTTGTAGGTCCTGTCCCCATTCAGCAACAGGTCCATAAGATCCTCTATAGATAAGGACCGTCCCCACAGTGTTACATTGTAAGATGTCGTATAAAAGTATCTTTTATTCATTTTTGTGTATACAGCCTCGAGTTTTTCAGCTTTGATATTTAAATAAGGTTTTAAAAACATGGGGTTTTTGTATATTCTTATGACATGTAAATGTGACCTTTACTCTTTCAGAATTTAAATAAAAATAAGAACTAAGACTTAATTCAGTTTTTTAATTATGCTATTAAAAACAAAATAAAAAATGCGTCTTAAATGAAACTCGAATGTGGGAATAAGAATAGAAAGGAACTCTTTTACATAATATCCGTTTTTTAAACTTCGCTATACCTATACTTATCTAATTAGCTTTAAAGTCAACATTCAGCTGTAATTGTAATTTAATAGCAACGCACACGCAACCATTTAATTTCCGACTTTTGACACGAGCCACCACAATGTTATTTCCTGAAACACTTATGTCTTAACAACAACGATCATTATTTCTGTCGTGTTGTAAAAGTCATGATAATTCAACCTATACTAAAGGAAAATACTAGAGTTCCTCAAGACTTTCGGATTGATAACCAACCGCCTTATCTTAAAGTAATACGGAATCGTGACATTGCACTACAAGGCGTAGAGCAGTGTCTCTTTCCCGCAATTGCAATAATAATACTTTAGGAGGTGGTGGTAGATTGATTGATGGTGAAGTTTATACGGAACTTTACCTTGCTCCGGAAATCATGTTAAGCCGTTGGTCCCGGCTCTCATATGTTGACCTTTGACGCTCGTTAAATCCCATAAAGTTTTGAGTTATGATAGTCTTACTAAGGAAAACTGTATGCAATATGCATATAGGTTATGAAACAATGAAAATATAAAATAACTAGGAAACCGCCTCAGATTCTTAAGGGTGCCTCCTCTTGAAATATTCCATGTATTAAAAAAACTATCAGAATCCACACAATGGATTTTTAAAGAGCATACATAGGGACAGACAGACAGACAGTTTTGTTAGCTGTTGATTCAAATATAATTGATTTGAACTCGGTAACTGAAATGCTGATCGCAATATAGCTTGCTAACAAAATCACTAAGCAGATTCAAATTAAGGAAAATATGTATTGAAACATTGAATAGAGATCGTGCTTTTACCTTTTACTTTTAAAATGTGAGATGAAGAGCGGCATTCAGACACTTTAAAACAGAAATGTAACATTTTCCATTTTAGAAATACGATACAAACTAGACAGGAGACACCGGTATAGCGGTAGGTGTCGCGAATAGTTTTGTTCTTTTTACGTAAGTAAAATGTAGAAATGAAACTTGTTACGAATTATTTGAAAAATATATGAAAAGTAAACATTCTAGTGCGACCAATGTATGCAAATCTTTAGCTTGATTAAGTCAAACTAATGAAGTCTAACGTTAAATGACATCAAGGCATTTGACGGGAAGAATTTAGCTTCTAATTATTTGAAAATAGTTATTTACCTGTAACATAGTTTTTCTATAAACATTATTTTACGTAACTATAACTGTGTACATTGAATTTTTATTTTTTACCTTGTTAAAAACACCAAAATTTATAAAATATTTGTATAAATGAACGTGAAACCAAATAACTCAAATACTCTTATTTGTTTCAGGTATAAATCCCGTTTTGTTGGAGGTTCACGTTGCAACATTTACCATGATTTCCGAAATCAGGACTTGCCGTTGTGAAAGCGAGACACCACTAAGCGTAATGTAATGCTTTCTCGCTCTCTCGACATCAGCCTTGCATAAAGAGGTTATAGTATAGGCTCTGGCCTTTTATGTTCGGTACGTCAAACATATTCAGGTACCATCAATAGTATCAGTACACAGCTTACAGTCTATTCAGAAATAACGAGTTGGCGGTATATACGACTATTTCAAAGGTTTCGGTTTTAAATCTGGGCTGTAGAGTTTTGATGTAACGATATTCCATATTCATACATAATCGTATCTACTGCAGATAGAATATCCTACTAATATCATAAACGCGAAAGTTTGTAGGTATTGTTCTTTAACGGCACTTGCAATTTCGATGAAGTTAAATATGGAGTAAGTTGACACATTTATCAACACATGCTCCTTTTTAATCGAAGCGGGTGAAGTTGCGGTCAGTTAGTTTTATATTTTAAGTTTAAGTTTTTACTTACAACTAAATAAGAATGTAAACTGCGTTTAATATCTCACTGTTATTATGTTATATAAAATGTACAAAGGGCAATCAAAAAGCGATTTTGCCGGTTGACCTGGTCAGTGTTACCGAAACTCATCAACATGTAAAAGAAGAAGTGTAAACATGCAAATGAGTACCTAAAATAACACTTATGAATATTATACTCTCCAAATGTTATGTTTTCTTAACAAACAGCTACTATAAACTAATGAATTCACCAAATTAACTTGAGGAAGATTGTCATCACGCTCTATTTGCCTGATCACTTAAACATAATATTTTGACATTCATAGGTAAATAGATAGTCGCGATATCTCGTATGTTTTGTCAATGGTAGACGTTATCAGACGTTTAAGCCGGTGCAGTAGAAGAATAATAACTGTAATAATGACGTCAGATAGGATATGGAACAGACGCGACGTGTGGAAGAAGAAGTCATGCTGCACCGACCCCAAATAATAATTGGGATAAGGGTAGGGAAATGATGATGAGTTGAAGAATTATAACCCTCCTTTGTTATGCATTAAAAAACCTTAGAAGTAGAAATGTCCATTGGTATTGGAGTTCTTTTACGTCCCTTGAGTTGTTGAGGAAGTAAGCCTCCAAAACATCTTTTCACTCTCAGCCAGCCATCAGACCAAATCTGATGATGGGGCATCCGATATCAGACGAAGAAAAATCGGCGTCGATATTTTACTGTGTTCTTAAGCTCCCCATTCGAAGAAAAAAAAAACATATATTTACGTATATTGTCACTAGCCTTTATGTACTAAGTATACGGCCAAGACTTGGCAGTACAAAATCTATTAACATCGCATATCTATCAATTAATCCTCAGGTGGTAATTTTACCCATACCTATGCAAAATCAGCAACAAAATCTTATAATGAACTTGTATGACGAGTGTTCTCGCGTGTTGTCTCTCCCGCGTCTATCTACCTACAGCCTTAAATCTTAGCACTAGTCAATATCGCGTGCCCGCCCGTCCCGTCACGCTGTCACGCGATCACACTTGCGTTTAAATATGCATACAGTCGTGATTTCTTTGTTTTGTACATTCCCAACTTTAATTATGCAATACTAATTTTTAAGTGCAGTTGAAGTATGCGATGCTGATGCTTTTACGATAATAGTTATGGAGATAGCTCAAGTAATGTACGAGAAATGTAGTTGATTAATTCTTGAGTTTTTTTAAACTGAGAAAAATTTACCAAATCTAAAAAAATATAAGTTTGCAACTAAAAATCCTAAACCAACTATCACTGTGTCAGAAATTCCATTTTCTTTAGACAATAAGCAGACTTCATCAACAATCTTAAAATAAAAGATAAATGAAATAATTTTATGAATATGATAAGTATGATAACGGACTTGGGTAGAACCTTTTCCTAACCATCTTTATTCCAAAAAGTTGAATTAACATTAATTAAAATGATACTGAACTTCGTTTCAGTGTTATATTACAATATTCTAACAAAGATGGTGCGAGAAAATTATGGTAAGTAATGTAGTTTAAACCAAGAAAGTACATACAACTAAGAACGTTTCGTGGTTATAACTTAAAATAAATGAGCATTTCTTCCTGCCAATTTCACAGTTAAAAAATATGAATGCAAGGTTATGAAGCAGATCTTTACTTGGCAAAGGTTTTTTTTTCAAAGAGAGTAGATTCCACTACTCTATAACGGAATAACATAAGGCTCTTAATAATACTACTGCCTCAGCCTCGCATGGGTGCATCAAAATCCATTACGGAGTATTAAATATTTAAACATACAGACAGACAGACGCAGAAAGCGACTTTGTTTTGTATTATGTAATGATTTAAAGGTATTTTTATTCTTAAACTGTTCAACAACGACAACGTTTTATCAGTTTTATGCTTACCTAGCTCGTAATATATAGTCTTATTTCGAAAACAAATTTTAAACCATTTTTAAGTTTAAATTTCCTTAAACTTCTATACATCCTGTCCCCAAATGCTGAATACTAATATAAACTTAATACAGCCTTGGTGCATTAGTGAACGTAATAACCTCTGAGCATTTCGTGTTTAATGTCAAATTCGTACACAATGAGTGACGCAACGCTAAGGTCAGCGCACATTAGACCGAGATGCGGCACGCCGTACGTTACAAATAATGTGGGAATCGTAGCTACGCATTGTGAGGTTAACAATGCTTGTACTGTCTGTGGGTTTATAGGACTGTGTTTGTGAATTTATTTAGGTCAAATCCCGTTGTGGATAATGAGAATGGGAGAGATTGTTTTCTGTTTCGATTTAACGTGAAAATGATTAAGGAAACTGGGTTTTAAGTTTTGATTTGCACGTAATACTTTTACCTAGCAAAGTAGGAATTGAAATTCACTAACGGTTTGACGATAATTTCCGTTGAAGTATTTATATCATTAAAATACCTAACAAGGTTTAAACCTAGCTAAACTATTATATGCAAATTACTTAGCGCTCGGTGATTGACACAACGACTGATGATTAATTTAGATTCTGGGTGGGCGGTTCATTAAATTTGACAGCTAGTTATCAATTTGACGAGTAGTTACAAAACTTAAGACATAATACTCATTATTTAAGTTAACTTTAGGTTTGTCGTAAGCAGTAAAGTCAAATGCCAATGGTATTTTAAGTAGTATTTTAATTACTATTACGACATTTAATTTTGAGTAATATTATAAACCTACCTTCTAGTAACACATGTAGATATTTTATAATGTAATTAATTAGATAATTTAATAGACAAGTGCTCGCGAAGCTTACTATAGCACTTAACGGTTTGTTACGTCATAATGTCTGCCTACCTTTACAGTGAGTGATTGATAACCTTTAACGCGCAGCGGATGATGTCCTTTAAGCTAGACATTTAGTATCAGCGCTGTAAATACTATATTTTTAGTGTCGTTACAAGGCTTAAGTTGTAGGAAGTATTAAGTCTCTACATAGTATAAAACAAAGTCGCTATCGCTGTCTGTCTGCCTGTCTGCTGCGTGTGTCCGCTTAAATCTTTAAAATTACGCAACATATTTTGAAGCGGTTTATTACAATAGATAGAGTGATTCAAGAAGAAGTTTTATCTGTATAGTATCTATATCTGTGTAAAATACTGTTCGAAGCTGGGGCAGGTCACTTGTAGAGTATAGGTATAATTTTGTTTTTATTAAAAATCATTGAACTTTTTCTCTGTCTTAGATGTATGTTAATATTCTTAGACTAAAAATAGATATTAACTTTATAAAAGAATAGATTTTCAACATTAATATTCATATATCTTCAATATCAAATCTTATACGAGTAAATCTAAAAATAATCCAAAAATACGAACAAGAACGTTAATAAAACAGAGCACTGTTTTTGTTACTTAACTTCGCGAAAAAACTCGAAGTAAAGCGATCATTTTTTTGGGAACAAAAAGTAATCTCGATTACTCCATTGTAAAGGTTAAACCAAACTTAAATGTAAATCAAAAGGGCACTTTGTTTGATTACAAACGTAAAATATTTGTAATCCGTGGACAATTCATTATTGAATGTATGATTTAAGTTCAATAGTTTTCGTCACCTGTCTTGGCATTAGAATGTCCTAGAAACATATTTACTTGTTGCATGTGAACAGTTGATAATGCCAAGTAAATATCTGCAGATAATGGTAGAAAAGAGACATTGACACTAATGCTTAGGGTTAGGAACATTGCGTGTGGCGTTACGAGACATTTTGTTGAAGTCTCAAAGACGGTCCCTCAAACAAATCTACATTTTCTGCCTAATTTTATACAAAGTAAGGCAGTTTCATTTTCAAAAAGAAAAATGTTAGGTACTGTAGTTTATTTCGTTTGTTAACCATTTGAATTTTAAAATTCTGTCAAGGTATGTGTTTCATCAAAATAAAAAAATATTTAGTACAGGACGTGCAAGGCCTAATTTCGCAAAAAAGTCAAGTGACAGCAAGTGAAGCTGAAAAATAATCTTTATAGTAAAAAAAAAAAAACGTAAATTACAAGGCAAAGCGATTTCAAATACAACTTACATTTAAGACGGTCTTTAGTATCCCATAACATACTCTTACTTAATACTAACAGTCATATTCCCAAACTACACTTAATGACGTTCTTAAACGTGTATTTGTCTCTACATTCCACTTAACAGTCACAAAGACTCATGACAATTAACTGAGTGACTTTTGGGAATACAGCGGTAGGTTGCGATGTGGCAGCGATGTCTAGTCACAGTTTACTTCAGTGGTTTTCACTCAAGTGACTCGTAAGACCGTGTTTCGGGCTCTGCTTTACGAGCTTACCTCCACCATAACCCCATAAAACAGTATTGATACGGTTGTGCAAGCGAGATGGCGCGCTACAAAGTGTAGAGCGGCGTCTCTCTCCAACAGCTGTAAGAGTATTACTTTAAGTGATGGTGTAGTCGCCAGTCTCGTTACAACCTTAACACCTCGTTCGTTCCCGTCATTTGCTTTCCCTTTTATGTACTTGTTAACGACGCATTACAGACAAGGAAATACACTACAAACAACTTAAGTAGATCGCACTATAATTAAAATTGTATTGTTCAATTCTGTCAAACGATATTACATTATAAGCTTTCACTAAGAGAAAAAACTTAATTGCTCATCATAACATTCTAAATTCGTTTCTCAAAGGTTTCGTTGACGTTAAAACTCATAACACACGTTCTCAGAAGTATGGGAACTATGACCCTCGACCCGGACCCTAATAGCCAAAGACAATTGTTACCATCACAGTTGAACCACGAAACCGTAATTACAGCACAGTGTAAATAAATACAGTAGAACGGATCGGCCTTTTCAGAAAAATATAATGCCTACAGCCGCGCGGTGTGTATGCGGTGCGTAATAGTCCAGTCAGTTGATAGTTTTACCTGGAAAAAAATCTGGGAGTTTTGAAGATTGGTTAATTTATATATTTGATTGGTTAAATTACATGCTCTTTTCGAATTTCAACTTTGCCACCTCGTACTCCCGCCGCTCGCGCTGCCATATTAAAGAAATGGCGTCTAAAAACGGTTCTTTGGGAAAATCCCCATTCCAAAGCATTTTGCGAAAAAAAAACATCAGAACACACCGCCAGTTCGTCACTATGACACAAACGCGCCTGCGGGATGCTGAGCGGATGCCACGATCCGAAAGCACAGGCATATCTCGCGCTGCGGCTTTTACATGAAGACGTCATACTGAATTTATTATTATACTGTGATAACAGTATTCGAAGTGAAAGTAAGATGGGTAATGTTAGTGTTACCGCCATTTCAATATTTTTTATGCCCGTGCGCTATTGACTGACGTAAGAATTGTTTTTTAATGCCCAAAGGAGAGAGTATCGGCGGCGGCGTGGTAATAGCCGCGAAATTGTAAGGGAATGCTCACGGCAATTGTTTTTAGTGTCATAGATATTAGTATGACAAATGGTAGCGAGTTGCTACTTTCGAATGGCAAGAGTTTAAAGTTTAATAACTGCGGGTGCTGAAAATTGGGTATTACCTAGACTTAAAAATTTAATTAGTTTTCATAACTATGAGAAATGTGCTTACGCTTCCAACGTGGACATTTTGTGAACCTAAGTGCTTTAAAATGATACAATATGCTTTTATGTTTCCAGCAGGTTACAATTATACTATACTAGTGCCCCGCGGTTGGTTCATGATGAACTGCATCTGAAACGCATTAGTGCACCAACCAAATGCTGGAGACGTGGCGGTTCAGGTTTAGTCAGTAAGAGTCTGACACTACCCACTTCCTTCCCCGAGGAGGTAGGTGTCCATGAGGATTCCCCTGCCTTACCAAAAAAAGCCTTTCTTTGACTGGTTCAGAAAGAAGGTACTTTATCTTCTCGTGTTCGACATCCACGCAGACGAAGTCGCGGGAAAAAACTGCCAAAAAAATGAATGTTATTCCGAGGTGTATACTACAGTGAATTAAGCAGAGCAAACGATATATTATAGCCTCATTTTATATTAAATCCTTTTCATTGTTAAACGGCCTTACCATACCAAATTTAGATGCAGGCTAAATTCACAACTAAACCACGAGAACGAAGGCTCTAATTACGTAGGCAGTAAGGTCTAATTTTCAATGTCAATGGAAATGTCATACAAATGCATTGTTAGAAGTTCCGTTTTGTATTTGAAACCATTTTATCATGTTCTCCGTTAGATATAGAGGTAAAACTATTTTGTAAGTTAATATTTGTTTATTTTTTTATTATTACACTAGCTCACTGCGGATTGGCTATTTCAACTTCTAATATTTGAAATCCAGGTTCTCACGATTCTAAGACACTACTGACAAACGGTAAAGGATATTTACCGTTTGTCGGTAGTGTCTTAGGATTATTAAGAAAGTACATATATATACCTTAGAAAAAGTCACATTGGTACTTGCTTGCGCTGGGGATCAAACCTGCACCTCGTGCGTACAAATCCACTCATAGAACAAACACATACAATATTTTTCAGTTACAATGCAAAACTGCCTCATAATATAGGTATTTCCTACCGCAATGCGAATCATCAATTTAACAAGTACACAAGCAAAGTTTAAATTAAGTTATGGTAATTTAATGTTCCTTTGCATTCAAGTTTTCTCTAAGGTAACGGAGTGGAATAGTTCTTCGGAACAACTTGTTGAGTTTAATTCTTTAACTTGTTCTATTTGTTACATTTATTTTACTTTTACATAAATAATAATAAGGTTTTTTACTTGTAACACGTGGTAAAGCTATAAAGTTACTGCTACGGTAATAAAGTCGTGTGTTTTAGGTTTATGGACGTATATATCAATAGTAAAAATGTCCAAATCGGAATAAATTTCAAATTCATTATTTGCCGACCTGAATGTGTACTTAGTCCTGTCGTGTACTGAACATCCTTATGGTTTAGTAACGTATCATATTGAATCAAAGGACGAAAGTGGCTAAAATGCAGTTTTGAATCGAATCGTTTACGTTGGTATGGATTTTCTTGCCAGGTTTTCTCTATAAAATTCAGTAAATAAACGTTCCGAAAGTGCCTAAAAAGGCCACCTTGAATGTTCTTTTTTTTCTCTCATGGACGATGCTTGAAACAGTCCTTTTTTTACATTTTCTTAGTAGTGTGCAATAATATAATCCAGAAAGGTTCACGTAACTTTAAAAATCCGTGCATATAAAGCCATTCAATGGCCCAATAGCCCGCTAGTCCACAACGCCAATAAAAAACCACAATAAATCAATCACCGTGATAGTTCAATCACGTCATATCCCCACTTTATTTGACACTTACGATACGTCTTATTCAAAGTGAAGTACGAAACATATTGGCACATAAATCACTGAAACTTGTTTACTTATACGAAGATAACAAACCTGAAGTAATATATTTATGTGTAATATATTTGTTTTGTGTACGACAGCCTAGAGCCCGGGCCGTTTCTAACGGGTTGTGCGAACGTTTTAACGACTACCCTCACGCGATGTCGTGATATTTTTACTTAATTACATTGCTTGCTGGACACAAATGATTTTTTGCGTGCTTAGGGTTTGAGTTTAGTATTTGTGTGTGATGAGTAAGCTGTGTTTTTGGAACAAAAACGCCCAAATTACCTTCTACCGTTTTTATGTCACGGAAAGTATTGATGAAGGAAAATTTCTTGAGAAAAATCTGAGAAAATTCATAGTTTCTAGTTTCACGGTGTGACAATGTCTTGATAAAATTGTCCCGTTAATAATATATCATATTTAAAGCATTCATTTCTTAGAAGTAACTTAGCTCACGAATAAAATCTCATTATGTGACAAAGAAATAGAGGCAGCAACAAAAAAAGATCCTTAAACATTGTTACATATTCTCATTTATATTTATCTAGACTACAAAATTAACATAATTATGCTAAAGTCTCTCAAACAGAAGTCTGCGATAAGATCGCTACTCTGACCTGTTAGCTATACCTCTTAACTTTATATTATCACTGGCCTTAAAATTAATATTCTTAGTTAAAACAGTGTCACAGTTAAAAGAATGTCGCGTGCCCTAGATTTTAATCACTTTAATTATGTAAGTTCGCCATTTTAATCCGTTTTTATTGGTCCAATGTATTATGTAAGAGATGGAATACATAATGGCGAATGATTGTGACTACTTAATTTATAATTTATGCTTGTTTAATAGCTGGGTATTTATTGGTTTGGTTGTATAAATTTTGGCGCCAGCCGTCTGATGTTTTATTTAATAGGTAAAGGTATATTAGTTGAAAATAATTTGCATCAGTTGGTAATTAATTGAGTAGCTATTTGGGCATATTTTGCACATTTAGAATATGCAATGGTAGGTTTTTAACATTTTTTTACATACCTATCATGAATGCGTCGTAATCTCGAAAAATGGTTTACTTAAAGGGACATAAATTAACCTTCTTATTTCTTTGGGCCAGAAACCGTACCGTATCGGCGCATAAGAAAATCTTACTGTATGCAAAAAACATACTTAAAAACGTTGATCATTATTATATCAAACTATTATAGGCATTTCACATAAACGTGCAAAAGGTTCTCAGCTAACTCCACAAGAACTTTCATCCATTTTTTTCAGCCGTGTAATTATAATTAACGTTTATAATATAAGTAGGTAAATATTTGTTTTCCAGCTTGGATAGAATCATAAAATTTACGGGTCCTAGACTACTACTTCATAAAATAGTTTCTACTACATAAAATAATTCAGGTTATTTATGACTTAGGTATGATTTATTTACACAAATGTGGGTCCAAAACCTATAAATATAGATTACCCTTACCTTTGACATCTAAATATTTAAACCTCACAGAGCTTAGCCTTCAATAATATTTGATATTGATATCTCAAAGGACTTAAATAATCATTTTTCTAAGTATTCTGCGTGCTGTTTATTTTTTTTTTTAAATAGGGTTATACACAACACAACTTTTCACAACAGCTGATCACAACAGTTAGTTAATCACCAGAAAAACCTTACGCTTAGACTATAATTCATTTGATACTAGGCGTGATCCATAGATTTGATATTATGTATTAGCCTTTTAAAAACCAAGCTAACAGACGCACGGAAATTAAACGTCAAAACATAATTACCTACAAAATAAAAATCACGAAGAAACAACATTTATTCCGCTTTTCTTTTGGCTCCGTTTTTCTAGACAGCCTTAGAAATGTCCGAAAAAGCTCGTTACGTTAGTACGAAGATTTGGGTTTGCAGGTAGTCGTAAATTCCCCTTTCATACCTTCCCAACATGTGTAATATCTGTTTTACGGGCACATGTGTTACAAAAGGTGCTCCAGTTAATTTTGCACGAGAATAAAAGCACAGTTTAAATAAATACAGTAGTAACGGCCGTTTCTAAATATAAAGGCCTACAGCCGCGTAGTATGTAACTGCGATAGGACTACTCAACTACAACATTTTAATTACATCAAAGATATACCATCCATTCGTCACTGCGATACGCTTGCGACTTTCGGATGCTCAGCGGATGCCACGAGCCAAAACCGTAGGTATACGTCGCGTTGCACCCGATTATTTTTATATGAACACGTCATACTGTATATATTATTATACTATGATAAAACAAACCTCATATGAGTTGTGATTTAATGCCTCTCTTGAGAGCGAGAACAGTACTTTTTTGTCACCGTGGCCACACATAAGTGTAAACAATAAAAACTGTGTCATATATCAACGCGTCCAAAACGCCCGGGGTCCAGGATATGCAACCAAAAACAACCAATCAGTCGATCCAGATCAAAACCAGTACAAGACCAGTGTAAACTGGTCCGTAGCCCAGTTAAGTCCAGTTTTTCGATCGCGTAATGTCAATTGTAAACTGAATTTGGCATGATTGTAATGTGTTTACGTTTTGACACCTGAATTACGTAGCAACGAGTTTACAAGTGTACCTGCCAAATTAGTGCTATAATTGCGAAATGATTTTAAAATTGTTGGGTTTGAGTGACTTTAAAATAGTGCTTGCTATGTGTGGTGTGTCTACTTTGAACCGGTTGTAAGCAGTTTATTCTGTAGTAGAACTACATAAATAAATACAGTAGTAAGACTCGACCGTTTCTAAAAAATAAATGCCAACAGCACAGTACGTAAACAGTAATAGGGACACTGTGATAGTACCTACAGCATTTTAATTATATCAACAACACACCGTTCTTGAACCACGTGAACCTTTGTTAAGAGAAAGAATAAAGAATATCTCTTAATCATTGCGACACGCTCGCGGTTTTAGGATGCTGAGCGGAAGCCACGAACCCAAAGCGTAAGTATAACTCGTGTTGCACCCGTTTATATGAAGAGGTCCTACTGTATATATTATTATACTGTGCAATATGTTTCCGATCATAGTTTTATCTGATCTGTTCCGGAGGCAGTATGCGTTTATCATTTGAGTGTAAATAGCTATTCTAGGCTGTATCAGGTAATGAGGTAAATGTGTATCGCGATTGCAAATGAGCCTTTATAGTACGACTTAGTTAACATTGATTAGGCTTCTCTTTGGCGGTGGAATAGAAAGTGATATGGGCTTGAAGTGTAATTCGTGGTAAGTACTGTATATGACTAAATAGTAGGCATAAAAATCTTAACTATTCATATTTACTTCCGTTAAATTTATTATACAGCTTAGTCGTAGCTTTGGCCATGGCAATGAGCAAAGGTATCTTTACATGTAGTTTTACCTGCCTAAATTAATCCCGTGATGGTCCTTATCTCGCATGAATCATTGTGATACTACTATCAATAAAAGACGCATTATTAGTTAAATACACCAATTATAGCAAGTAATGCTATAATTGGTGTATTTAACTTTAAGATCTGTCGTTATTTTTCTACCTAACCTTACCCAAGCTCGGAGTATGTCACAGTCGACAGTTTTGTCGCTAATGTTCCAACAAGTTATTGAACTGCATATTTATGGGTTACACAAATACACATATATCACTATCTAGTTGCCACTATGTCCATACAAGTGTGTTGATATTACCTTGTGCCTAATTGAATTTGTGTCATTGATTGATGGATATTTGTGCAACATTTGGGCAGTTTTAAGGCTTTTCTAACTCTTAAGTTGTTTTTTCTTTAGTTAAATCAATTAAGATGACTAATGGTAATGTTGAACTTTTAACCAGACTTGGCCGTGCACAATATTTGACTTTTCTTTCAAAAGGAAGATTTTACGAAAATAAATCTATGAGGAATATGAACTTTTATTTTCTATTTTTGTTTAATTATTCCTGAGAGTTTAAGTTGTTAACCCACTTGAACCTACACAAAATCACGTTTGATACCTTCCATTACTGATTTAAGACTAGCAACATGCGTCAGGTCCTTTAATCCGAAAACGAATGGGTTTTCCAGATGTATTCAGCTGCTATACATCACAAGTTGGCTCCAACTATCGCGGCTGCCTGACCCCAGTTTGTTCTTGTCTAGAAATTATCATACTGTCAAGATTTCTCACTGATTTATTTGTAAGGTTAGGCTCGCGACCGAGGCTTTAAAGAAAAGATTTTCAAGGTAGTTTTTTTTTTGTACGTAGCTGAAGGAAGATAAGTAAAAAAAAACAGCCGACATTTTTTTGTTTCTTTTCACTTCTTTCTTTAATCAAAAATATGTCGTGGTGAAATGCTCCCTAATAATATGGCAATATCCACTAGATATGTCTTCATATTTCAGTGATCACTGCTTGTTTCATCAAGCAGTACAACATTAATTACTAAACGTGTCGTTGCTCTATTTACTACTAGTAATGGTAAACCAGAATTGGTTTTACTGAAAAGGTGAATTTTATTTAACAATTAAAAACTCCTCGGAAAACATTAAAATTCCATGAAAGTAAACGACAGACAGAGTCACAAAGAGACAGCTTGTAAATCTATGACCTGCAGAACAATTTGAAACATCTCTTCAATTAATCGTGAGTACGTAGTTCTAAATTCTCGACACCCACATCGGGCGGCATGTTCAAACGTAAACTTAATTCACAAGATTGACAAATTCCTGAGTTAACTATCTGAGGGTTAATCAATTGTTAGGATTTGAATGAAGCCAACGCCCAAAACTTAAATAATTAGGAACCGTTACGTTGAACTATGTAGGAAAACTATTTACATTAAGCAAGTATGACTAAAATTACTGAAGATAAACACGATGACATTTCGGAATTTTGCTAAATAATTACTAGAAAAACTGTTTTGGTACAAAATTTATTGCGATGATCGATGAGCTTGTTTCTTTCTACACCTAAACTAGGTTATCCTTTAAATTTTAAAGACAGCGTTATTTCTCCAATTAATTAGAAATATTTTCTAGAAAAGTCGTACCACACAAGGTAAGGAGTCCGTGACAAAACATATTAAGTACACTATCACAGGCGTGCCCAGCATTATCTAACGACATCTCAACATTAAGCGCTCTGCTCAACACACTAATTACACGATTATCATCTATTATACTTCAACGGAGATCACTTAACCATTAGCGCTTATCTGTAAGGCTACGGATAAAGGCTAGCCGACAAACAGGTCTAGATCAAATAGAAAGCTGACAAAACAATAGCCCGTTTAGTCGTTTAGTGAAGTACTTTCACTTGGCTGAAACAATGAGTTCTGTAAGGTAACAGGTAACTGTATAAGCGGTGTTACGTGCCTTGTTAAGATAAATCTGTACATCCTGCAGCTTTCTTGTTTTATTGTAGGTAATTGTCGTGTATGGTAAGCCCGGAAGTTTTTGTTCCGCCTGCAACTCACGATTACGAAGACCCTTTTCCCTTTTAATCTGGTAATTTGCGTGTGAGCGTCAAAAGAGTGTGGCGAAAATGCAAGTATGTTAAATTAAGGTGTAGATACTACCTGTGAGGGCTGTGGGATGTTCGTAAGAAATACCGCGACCATGACACTCAATGGGCTCCAGGAGGAACATACTGAATTCAGTCAATAAAAGTCTGACTCTCGCTACCGCTGCACCCACAGCGGGCGGGGGCATTTGATGACTTCCCACGAAAAAAAAGCTGTAGATACTACAAGAGAAGAAAACCTTGTGGAAGTAGTGTACTAAAACTCCCCGATTTAAGCTCAGGGTATCTTTAAAGGTAGTTTATACCGATGGAGTAAATTTTAAAAGAGATGGCGCAAAATAGGAAATCAGTGTCGTTGTCGAAACGTTGTCGAAGAATAAGATTGTTTACGTGCTTTGAATAATTTAGTAGGTACTTCAGCCATTTTAGGATCTAATCTTTAGAATTGTAACTGCCACTTAATTCTTTTAACATTATTAGTGCACTTATATTATGTTCCAAATACCTGTAGATTATAATTAAGATAATGCATGTACTCAAAGAACTTTTCTGTCCTATATACTTTTTGTGCCTTACTATACGTAGGTATAATAACCTACAAACCTAGTGCAGTTAAGTGTTCACAGTAATGCTGGAACAGTCGCTCTGTTACAAGAGAGATTAACATTGCTTGCTCAAGCCGTGTGACTTCAAAGTAAATACTAAGAACCGATGTACAGAGTAGATAAGTGGAGGGAAGTGCCACAACAATCTAGTAGTAAAGGTATCAGTGTCTACTCATTTGCTGTCTGATTATCGTTGCTAAGTGTTGTTAAAACCAACATGATAAATGATGCCCTGTTGTTCGGTTTCGACACGCAAGATCATGCAGAAGGAATACATAACATAAAACAAGTTAACCGCCGCGCGCCGTGTCTGTCTGTCTGTTTGCAATACACTCAAAAACTACTGCACCAATTTTCATACTGTTTTCAGTAATGTGTAGAGTGGTTCTTGAGGAAGCTTTTAAAATGGTAATTGCATTCGATGAAGAAAAATTGGGTAATGTCAGAAGGGGTAATGTGTTTACGGTTATTCGTTCGCGCGGGCGAAGTCGCGGACAACAGCTAGTTTTGATGCATTGTTGTAACTCGTTTTAAATCTTTCAAATGGACCTAAGAATCTACGATAAGGTTGATCGTCATCTCTTAATAGTGCCACTCAGGCGTAGATTTCGTGGCACTTCTATCTACTTGTCTATGTTCTATCGGTACACACGTAAAAGATTCTTCATTATGTTTTTGCCACGATTTGTTGGCGAGATTGATTGAAATATGGAAAATGGGTACATTGTGCTACTCTCGACTTGATAACAAACTCTCTAAAGTGATTTGCGACCAATGTCAAACAAAATAATAATAACAGAATGTTGGTTAGGTCTGCAACTTTTTTAAATAGACCGCATTTTTCGCATATCACAGCTAGCTTAACATTCTTCACAAGAAGGAACTCTCTTTATTAAATCTTCACAAATCACTAAACAAACAAAAATCCCTAACAGATTTTCATTCGCACCTAACGAACTTATACTGGTAAACAGTTTCCCCTAACACAAACTATTGAGGCAAAGAGCCCAGTTATCAGATACCCCCAACAAATAGGGAGTAAAACTAGGCATAGGATAAACTTTGACAGCCAAGGATTTATGCCTAGAGCCTGACATGAATTATAGCTATAGTATAAATAACATTCGTAATCTCCACTCTCCACTCGCTGTAAATCAAGATGATGGTAAAATTGTGTTTTATAGTCGTCTTCGTAGTTCGTGGTATATGTTAGGAAAAATAGCAAGTTAACGATGTTTATATACTGAAGACTATTAGCCTTCCTGGTCATGTTTTTAATGCTGCTTGTGTAAGAAAGTAATGGATTATCAAAAAAATAGGCCTCCGAAACAAGTGTTCATTAGGTGATGAGAATTTTTATTAGTAGAGTTTTTTTGGTGGCTAATAAATGTCTCCTGTTTTAAGGAAGCTGTTCATGTTTTAATTTGACTGGGTTCTGTTTAGGCATTTTTTTTTAAACAGATTGTATCGACACCAACTCGTAATATTCCCATGTTTAAAGTTCCCATTGGTTGTTGACGTTCCTAAATGTGTCTCTCCCTACTTTGCACCTGGTGTCCAGTCAGAGTTGGCGTATCACTTAACAGCTATACTAAACTAAATAGATATAATATTCAGCTATTCAATAAATAGTTTTACCATAACCACATTTCGAACGTTTCCATTGAAAACCTTATGAAATATTATTAACCGTGTCATAACTTGACTTGACATATACATTGCACGATTAGGTTATACATGTAGGATAAAAGGACCGTTTCATGTGGTTAGGACAAAGCCGTTACAATATGCGACCACAGCTTGATATAGCAACATATAGTATATTATAGGACAAACACGTAACGTAATAATATTAGCTTAGAAATGTTCTACTGCCGGGCGCAGGTCTCGTGCCTTAAAGGAAAGGTTTGAGCATTGATCGCTATGCTAGCTCTCTGCGGATTGGAGATTTCAGATACCAATATTATACCAGGTTTTCACACGATGCTTTCTGACACGGTTCAGTGGTGTCCTAAATCAATTACGAAATTACATATAACTTTGCAAAACCTGGTACATATAGGCTCTTTATGTATCGTACCGTACCTTTGAAAATCATATTATTGCAGTTGTGGAAGCAAGACACTGTTCTATGCCGCGTGCTGTCACGCTTCCTCAATTATACACTATACAATAATATAACAGTAGTACCCTGCACCCTTTTACCCACAAATCCGCACATAGAACCAAAAGGCCTGCTACTAACATAGTGCTAGTAGGTACTATAAATCAAAAGACTTTTTGACATATAGGCGGGCCTCCGAATTATTTGATTAATACCTATGTATTTATCTTAAAAATGCTGTGCTCAAATGACAGGTTTCATATCAATTCATCAATGTTTTTTTGTATGGAGTTTTATGTATTTGAAAGTTGTAAAAAAATATGTATGTTCGTAATTATTGGTGTGGTTTTAATTATATCTTATTGAATTGTATTTTTATGCTGGTTAATGATAATTAACAATCTACTTGTGGAAATTGTACGGTTTATTTTGTTTTCTAGAAGGGTCTGGTATTTTTTAACCGATGGGACCTCTTGGGAAAATACCTATCGCAGAACTTCGTGTCGTAGCGATAATTTTTTGTTTAATCCGTTAATTAAACTGTCTCTGTGTTTTATTTGCTGCAATATGCATTTACAATTAAATAAAAGCTTTTTCAGAGTTCAAAAACAAATTAGGTATAATGAACATGATGAACACAATATGGTCTACCGCAGGTCGTGCATCAGTGAAAATAGTGCAAAAACAATTCTGCTACCTTGACATAAGTGCCATTTTCAATATAAAGTGTTTACAATGATACAACCATTTCATTTGGATAATTATAATGCCACAAAATTGTGGTTCACAGTACATACTCATTCAAATGTAGCAAAATGATTAAAATAATGGCTATTTTGCTCTAAAAGGTTGCAGTTTCAATACACAACATTTGTCTCTTTAGTTGGTGAAAAGGAAGGAAAATTATGTAAATTCTGAAAAAGACTCCTTTTAAGAACTACCTATAAATAACTTTGTAACAAGACCTATGTATGCGGGTAGAAAGTAAAGTAAGAAAACTTTTGTTGTATCGAACCTTCACTACATAGTACAAAACATATTCGCTTCCTGCTGTTATGTATTCTTAGATCTTTAAAAGTATGATAAAACAAAGTCGCTTCCCACTGTCCGTCCGTCCCTAAGTATGTATCTTCAAAACTACGCAATGGATTTTGATACGATTTTCTTAGTAGACAGAATGTTTCAAGAAGAAGGTTTATTTGTATAAAGCACCAGTACCTATTGCACCCGTGCGAAGCTGGAGCAGGTCGCTAGTTATACTAGAAAAAAATCAATTTGACTAGGATACCCATACCATAAACCTTGACAATTATCACTAGCAAATTATTCCCACGGCTGAAAAAAGTTCTTCAATAGTATTCGTATGTTTTTAGTCATAATAAAGATGTGCTTTTGAACATTTTCTCACGCCAAACGTGTAATTATAAAACGTAAAATAACTTTATTAAGACAAATGATGTACTAGCCATTGCCTCTATCAGCTTTTGAAGTAAGACTGTTGCCAATGTGGAAATAAGATGGTAAACTAAACTCTGAAATACTCCGAATAGCGAATCTTCACTTCCACAAATACATATTCATTTGAAGATTAGTAATGCTAATTGATTGGCCTGTTGGTCTAGTTGTCAGTGATCTTTACTGCTATAATATTAGAGGTCGTGGGTTCGATCCCCACCCAGGACAAATGCTTGTGTGATGTGCATGATCATTTGTTCTGTGTTTGAGTATTTAGAAGTATGTTGACCATATTTTGTCTAGTTCTCATAATAAAAGCTATGCTTAGTTTGAGACTGAGATGACGTTGTGTGAACAACAATGTAATTTTTGGCCTACCTCTATAAATAAACAGCTCTGTTAAAAATTGATTTCGACGTCATCACTTGTAACGAAAGATCGTGGGACGTAATATCGCCCACCTTTGGACAGATCATTACTGGTCTATAGCTCACAATAATGCCTAACGAAGTATACACTAATCAAAATCCATTAATTAACTCAGATTATGAATACTCCCACACATTAGATTTAATTGAAATCAGTTGACAGCTAAATGGTTCTATAGGATTAAAAATATCCACATTAATTAAATCTTTTGTTAGAATATCTTTATAATAGATGAACACTAAATGCGTCCTGCGGTTTGGCTTGTGATTTATCAGACATACATTTTTTGGCTTATCGTATTAAAATACTTATCGTTTTTTTGAAATTTACGTAAAAAACCCGGCTTAAGTGGAAGACGGCTTGTCACGTCATCGCGCAAATGATGATGACACTGATGGGCAAATATCGTCACCTACCGGTCATCCGTGGCGAAGGTGGTGTGATGATTTTAACAAACATGTGGTAAGCACGTGGCCAGCAATCGCGAAATATAGACAGGAAAAAAAAACCGCTTACAAAAATAAATCTAGGACGTCATCGCCCGCCATAACAAGTTTTCTCAAATTTGCTTCAATTGTTTAAGCTTGAAGGACGAACAAACATAAAAACGCACACAAACTTTCGTCTCCATAATACCTATTAATCTGATCGTACTGTAGGTGTATGTATGTTTTTCAAAAGCTTTCATTTACGACAGATTAATTATTGCAATGTCGCAACACGTTGATGTAAGAGTTGGAACTATAAACATAATCCTTTGTTGTTCGTTTCGAAACCGCGACGTCTTTGGTTTCGTGGGCGCCAGCTTTTTGCCGGTTATGGTAGCTGGGTATTGCAGTTTTGTATAAAATATTACCTGATTTATTGCAGTTGATTGATGTTTAGGTACTTTTTTTGTCTAATCAATAGATTATGTAAGATCTGTACCTATACTGCTACAAGGATTTTTTGGCATGTGGATGACATTAACACGAGGGCGCTGGTGTGCATATTCGTAACAAGAATCAACTCACCGTCCGTTTAAAGTTATGGTTTTCCATTAGTTCCGATTTAGGCCACGTGCCAAAAGATTCTTGTAGCACTAAAAACATTTCTTTAACGCCATCAAATGTCGTCGTTCAGATAGGATTTTTGACCAAATTTAGGTACTCTTTTTAAATATACACTCTGTAACTGTAGGTAAGTAACTTGCATTCATGTAACGGCTCCATGAAAATTTTGTCAAGCCGTAACTCAAAAAGATTTTCTAGTTACTAAAACAAGTGTCATTTGTTAAGCTTAGTTTAGGAGAGAACAAATTATTCTGTCCGAGTCGTCCTTGAAAATTACCTATTCCGTTGAAATAAAGACTTATGCCTACTGCGTGATTTAAGTTGTATTCTCCGATTCTGAAAACCAACCATCACCTCTTAGAACGAAACTATTGTACGTGTGAAAGCGAGACAGCTGTCTACACCGTGTATCGCTATCTCGCTTCCATAAGTTTAACTCCTTCCTTTAAGAGTTAAGTAGTAGGGTTAAAGGTCCTTTCAGTGATTTACAACCAAAAACTCACCCATCGGGATCCGTTAAGGAAAATACTTCAGGATAATATTTTACCCTTTGTCTTTTGCACTTCGAGAACGTTTTTCTTTCGATCCCGGTTTAAAAGTAAAAGGTATTAGAATAATACACGGTAAAGTACTTTAGTTTTTGTTGGAAGAGTTGCGGTATTTTTTTGTTGAGAGTTCTCGGAAGTAACCTGCTTCTTGTAAAAAATTAAATGATTTCATCTTTGAACGAGTATTTGAAACTTTTTTAAAGTGCCTAAATGCCTCTTATACCTACTTGTAGCTTCTTTGTCCCTCCCCAAAAACTTAATCTCATTTCTGCTACTCCATTAAATCAAATAACAAATGTTATTACGTACAAAATGAACACCAGTGAACAATAAACACAATGAAAACGTCAAATTAATAACACCTACGAGTGTATACGAAGGAAAAATCCAATTTGACTCAAAATGCTCCTTCAGACGGAGCTGAAACATTACAAATGTATTACAAGGGAATAAAGTGAAATATGCCAACCTTTTGTAGAAACTATTTCACCTCCAACTTCAATTTTTTTGTTCAAACTGTCAAATGCAAGATTGAACTGGTCAAAAATAAATTGTATTCTTTGCAGACTTTCACGATGATTGTTCCTAGGAATAATTCGTCTGGTTGACCTTTTAGGTACTTTTAACTTGAAGATTAAAACTATTTGAATATTTAAATCAATGACGGTTTTACTGCTTAAATCCCGGTTTTGGGATGGTTATGGAATCAACTCAAAAAAGTGTTAAATGTGGAACTTTGTTTAATTTTATTTCCGGTGGTTAGACTTTTGATCAATCAATAATTAATTGACATGATTTGATGACTACTTTCGCATGACAATCTGTTGCGTAGTTTTCAAGATTGTCGATAATAAAGCGACTTTGTTTTGTACAAGTTAGTAATAATATCTACGAGGTTTGTTTGTTAGAAGCTTTCAATATTGCTCTTAAGTTTAACACAGAAACAATTTTATACAACACTAGCTGCTGCCCGCGACTTCGTCTGCGTGGTGTTCAAGATGTGTAGTGCAGTACAAAAAGTAAAGCTAAATAATGTTTAATGCCCGCTCCCTAATCCTGTTCCGTTCCAAACTACCTAATTTCTTAACTTCCTTATCATAACCTCTAGTCTTACAAACATATTTGACTGTTAGTTAACACTGCTAGTTTTTTGCTGTGGCCACTACCTTGCACTGATTTGACAATTTGGATTGAAGGACTTGAGAACGGGCGATGGCAAAGAAGTGTGCTGGTCTCTTACTGGCTAAACCGCCGGATTGCTTTACCGTATTCTATTGTCGGGGGCCACGGGAACGCTTTCGCAATCTACCGCAAGCCCCGACAGGAGAGCTCTTTTTAACGGGAGCTTCTTCATTAATGTGGAGCCAGCTTTTGCCAGCCCTTATTAAGAGGCGCGTGGAAGCACCACGAATTCCGTCTTAGCCTTTATCCAGTACAGTAGACTGCCCTGAGACTACTGGCGTAGGTTATTTACGGTGGTTGGAGGAGGGCAAATAAGGCCCTTCTTCTATCCCTTGCTCGTCGAACATGGATCAGGTGGTCAGATGAAGCCTGCCGTGCTTTTTCCACTTTTCCTTGAGCGTCATCAGTTCTTCGCAGAACTTGGTGACGGCGCACTAACTACCCGCGGACACTTTGGCCACTCTAGGATGTGTGACATCGTCGTTACGAAGATGTCGCATTCTCACTAGATGTGAGAGGGGTCTGTATACCCAAATTTGCCAAATTTTGTTTGCCTACCCTTTTGGGTTCTGAGACGGTTGAATGCTTTCCGAACAGGCCGCTGCAAGGTGGGCCGGTAAACCGGCCGGCAAATGTTCCTGAGGTAGGACATAAGTAGTAGGTGGTAGTTGTCGATCTGCCCAGATCTTGCACCGGGCTCGAGTTGGAGTTGCAATAGTAGTCAGTGTATATCGGAAAAAGCTCTTTTGGCTCTTAAGTCTACCCGTTTTAAGTCTCTTCTAATGTCACGAAGAGCAATGCCAACCAGGAGGAGAACTTATTGTGCGGGGTTGGTCCCTAACAGTCAGATATTATTCGACACGTTTGCACTGTGCGCTGTGGTGCGGAGAACAGCAGGCGCTGCTCCTCATTCATCTTCTTTTTCGTTTTCTTTATACCTTTGACAGATGTTTTTTTTTTAAACATGTCTTAGTGCTTACTTACATGGTTATCAAAGTTCTAAGTTTCTAATTCTAGTAGTTTGAGCTGACCCGACTGAGCCTGTTAATGTTACGTACATACAAAATAATCGCAGGAGTACGCATGCGGGGCATACTCGTTCTCGAAATTTAATAGACATGAATGCTCGAATATCAACACACTTTCACTTATGCAACTACCCTATACCATCGCAATTGGTGCACAATTTTGTAGTGTATAGGTACTATCAAATCTTCAAAACCACGTGTCACACACAACAAAATTGCAGTCAACAACTAAGTAGTTAATTAAGTATAGTAAATCATTTACCGTCCACACAATTTTTTGTTTTGGTGTAGTTGGTTTTCTTTCATTTCATATCCACAGCTCCTCCTAAATAGGATGAGACTGTCCTAGCTTAAACAGTAAGTATCATATACCAGATACCATATAAAAGTATTTTAAAGATCAATTTTAGGTATGTTAAAAAAATTCAAGCGCTTCTTACAATACTTTTGCACTACCAAAAACGATAGAAGAAAAAAAATGTTATGCTTGACTGAGATTTCTTTTCGTACTCAAAAATTATTAAAAAATAAAATTAAAAAAAAATGTGTGTCGAAATGAAATTTGAACTTAGAGTAAAAAAATACGAAGCTCGTACTTCCCTGAGCCCGCTATTTTAATTTCTATATTGTAAGCCAAATAGCATGTTATTATTAATGTCAAAACATAAAACCATAGCAACAGTATTTTGGTCGCTATGGTGACATTTTCAGTTACACCAGATACGTGTTCTTTAAAAATAAAGGTTTATTGCTAAGACCCCATGGTTAATAACCTGATAATAAATGGCCTATATGTTGTCTAGACCTTTCCTTAAACTTCATGCAAAATTTGAATACTTATGTATATTAAGTAGTTTTTTCGATTAGCCGGTAATTGTCATAAAATTCGTGATTGCTCACCCTCCATATCAAATAGCGCAATAATATGTAGAATTTATGTTGTCACGACCTCTAGTCAATATATTCTGAAAATTTGAAATTAAATGAAATGAAAATGAAATCTGTACATTATTTTTTTGGGATTATCCCGGACATATATTTACGAATAGTTTAACAATTTTATGACAATACGACGGGTCCTACGTAGACTGGTGTAACCCGCAAAACACCAAAATACGTTTTTTTGCACCAAAAGCCTTAAAATTACCTTAACTTTATACCCTGTAAAATTTATATTATTTTATTCAGTAATTTCAGAGATACAAACTTGTAAACTAATATAAGTGACATGATTTTCGGCCACACTACCATCAACACTGATGTAAGTCACTTGCATCAGTGTAGGTAGTCGCGTGCGCCGCGTCACGTACGCGCAAGTGCCATTTACTCCAGTATGCGCGCTGCGACGGAGTCGGGAGCACGTTAACACTGGTATAACTGCGTTAACTGCTAACATATTCTTCTGTATCAAAACTATTTCGTGGCTTGTTTTTAGGGGTTGTGCTACTTTTTTTACATATTTAACTAGTTTTGTTTGCTTTGAGTAAGTAGTGGTGAGAATTCACAACAATTAAGGGCTCACGAGGTCAATTATTAATAAATTTATGCGATAAAAATTGACAAACAAATTACTTAGTTGACAGTACTAATATTTCTACAAAAGGGTTTAATTAATGTTCACCTAATGCAAGATACAGATCGTACTGCTTGTAGATTTGTTTGTGCCGCCTGCATTATTTTTTTACGTATAAATTATATAATGTTGACGCATGGTGTACTGCATACTCTTCACACTAAATTATAGAGTTTGTTTTTCCCTTTTTAGTTAGTGGGTGTTTTTTTACAGTCGGGTTTTTTTGCTTTTTATTATTATTTTATTCTTTGAATAAATTTTACACTTATAATAGTAGGAATACAAAGTAGTAGTATACAAAGTCACATGTGACTTTGTTTTATTTTCTTGATATTGTTATCTGACGTAACCTACATTATTTTAATAATAATATTTATTTACTAATAAAATAAACAGCGATATGTACTACTTTTAATACATTTTTTGCAGCAATTAACGTAAGAAGTTACCAAATTTTGCTACTTGGGAACTGACGAGACAATTTTTTTTTATGTAACCAAGTACATCATTTTTAAAGGTGTAGAAATATTCCAGAGGTAAACAATATAACAATATTCGCAACCTCAGTTTATTTTGGTAAAGTTGTGGTATTGAAAAAACAATTAAGTTCAATCAAAACTTAAGTATAATGACACAAAAGACATTCAAATTAAACTTATAAAGGACTTAGTGGTCGCCAGCAACTTCGACCGCACGAGTGTCGGTTATAACTGGAAAACATTGCCCTCCTCTGACGCAGTCGGTTAAAAAGTCTATGTTTTAATCCAGGTTGTCAGCTAACTCCATACGAAATTTCTTCAAAATTGGTTAAGTCGTTTGAGCGTCAAAGAGTAACAAACATCCAATCGATACTTATGCAACTTTCGCGTTAACTATATTAGTAGGATATTTTCAAATGTATAAAATGCATATTTAAACAAGTATGACGAGTGTGGTAATGTGATGAGGCATTCGTATGAAGGGTTACACAAATCACCATTTAATACAAGTTGTAAAAATGTAATGAATTTCCATCATCTGATTTAGACTCTAAGGTCTCATTGCCCTGTTTTTAGGGGTTGTGTTACTTTTTTATACATTTAACAAGTTATGTACACAACTATACACTTAATAGAAGCACATAGTTCGAAAAGAGTTGCACAAAGGTTATACTAATTTCTTTAAAATACCTTTTCTAGCGGATCTGCAAAGGGAGAAATAAATTAGAAACATCAACGTACAAAAACTAGTGGACGTAACTGAACAGACGTAACGTACGTAACTGACGTAACGTAACTGAAAAAAAATAGTGGAAATGCTATTTATAAGAAAAATTACATGAAATTCAAGACAAGCTAGTCTTAAAAATAAAAAAAAAACAAATAGGTATTATCGTAAGAAAACCTCTTTAAAAATCAAACCTTTTTTACTTAAAATAAGAAGATAACATTTTTTTGTTTTATTATTTTTAGGATCGCAAGGCCAATGATTTTATTTTTCATTATTAAGAATGCTACTATCTAATAATAAAGTGTTATTTTGTATTTTAAATTTTTTTATTTAACTTCTTACCACACTAATTTAAATATTCACAGTTAATAATAATACAGCAAACTGTTGCAAGTAGCTTTCCAGTACTGAGTAAACTGTTGTAAGTGTTAAAAAGTCGATAAAAGTAGGTATTATTTTTAATATTATAACCTCATATTGGTCAATAACACGGAAATACTATGTTTATAGAGTAAAATCCTTCAGATTTCCTTTATTATAAGTATAAGCAAGTACACTAAATACTGGTATAAGTGGCCACTTGTATCAGTTTACAGGTTCTACCGTAGTAAAAAAAACAGGCTACATGAATGCAAGTTAACCTATTTTCCAAAGTATAAAAAAAGAAGAAAAACCAATAATGCAGTCTTATTTCTTAAATATCAAAACATAACATACTAAAATTTCAAGTGTTTTTATTGATTTACGACAAAGTTACAAGCGTTTGAACCTTTAAACCGCTCTCTTGAAAAGTTGCATTTTTGCACTTGTACTAGTCTACGTAGGACCCGTCGAATAGTTCTTTCAACAGGTAACCGTCACAAAACGATGGGCAGAAAAGCTTAGTATACACGTAAACAGCTTTAATTTTCATCGACTTAGCTTCAAAACAGTCGGGAGTTTCATAGAAACGTACCTCCCCCTTTTCACCCCCGTTAAGGCAGAATTACCGAAAATTCTTATTGCGTCATTCTTAACTTCTATCTAAATAGCCAAATATTAATTTTAATCGAATTAGCTTCAAAACTGACGGAGTTTTATACAAACTTACCCGCCCCTTTTTACCCCCTTAAAGAGCAAAATTCCAAAAAAAAGATAGCTTAAATGTTAGCGAGGACTAAAAGCTACATAATAAAAAAAGTTTCATCAAAATCCGTCGAGTAGTTTTTGCGTGAATCGCGGACAACAAACAGACAGACAAAAATTTTTTTTTTCCTATTTTTGTCTTCTATGGGTTGTATGAAGATCCCCCATTTAATTTTTTCTTTAATATCTTTAATGTACAGACATGAGGTTTTTATAATTTTATTATATGTATAGATTATTGATAAAAGGTCTTCGCCATTAAGGTTTCTTGTAACAGTAAATTTCTCTTTGTTCGAGACTTAGCTTCAAGTCTTACAAGGCTAGAAAAAAACCTAGACTGAATTAATTTGATGTAATAAAGTAGGGAGAACGATTACTTGAATAGCTTTGTAGATAAGTTACTGGAAATAAGTTATTAATTTGATATCTTTTCGATTTTTCACTTCAAGGGTCTTTTTGCTGGTTTCAATAAAGAAGTTTTTAAGTTGATGTTTTTGATTTTTTCACTAATCATTACTAGTTATAATCGAATCAATTCCACTCAGTAAAAGTTTAAAGTCTCGCTCAGAATAAGTCCCCATTCAATACGTTCTAATGTGTGCTCATTCAAGAGTAAAATGAAATATAACCCTATGCAGTAGTAGTACAGTGTACAGTAAAATGTAGAAACAGTTTAAGAGTTATTATTTCCTATCAACTTTCAAGTCATTTTTTACAATTTAGGCCGTATTTAGAAAAACAATAGCATTCATAGTACTGATACTAAAACAAAAACCTACATAATCCTTACCACAACACACGGAATCAAACGTTATGCAAATTGTACTTACATACAACACACATGCACATACGCATACGTTCCCTTTATGCCATTGTGAATAGCAACAGCGCATTGTCCCAGGGCAGCCTTCAGCAATTCTCTGTCTCATATAACTATGTTACAGAACTATGAAACAGAATATAATGATATAACTTAGACCTTGCAATGCAGAACTTGTGGTATTTAGTTAGTTTGTGTTAGTTGATGAAACGACGAAAACAAAACAAAGGAATGACGACTTATCTATGTAGTTATTGGTTTTATGGCTTGATAGTTTAAAATATAATCTTATTAGTTTTTTTTTTTATAATAACTTTCGTGAGAATGATTTATATTTAAGAGATGTATAACGGTTTACTCACGCGTATTTATCGGGATAGCCCGACTAGTTTCGGACCCAACCAGAGTCCTTAATCATGAGCTGACGTCGCGTGTCGAACTCGTAGTCGGGCTATCCCGAGAACATAGCTGGCACGTAGACAGGGGTAAAGTTTTTGCAGCTATAACCAAATTTCAAACAGACAACACCACCTAGTCTTCTACATTATTGCCAAGTCCCTTTAGGCCATGAAGTCAAAAACCCAAAAACGAATAAACTTATTACACAAACATTTTACTATGTCACATTTCCTTTTTCTATTCAAAAGTGTATAGTGTAAAACAAATTCATTATACCTACAGGAATTAGAAAATATACACATAATCACCGGATACAGGTCAAATGCAGTACGGGAGCCTGAAATGCTCTGACCTAAAACCAGCCAGATTAAAAGCTTCATTTTGACGTTTACTGTTAGACAAGCCTTTGTGTGTATTGTTGTTTCGGGATCGGAGATTACTAATCTGAAGGTTTTTGAAAACTTGGCAATTTTGTGATCTAGTTTCATCCTACTAATATTATAAACAGGGAAGTTTGTAAGTATGTATGGATGAATGGATGTGTGTTACTATTTTACGCCTAAATGGCTGAATATTTTTTTATGAGATTTGGAATGATTAGCTGGGTTAACACATGGGCTATTTTTTAATAAACTGCGTCAGAGAAGGGTAATGCTTTTGCAGCTGTAACAAACAGTAACAGTCAATATATTTTACATGAAAATCTAACTTAAACTATATATTTGTTTCAGGTATGACTACAATACTACGATCTCCTTTGTGGAAAACTATGCTTCTATCGCAGAAATTCGATATTTCAAGAAAAGTTTACGAGAAATAGGTAAGGAAATACAATTCGTGAATTCTCAAAGCAAACGTATGGAATATATGTTTGTATGAAACACAAGATGGAGGACGAAAAGGTTTATTTGTGTGTGTGATTCGAAGGTAGGTCAAGTATTGGTTTTATAATCATATATTCATATCAACCTATCACCGTCTACTTCTGAACACGTACTTCTCTCGAAATTAGTTGAAATGGTGATAGTGATAATGCAGTCCTATTGTTTTAATTTCTATGCATTGAAATTCTAAATTTTGTAGGTGTACAGAATATAATTGAAACTGCAAATCACCACAAACCAAAGCTCACAGTAACAGGTAATCTATTAATTGATTAGATCACAATAACAATCAATCATGATAGATTTTGCTAACATATAGTTAACACTGAAATGCTATCGATGTATATTGTATCACTATTGCAGATAGTGTGTGTTTCTAATAAATAAATAATAATATTTTACAAAGAAATCACTAACCGTAAACATTTCCAAACGTATCCTTAATTTGAACTTCAACTGCTTGACTGACCGGTATAGAAACAAAAGATTAGTAAAGAATCTCTCATCTAATATTTTATCATGTTCCTTGTACTGAATTTAAACAAAGACCTTTCCTCTACCTCTTTACAATACCCACCGGTCCTTAAGATCTTTGTTAATACATCAGGCAACAAGGAAACTGACATCTAGCAGTAAAGTAATAAAATAAACTCGTAAATTATAAGTGAATTGTTTCTCTTAAATCCTCTACGGAGCAATAAAATAAACAAGTATTTTAACATCCGTAAACAAACGAAAAGTAAGAAGAATATCGATTTTGCTTCAGGCTTACTCTAATGCCTGGTTCAGATGTAGCGTTCCGAACGCGGTGACACTTGTGAATACGGTGGGGATATTATGTAAGTTGCGATACTAACGCGATAGTGATATCGCTGGGGATTTAAAATATATTAATATTAAAATATAATTTTTGACTGCGTCATTTCATCATCATCAGCCTATCACAGTCCATTGTTGGACATAGGCCTCTCCAAGTGCACGCCACTGAGGTCTGTTTTCAGCCATTGAGGTTTGTTTTCAGCCACTCGCATTTTGCTCCTACCAGCCGTCTTGCGGAAATCATCACTCCAGCGATATTTGTGACAACTTAATTAATATTACTAAGTGTACGGTTTAACTAAGATACACTTACACAAATAAGCATATTTCTCTCATTAATGAATTTTTTTGCCATATTTTTGTTAACAAAGCATTGATATTGTATGAACAAAAATAAACGTGCAGGCTGAAACTTTTGATAAATTCTATTTCTCCGTTGTCTCAAGATTCCCCTATGAATTGAATTTGCTTTTCAGTGCCGTATTTGCTGATGCAAGTGCTCCACAAATTCAATAATAAGGAACCGGCGTGTATACATAGAGAACAATAGTTTAATACGGCTATGAACAAAGTATCCCGGTTCGTTTGTTTGTTTCTTCATTAAGCAGAAATCGCTATTTGCATTTTAATGGTTTGTAAAATGGGAAGTACTTATCTTGTAGTGTGTGGATTTTGCGTATAGTATTGTTTGACATGGTAATCTTTATAGCTAACGATATAATTTATTTTCGTATTAAAGGTATTGTTGGTTGAATTAAAAAAAAATATGCAAGGAAAGAATAAAAAAAATCTTCCATAAAAAAAATAGACTAGTGTCGTGTCGATATTGAAGTGAGGTTCCATTGTGTTTCAATATCCTAGTCATATTAAAATATGTTAAGATCTGTATCTGTCTGAACACATTGCCCCTATAGCTTAGTATCACAAAACCACAGATCTATACTATCTATCAACAATAAAGACAGCAAAAACTAAGTTGACACTATATCCTTATCATCTCATCCACAAAAGCCTACCGTTTGTTTATAGTTTACCCGTTATTGACGCCGCCGTGACTGCGGGGCCAGGTGAAGGCTTAACCTGATTGTCATTAGAATACCAACGTCGTGCACGAAGGCAAGGCGAGGATCCTTGCGACTCGGGAGCCAGGCATTCTGTTATAATGGAGTGTGAAGGTTAGATGGGTATCTGTAGCTGGGAATACTTTGTGGTACTTGGATGTCTTTAGAATTCCTTTAGATTTGTAGGTAATCTTTTATGATATAATCAATATAGTTCAATATAAATTATTTTTAGCGCAACTAGAGTCAGTAACGTTTTGAAAGTGCCTGAAAAGGCCTAATCGAAATAAATCCTTTTGATTTTGAATAAAAAATGAAAACCGACTTCAAAAAACAGCGGCACTAAATTGCGAATTTGCTCTTGATATTTCCTTTGGCATAGGTTACTTATTGTAACGATAATATACATTCCCAATAGTGAAACCATAAACTAAAGCTAGTTCATATGTATTTAGATATTTTTTGTAACATTACGTAAACTGAAATTAAACTGTCACTGCATCAACTTCCTATTAAATATACCCCAAACAGACCAGTCATACTAAATAATATAATATGATAAAATGCTGAATAAAATAATGACATAATTATAGTGTTTACCGTAGATGTTATCAGCTGTTGCATGTTTCACGGTTATTGGCGACAACGCTCTTACTTTCAAACGTTAAAGTAGTTATAACATAACTGCGAGACGTAACTATTCGTATTGAGATAATATCTCACTTTTTATTATAATAATAGTGTGTATAAATAATAATAAAAGAAAATATGATTAATTTACTTTTATTATTACTTACGGGGCTATAAAGAACTGGAAATTAATATGAGGATTATGATCGAATACCGTAACGTTACTGACTTTCAAGTCTATGTTCAGTTTCATTTTTTTTATCACACTACAAGTTATAAATCTACTAACAAGTTTGTACTAATCTATCTAGACATCGCTATTTTTTCTGACCTACTCAAAATCATCATTCCCTGCGCCACTCCGAACCAGCCCTAACCATACGCGTTTAAGTTAATACAAGTTATAAAACAATATAGTAATTTTATTCAAATAAAAATTACCTTTAATATTATTCTTATAAACGCTTGAATTCTTCAACTCTAGCCTACTTATGCAGGCTCCCATCGAATATGTAACGATGTATTATCTTAGGATTTCAACGTTATTCATGCGGGCACTTTAGCTTAATGCCGTTTGAGTTATCGCCAATGGAAATACTTATTCGTGTATCAAATGAGTATGTGTTCATATGAAAATTATGCTGAATATATGGTAGACTAAAAAACGTTATTTGAACTAAGTTATCGTGATGGAGTTTGCTAGTTTGCAAAGACTTATTTGAGCCAGCTTGATAAAATAATAGGGTTAAATTGTTTGACATTGCTTTTAGACAAGTGATGGACCTTTGACTAATTATGTCAATGCATCTGAGCGATTTCATTGTCGTTCTCGTTCGGAGAAATTGCTAAAAATGTAACTTGTCGTCACCCAATAGACGCCGGAGGTAGGACATCGTCGCCGAAGTCGTCGGCGGCAAAGGTGGTGTAATGATCGCCAGAAATCGCAAAAGAGAGGGAGGTTTGGAGGGAGAAAGGGGAGGTTTTGCCTAGCAGTGGGATCTTTTAAAACAAATTTCTTTAGGCCAATGCACAACCAGTGTTATGGTCACAGATAATAAGTAACCACGACAATATAACCGTTTGAACGTTTAAATCCTAGTATTCGGGTCATCGTAAGTACATTTATTGGAAAACTATTTCCCATAATATCAGCCTAGACCAGAACAATAACCTATAGAACCCTTACTCCACGCACTAACTACTGACACGGAACCAGGTGCCGTGACACGCGTAATGGAACGTATTCGACCGGATTGACTCCGTATTGGATAACTTCACGCATTGCTTGTCTCGAGATGTAGCTTTGTACATCTCAGTGGGTAACTGATACGTAGTTGAGTCAATCGTCTTGAGTGTGAAGGTGGAAAAAGAGAATGAAATGAATCTATGGAAGGTCGATTTTTTTTTGTGCAACCTTTTTTATATTAAGGATCTCCAACAAAGAATACACGAGATACATTCTTAGACAAGAAAGGACGGTTTACATTTGGGTTATGCTTCCCCAATTAAAGGAGAACACAGCATTCGCATGTAGACAATTAAGTGAACAAACTTACTTAGTTGACGTTATAAGACGTTTTTCAACAATGCTTATGAATATACTCATGAGACAAGATTAATAAGAAGAGATAAACGGCTAGAGACTGTCCAGTAAGGAGGATGCTTCCATTGTATGTAGAAACAGATGCTTAAGTGGTCAAAAATAAATGTGGGATACTATAAGTTGAGAAAAATTATAGTCAAAAAAAATAAGAAAGTCTGAGCTAAGCAGCAGAATAAAACACAAATTACAAGCACAAGAGAAATGAAGATGACTCCTGACCCCAAGCAATAAAAGTACGAAGAAAGATAGCCATTGAATTTTCGATTACTGACACATTTCAATCTATAGTTACCGTAATCACCGCATTTATCAAAAGCGGTTACATTACAATGTTACGATTGATACTCCTTTAATGTGGTAAGCACGTCGCGCACGTTTCTCTGATAAGATGATTGATTGCCGATAACAATAAATGTTTACCACAATTACATGCTAAGGTTGTTGCTTCGCTCGGCCGAAATCAATTGCATTGAGTATTTGAGTGTATTCTTACGTAATTTTAATGTTAAGTAATGTTGATAAGGTATGGTTTTGTGGCAGTATTACTGCGTGGTTCTTTATAAATCATCATATTTTTATAGACCCTTGTAACTTCTTTTAGCGGTGCCTCTCCAACTACTGAAGGTTAGCGATCAGCTTGTTGTTATCCTCTTTATTAAAATAGTAGCTCAGCGAAACAGCTCTGCTAAGTCAGCTAAGCTGATGTTCTGCTGTAGCGCCTTCACTACAAAGTATAAAATAAAGTCGCTGTCTGTTTGTGTGTCCGCCTAAATCTTTAAAACTACGCAACAGATTTTGAATGGGTAAGTGATTCAAGAGGAAGGTTTATAATATACGTATAACATCAGTATTACACCCGTGTGAGCTGGGGTTGGTCACTAGATCGCAACAAGAATCAACTCAAATATCTGTCCAAAGGGATGGATTTTCATATATATACCTATGTCAGCATTAGTTCCGATGTCAGCTATGTGCCAAAAGATCCTTGTAGCACTATACCACGTACAATGACAGCCTGGATCGCTCTACGATTATTTTGCAGTCTTTACGAAAAGTTTTTTTGCATCTTAGAATTGTAATCTCATGAAGTAGCGGCAACAAGAAAATTAGCTATAAAAACAGGATAGAAACGTAACTCTACTAAGCACAATATAGTTCGTCGAACCTCATTCATAAAAATGAGATATTCATATTATTACGTTCTTACGTATTCTCGTAAGAGTAAAATTGCGAGAAAATATTATACGACGTACTTAATACATTTGAGCGGTCTTGGAAACTGAGGTGTATGGCGGTTATAATCATAATAATACAGGTGATTTGAAGATATTACTTATTTTATAGAAGTCGGTTACTTTTACTATGTAGTCAACTTTATGGTTTTTATTATTTAGTTAGTTAAATTCTGATTCACATGAACTCAAAGCAGTTACGAGTATATGCGTTAGCCTTTTTTTTAGGTAAGACGAGGGAATCCTCATGAACAGCCACCTCCTCGGGGGAGGAAATGGGTTGTGCCAGACTCTGACTGACTAAACCTGAACCGCCATGCAACATCTCCCGCGTTTGGTCGGTGCGCGGCAATATGTTGCAGTTCATCACGCACAAGTATGCATTAACCTGTACGAAATCAATATTGTTGTTAAACCACGACGGGCTTGTTTTATTTTCACTTATGTTTCGCTGTAAACGAAATGATAAAACTTACCTTCCTATCTCCATAATTACGATACCGTAAAAGCAATGTAATATAGGTGTTCTGGGAGTCTATAGCTACTTCCCAAACTCTGATTATTGCATTGTGGAAGCGAGACGGCGCATTATACTGCGTAGAGCGTATATAGGCGTCCCTCTCCCACAATTGCAACAGGCGTACTTTACAGTGTAGTATCAGACCTTCCAGATTAATTATTCAGCAGCGGCTCAATAAAGGTAATAACTTCTACTATACAGCCTTATAGCTTTTAACGTGAATGTCGGTGTTTTGCAATATCGGCGATACAGGATACTGAACGCACAATGTTAATATCGGATTTACAGTTTCAGAGTAAATTATTTTGCATTGATATTAATCTTTTTATCGCGTAATTGAAACGTTTACATTTAAGCTTTTCCAGGGCATAATGACTGCTACTTAATACAAAATTGCATCGCCTTTTTTATCTGAAATCATTATTCACTCCGATCGGTCAAATAAGATTTTAGTAGCGACCGAGCGCATAGTACCTGGTGTTTAGACAAATTAGAATTACTTCCTAATATTCTATTAAGATGTAAACTTAATTGTCACGAATCTACAAATGAAATAAAACGCCAATTCGCGATTCACGTCGCCAATTACCACTGTGCGCGACGCGACGTGTCGAGGGCTCGAACCCCGCGTAGGGTTTGAGTCTGGGTGTCACTGTGCGGGTGAATTGTCTGTGAAAAAATGGTGCTGGAGTCGTTTCAGTAATAAAAAAAATCAAGAATTAAAATTATCAGTTATCATACACTAACGGTTTTCTTAATCATAAACACATGTGCAATAACCTAACTAAGCAATAAGCTCCTCCCGCAGGTAAACACCATTCTGCATAAAATACAGTTACTTGCCAATATTGATATCCAGATACTACTATGTTACTAGTAGTCTTCCTATCTACTACCTAGTAGCCGCTAATTACATGGGCATAATTACGGTATAGGTAATCTTATGTACATGTGCCAAATGGAAAAACATCATCCGGGATGGTGGGTACCGTACTTCATTAATTAATTAGAATAGATTAAAGTTTGATGTTCAATTGATTTACTTCATAAATACGGTAAATGCTTATGAAAGAATCTCAATTAACTTACAGTTGCAGATGCTTTTAACTGTACCCAGTTGTAAGCGGATCCAGGCTGAAATGATGATAGTGAAAATTGTAGTAAATCATTTTCATCATTCCCCTGCCCTTATCCCAATTTTTACTTGGGGTCGGCGCAACAGTCTTCTAGACATGTTGCTTAAAGTTTTGGCTATGGTTTTATAGCCGGCCGCCTGCCTGACACTAACCCTCTTTGGGAATGCGATTGTTGGTTGTTTACCCGCCACCAATTGTAAAAATTGAAAAATCGAAAATTGTAGTAAATAATAATCCTTAATACATACATGTACTTCGGTAAAACAAATCCGTACACGTCATAACGCTTGAAAGTTATACAAAATGTTGGCAAACCCGAGTTCATGAGCATAAAGTTTCGAACTTCAAACTTTAAAAGCCGACAAGCACTAGTACTTGCTACAAGCACTAACTGAACCCCAACCACCATCTTTTAAAGTAAGTCTTGCAGTTGTGGGAGCGAGACAGCGCACTACACGACGTAGAGCGACGTCTCTCTTTCACTACTGACATACTACTTTTAGAGTTGGTGGTAGGCCTTTGACCTATTTCCTGCAGTCCTCTAAAATACAGTTATAGTGATTTCTGTTAATTGGTGCGTTTATTAATTAACTACGCCAAGCCAAACGGTTTGCAATGAATATTGCTTGGATATTCAATTATTTTTAATTGATTGCAAATATATACCTGTGGTTGTTAAATGAAGTGTATTTTTTGGTCTTTTGGTTTTTACTTTCGTGGTATAACTTGCATATGGTTTCGTTTGCAGAGTTATAAGTTAGGAAGCGGTTAGAGATGTTACTGTCCAAAGATTATTTTCTTCTTGTAAATCTTATTATTTGCATCTTAGATAATATTTCTACGCGTTATATTAATTAATGATTACTACATAATTCTCCAATTACGTTGCTAGGCTAAGAATAAATATATTACCAAAATACACAACACAAAAATGAGTACCACTCAAGTAATAACCTACCAAAATCTATAATAAGAATAGGCAAGTATTTATTTAACGTAATATCCAATACATTACTGACTTATTCCCTCTCAAGAGCTTGTCAGAAACTTGTAACAAATACAATGGTTCTGGAAAATTCTGTTTCACGATATTCGATAGGTTTGCATGCCTTTTCTATTTTGTTATTTATTGGTATCAATTCGGCACAATCTTGGAAATCTTGGCGTTATGCCCTGATTTTTGTTTGTAGCTTAGAAACTTGGTAAAGCTCTTGTGTAGTTGGTTTTTGCTTTTCGTTCTCATTTATTCATATTTAGATTATTTCCTCATTGATAAATGGATTGATTTGCAGTTATCCGATTATGTCTGCCCCAGACCACTAATGACAGTCACAACCCGTCTAAGTGTAAAGGTGTTATCAGTACGAATTATTCAAGCTCAAACACAAGGTAGCTGCGTGAATAGTTTTTTTGCAAATCGTCTTTAGGTAATCGGTGAACATACATAAAAAAGAAAAAAACAGAAGATGACGATGAATTTGGAACCTCCTTCTTTTTGAAGTTGGTTAGAATGACAACTAAATCTCTTTCGGAAAATATCCTAACTTAACGAATCCAAATCACCACTGAAATATCACTTTCCTCACTTTCCATTAATCTTTATCTATACAACACAATAAAACCTCGTTTCCCAAATGTAACTTCTACTAAGCATACACTCGTATCTGCGGAGAGCCTTGAATCAGTAATCAACTCAGGCACGAGCCATACATCTCACCAATAACGGTCAGTAAGACACAAATGTAACATAAACTACATAAACCAATCCAAGTGCTTCCTAAAGGGGCATTTAGACGGTGTTAGAAATATCGAGCTAGCTATACACTGCGATACCACGCAGAGCTGACCTATCGCACTCGTCACTCTTCTATAACTGCAATAATATTACTTAAACACAGAAGTCTAAATAAACAGTGTTTAATTAGATTTCTGTGTCCTTAATGATGTGCAAATGATGTCCGTGTGGTGTCCGGATATAAAGAATAGCGCCACCCCATATCCTCCACTGGGTGTCGTAAAAGGCGACTAATGGACCTTAAGACCTAGTGCACTGTACCAAGCACATTGGGTCACCCGAATGGTGGCGGGTAAACAACCAACAATCGCATTCCCAAAGAGGGTTAGTGTCAGGCAGGCGGCCGACTATAAAACCATAGCCAAATCCATTAGCAACATGTTTAGAAAAAAAACATGTTGCGCCGACCCCAAGTAAAATGGGATAAGGGCAGGAAAATGATGATGTCCTTAATGATGCATAATCAGAGTCACATCGCTTGTCGAAAAGGAGTGCTATATTCCCACGGAATTGATGTGTTCTATACGTCTTCTATTCGAATGCGATGTAACATTATCTGGACCCTCTGGTGAGAAAAGAGATACCGGCTGGCAAAGTATCGTAAGCGCAATATTTTTAGCATCGTCTAAACAAGCCTTAATTGTAAGTATATAAATCGTATTTACCACGATACCCAGCGTTATCGCGTATAAATGCGTTTCCACGCTCCGGACTCAAACCCGGAACCTCGTGCTTGCGTCATCGTTACGTGCGTCCTTTGTAGCCCTAATATGTTGTCCTGGCTTATTCGGTGCTAAATAATGGTTTCTATGCTAATTTAGGCTACACATATTATGTAGGCATTGTTTGTTGCATAACTATGTCTAAATGATTAACGGTTGTTTGTTTGTTTGTCGGTTAGAATGGTTTCTTTGATTTTGAATGGAAAACCGACTTAGTTTTACTTGTACGTAACATGCATACGCTTTTGAATTAGGTCTGACATAAATGGTCATCAATCATAAGTATTTATTTTTTATTTATCAACTAAATACTTCTTCAATTTTCAAGTTGGCTTGTTGCGATTCCATGTCAATGCAGTAGTTTTCATAATGTTGATTTTCTTTGATAGTTTGTCTAATTTTAAAGGAAATAAAGGTGTCGTTAATTAGAAGGCGAAAGTCTTTTGTTCAGCAAACGACATTACCTTTTAGAGTCGCCTAAAGACAGTCTCTATTTCTGTGCCTTTAGATGATTGCGGACAACCCAGCCACTGACAGATGACAAATAATTAAAACTAGCCAACATCAGACTCTCCAACCCCCAATTTAACCTCCAGTAAATTATAATTAATACCAGCGAAAGGCTGGGCAAGACGTTTAGAATTGCCTTTTAAATCGGGCTTAGCGAGCCAAAATTGCTCATTATAAGCGGCATAACAATTCTGATAGCTTTACGTCAAGACAGCGGAAATTTTGCTAAAACTGAGAGGGTTTTAATAATTTAATTAATTAGCATAAAAAACGTTGTTTTGTAGACCTATTTACTATCTTTGTAAGCGTACGAATGTACATAAAAAGGGGTGTGCGAGAAATGGATTACCTTTTCTACTACGCAGACCATTTGGGGTGATTTATTTCCAAAAACCTTAAAGAAATTAATTTCAAGAAATATATGGTAAAGAAATGCATTTTTATTTTAAAGCTTTCGTTTTTGTTGGCAAGTCTGTGCGGTAACGTTGATTAAAGGAACGAGACACCGCTCATTAGATCCCGCAGCTCCGAAAACTAAAATTATTCTTACTTATTTCAATGGAACTTTCAACGAAAATACGAACGAGGTAACAAAAATCTTCGGGTACTTTTATCATTATTTACAAAACAGATTTTGCATGTCATCATCATCAGTCTATCGCAGTCCACTGCTGGACATAGGCCTCTCCAAAACCTCGATTTTGCACTTATTAATTTGTAAATTCCAGTTTGGATACAAGTGCAGGGAAAATAATTTACTTTTTTTCTACTTCTTTATGTCCAGTCAGGGATATACTGTTCGGAATTGTGTTGAAAGGATCAACTTTAACTTAATATGCTGAACTAACTACAAATTAAAATCCACGATAAAGGTCGTTCATAATTAGTTTTTAAAGTAAACGTATCCATCAACAAAGATACAAGACATACACATTCTTTAAACCGAAATTGTATGTTTTCTACGCAGAAACAATGAAAAATAGTTCTGAGTTTACAAGGAACGTGAGTAATATTATCAAAACATGTTTGTACAATTTGTCACAAACAACGACAAGAAACGATATTGGAGGGATGTGACCATATTTTCAAAGGTAACAGCCATCGGGAACGCTGATAGAGTTAGTGTATTGGAAAATAAATGGGACCACGATTCCTTGGGAATTGTTTTATCAATATTGTGCTTGTAGGACATTTGTTATACGTACTGATGTTGTAAGTTTTAGAAATATGTAGATTTTTGTGGTTGTTACGCCTTAACTAATTTGTAAGGGTAGCTGTTAGACTGGTATGTCGTTGGCAGCCACGACTTCTCATTTACCAGTGATATATTTTTTCTAGCTTTATCATAACGACTCCGACGTGTAGAAGGTCAGTTATCATGGTAAAAAAGTAGCCTCTCTCCTTTTTTGGCATTCATGCTAACCCCATAGGCCTCATTTTTTTTTCTAAATGGCATAGACAAAGTTTTTTTTTGCAATTTGCACTAGTTAGTATGAATGACCTGCAGGATGCTAAACATCTATGTCAAATTATCAGTTAGCAAAATAAACACTGGATTTACTACCTCTACTCTTTTATCTAACTGGAACCGATAAGCTCAACGGAACGTGCTACGCTACAATGTACGACCACAATGTTCGCGATTTCCACGTGATTGAGCAACTAAGCTCCCCGCAGCGAATCCCCTACATTCTCACATTTTCGACCGCTCCAGATATTGGTAGTAATCTCTTCGAACGAATTGCGAGTCTTTGTGATTCACAATGGAAGGTGAGCTCTCCTAATGGTTGATTTACTCAGAACAACCTTTACGTCTCCAGTTTCCCGAAGTTCCTTTGAAATATAAATATGTACTCAAATTGGTTTTTATTCGAGTTTCAGGTAACTGTTGTGGAACTTTTGTGGGAATCTGAAGGGAATTGTCATGGGAATGCTTCGGCTTTTGAACTACCTATTCGTACATAAGTATTTATATTTCTTTTTTACTACATTACAAGCAATCTAAATTCCATATAGAAAATATTACGTTCCGTATTTTGTCTTGAACATTTACCCTACTTACCATATCGTATTATGGAGATATTTTTAAAAACTTTAACAAATCTATCTCTATATCTACTAGATATAGAGATAGATTTGTTAAAGTTTAGGTAGTTCAAGTAACTCGTAGATATTATCTACGAGTTTTGACAATCATCAGTTTTTGCGTAGACAATTCTATATTAACAGGAAAACTAAACAACACTTGAAGAGTATTAATTCAAATGTCAGATTTGTTTTTGCACAAAGGACTAACATTGCTATTCAATTTGGTAATGACGCCGCCAGCCTCTTGGACACGTTTCTCGCCATCGACAGAGATGATGACATATATTTTGACGTTTTCAAATGTAAATGTTATATTTTTTACGACAGTTTTTATTTAAATACTTACAGTTGATCGAATAATACAAGTATTTGAAAATATGTAAACTAACTGTAAATTCAATTAGTATCTACAGCATCTGCATACAACAGTATAATAATAAACAGTTGGCAGTATTGTATATATCTAGATCATTTGTTATCTCAGTCTGAAGCGCTATTCGGTCAGCTTTCTCCGAAGACTATTAATCAATTGGAAAATTTATTACCAACTCGATAGCAGATGTAATTATTGTTGTTAAGCCCTGGATAAATTGTAGGATACCTGTGGGTTTACTACCACTACACGAGCTTACATTCTTGCTTGTTGAGTAAGCGAGACGTCGCTCTACGCTGTGTATCGCGCTGTCTCTTTTCCACAACGGTAATAGTCTTACATTAAAACGTGGTATTAGGCCCCCTGGCGGATATCGTGGTCGCTTATCTATACATATAATAAAATTGTAACAAGCTCATGTCTGTACATTAAAGATATTAAAGAAAAACTTAGATGGGGGTTCTTCATACAACCAATAGAATCCAAAAGTATGAAAAAAAAAATTTTTGTCTGTCTGTCTGTTTGTTGTCCGCTTTTCACTCAAAAACTACTGGACGGATTTTGATGAATTTTTTTTTATTATGTAGCTATTAGTCCTCGCTAACATTTAAGCTATCTTTTTTTTGGAATTTTGCTCTTTAAGGGGGTTAAAAGGGGTGGGTAAGTTTGTATGAAACTTCGTCAGTTTTGAAGCTAATTCGATTAAAATTAATATTTGGTTATTTAGTTGGAAGTTAAGAATGACGCAATAAGGATTTTTGGAAATTCTGCCTTAATGGGGGTAAAAAAGGGGGAGGTACGTTTCTATGAAACTCCGACTGTTTTGAAGCTAAGTCGATGAAAATTAAAGCTGTTTACGTGAATACTAAGCTTTTCTGCCCATCGTTTTGTGGCAGTTACCTGTTTAAAGAACTATTGTCATAAAATTGTTAAACTATCCGTAAATATATGTCCGAGATAATCCCAAACAATAATGTACAGACTTCATTTTCATTTCATTTCAGATTTTCAGAATATATTGACTAGAGGTCGTTACAACATAAATTCTACATATTATTGCGCTATTTGATATGGAGGGTGAGCAATCACAAATTTTATGACAATTACCGGCTAATCGAAAAAAACTACTTAATGTACATAAGTATATTGTTCAAATTTTGCATGAAGATTAAGGACAGGTCTAGACAACATATAGGCTATTTATTATCAGGTTATTAACCATGGGGTCTTAGCAATAAACCTTTATTTTTAAAGAACACGCAACTGGTGACCAAAATACTGTTGCTATGGTTTTATGTTTTGACATTAATATTAACATGCTATTTGGCTTACTATATAGAAATTAAAATAGCGGGCTCAGGGGAGTACGAGCTTCGTATTTTTCCACTCCAAGTTCAAATTTCATTTCGACACACATTTTTTTAATTTATTTTTTAATAATTTTTGAGTAAGAATCGAATCTCAGTCAAGTATATTTTTTTTTCTTCTTTCGTTTTTGGTAGTATAAAAGTATTGTACGAAGCGCTTGGATTTTTTTAACATCCTAAAATTGTTCTTTAAAACCCTTTTATATGGTATCTGGTATAATATATGATACTTACTGTTTAAGCTAGGACAGTCTCATCCAATTTAGGAGGAGCTGTGGATATAAAGTGAAAGAAAACCAACTACACTAAAACAAAAAATAGTGTGGACGGTAAATGATTTACAATACTGAATTAACTACTTAGCTGTTGACTGCAATTTTGGTGTGTGTAACGCGTGGCCATAAAGATTTGATAGTGCCTATACACTACCACAATTGTGCACCAATTGCGATGGCATAGGGTAGTTGCATAGGTAAAGTATTATAAAGGTAGGCTGCTATTATTAATATTGCGTACGAATATGCGTACTCCCGTGATTGTTTTTTATGTGTGCGTAAAATATCTGTCAAGGGTAGAATGAAAACGGAATAGAAGATGAATGGGGAGCAGCGCCTGCTGTTCTCCGCACCACAGCGCACAGTGCAAACGTGTCGAAAATTATCTGGCTGTTTAAGACCAACTCCTCTCAATAAGTTCTCCTCCTGATTGGCATTGCTCTATCTGACGTTAGAAGAGACATAAATCTGGTAGACTTAAGAGCCAAAAGACCTCCGATATACACTGACTACTATTGCAACTCCAACTCGAGCTCGGTGCAAGATCTGGGCAGATCGACAACTATCTCCTACTACTTATGTCCTAACTCAGGAACATGCACTCTACCGTCCGGCCTACCGGCCCACCTTGCAGAGGCCTGTTCAGAAAGCATTCAACCGTCTCAGAACCCAAAAAGGTAGGCAAATAAAATTTGACAAATTTGGGTATACAGACCCCTCTCACATCCAGTGAGAATCCGACATCTTCGTAACGACGATGTAACACCGCCTAGAGTGGCCAAAGTGTCCGCGGTTAGTTGGTGCGCCGTCACCAAGTTCTGCGAAGAAGTGATGACGCTCAAGGAAAAGTGAAAGGCTTCATCTAACCACCAGATCCATGTTCGACGAGCAAGGGATAGAAGAAGGGCCTTATTTGCCCTCCTCCAACCACCATAAATAACCTACGCCAGTAGTCTCAGGGCAGTCTACTGTTATAAAGGCAAAGACGAAATGCATGGTGCTTCCGCGCGCCTCTTAATAAGGGCTGGCAAAAGCTGGCTCTACGTTAACGAAGAAGCTTCCGTTAAAAAGAGCTCTCCTGTCGGGGCTCGCGATAGATTGCGAAAGCGTTCCCGTGGCCCCCGACAATAGGATACGGTGAAGCACTCTGGCGCTTTAGCCAGTAAGAGTCCAGTACACTTCTTTTCCATCGCCCGTTTTCAAGTCCTTCAATCCAAATTGTCAAATCAGTGCAAGATAGTGGCCACAGCAAAAAACTAGCAGTGTTAACTAACAGTCAAATATGTTTGTAAGACTAGAGGTTAGGATTAGGAAGTTAAGAAATCAGGTAGTTTGGAACGGAACAGGATTAGGGAGCAAGCATTAAACATTATTTAGCTTTACTTTTTGTACAGCACTACACATCTTGAATACCACGCAGACGAAGTCGCGGGCAACAGCTAGTAGATAAGATAAAATCTTTGTGTAATGTATAAATCTTTTAAGATCTTAGTGGGAAATGTACACGACTCTGAGAGCGTGCTGGGAACTTTTTGTTTTCCTTTATAGAGCTCATTTATTTGATTCATTAATGTTTCCTGTGTCAATTGTTTTGTTTACATACGTTTTAGCGTAGTCTTGTTTTTCTTGTATTTAGTTATTTTTCAATAATGGTATAATAAAGGCTATTGTAATTTATTAAATGGGATTTTTTATTACCAACTCGAACTTCCTTGCACAAATGTGATTCATATGACTGTGAACACTGTTTTAGAAATCGTTCTTATATACACAGCACTTATATTCGTAACTGCCTTACGTATAAATAATTTGATCATCACGAATGCTTGTGAAAATACTAATTATCATTGGGTTTCTTTTAAGGATTTTGTCATTTAATTATTTTCAAGTAAGCTTACCAAATAAAACTAAAATTTAATTTACATTTCTATGTACTTCCCAACTGCATTAATTTTGATGAACCGTATAAACCGCTTTGTTTAGCTTTCTGTTCCACGGAATCCCGTGAATGCTCTCAAAGGGCACCGAGCACTGGAAATGTCTAGGTACTTGTACTTGTGTGCATGTGTGTATGTGTGTGTGTGCTTGTAACGCACACAAGCAAAGGCTTTGACATCTGTTTGATTAGGCGTGGTTTAATTAAGGTGTATGCTGTTTTACTGGCTACTATTTATATGGCGTGGTAAGTTCCTCGGTTCCTAGTCCAGAAACCAGTGTCTGGGATTGAAAAGTGAAAACTATTGTTTATGCGTTTTGGCTATTTTGGGTTCTAATATTTGGAATTAACATTCTCCACCGTTTGCTAAAAGTGTTTTAGAATAGTTGAAAAAGTACATAATAGTCACAGTGCTATTTTTTGCTGTGATTTTTTGTAAGTCGTAAAACTTTAGATAATGTATAATTACTCACTTACTACATGTTTTTAGATCGTTATTCGTAAATACAGTATTAGTTTAATTATAAAATAGTTTTAAAACACAATTAATAGAAAAAACACATTTTAATAATTTACTCTACACAATTTATCATGGACAATATTATTATTAATTTTTTTCATTTGAGTACGTAATTAAATCTGTTAAAAGGATTTTTATAATCATGTTCTAATGTTAATGAGCTGAAGAATTGTTTGAAAAGGTTTCATATATTTTTTTTATAACTCCGACATTCTGTTTTAGTAAAATATATTATGTCATTTTTAATTAACTGCTAATGCCTACAGGCTTTGCCTTTAGGCTCCGTTCTGCGTTCAGTTTGTCCATCGATACGCACCAGCTCATTCTTCATTCTCGTCATTCAACATTAACTATATGCAATATTAAAATCATGGCTGCAATTTATGAATATAAGTACTATATAGCTAATATAGCGACTTTGTTTTATACTATACCGTGATTGGTATAGTATAAAACAAAGTCGCTGTATGTCTGTATGCCTAAATCTTTAAAACGACGCAACGGATTTTAAAGCTGGTGGACTGTATGTTTTTAAGAAATAGGTTTTGTATTCATAGGTACTTAAATATAGTAATTAGATCTTATAAACGAGTACAGCTCGTTACATTTCGCTTACTTAGTCTTTCATATGACGCGGATTATCCTTTCATAAACCATTCCGATATGGTGTATCCTAAATCCCTCGATAATAAGATTCCCAATCAAATAACATACCTGAGCAGTTCAACCTACTTATACAACAAGATTTAAACAAAAATCCACGAAACTCTATGCAGGTACAATTTTTCAGTAAACTGCAAAAATAAAGGATTTCCTTTACTAATGACAAGGCTTTTATTTAGTAGTTCCCTTTTGTCTACCCGCAGCGCCACTATCTACGTGGTTCGTGGTGAGCAACTGCGGTGCATGGTTCAGAATAAAATTAATATGACAACGACATTTTTTAGCACAGCACACAAAAAATGGCTGTCATTTTAAAACTTTTCAGTAAGCACGAAATCGTGGTTAGGTTAAGATTTTAACCAAACAGCTCTAGAAGAGATTAAAGTTAAAAAAATCAATTGTAGTAATTGAATAAATTACTGAACTAAGTAAGAATTCAATGTAACTTGAGCTTTAAGTTATTTTGTGCTGTCTGTTTGCATTTTGCATTTTATGTTTTTGTATGTCTCTATAATCCTTTTATAGTATGAATCTCTGCTCGAAAAATATAAAGCTAAAACCTTTTCTCTTGTTGGTATTTGGTTGATGGTTATTCTTTCGAAACCCGCTATAGCATTTTCTACTTATGGGGGGAATATCACAGTTTTCCCTTCGTGTAGAGCTACTGAATGAAGAAAAACATACTTTTCCTCTTATTCTTATTGCACTTAGCTTTTGAATTGGCATCACAACTGACGTCCACTCAACTAAGTCTTTAATACTTTATTTTTACGGGATTTTAGCTATTCTTCCATTAGAAATAGTTTCCTGTTATTATTGCTTCCAAGCCACCAAATAAACGTTTATACGTGCACCAGCTGCTGATATTATAATCCTAAACAATATGTGATCTAACCTCAGCAATTATCTCTAAGATTATACCAGGCTTTATAACAACTCGTACGTTATAATTGTAATATCTTTAGAATAGCTTGTGGTTATAATTTTACGGTGTTAAAATGAATTTCTGGCTGATTGACATAAAATCTACAAACTACTTGAGCGAAGTTCGAGAAAATTATCTTTTGTAGGTATTAGAATTATTTTTTACTTAGATCTCTTAAAGTATAAATACGAAATAAAAGTATATGCAAATGTTTGTTGTTTAAAGCAAGAGCCCCAAATGCCTCGGCCAGTCTGCACGCTCAAAGCTCTAAACGATCAAATTATATTGGCTGTTAAAAGTTTCTTGTCTGCGGAGGTTCTAAGACATATTTCCCGCTATATTTGACACCCACCAGGGCATTTCCAGAACACAAATATCTAGAAGTAATTGTATTTTTTTTCGTACAAAACTTTAGCCCATTAATCAACTAATAGAGTTAGCAAAGAAAAGTTAGTTCCTAACTAGAAGACCAACTCTTAAGTTAAGACGTCTTTAGGATAACGACTTCGTCCTACGTGTTAATTAAATACATTACATTAAGCAATACTCTTTCGAACAAAAGTAGTGTTAAATTGAGATGAAAAAGTAACGGTACAAAATTGTTGCAAGGGCTTATTATTATATTTTTTCGTCTGATTATATCTATCAAATTCCATTCATTTATTTCTCGAATCGCAGAAAACCATTTAAGTCATGTACGTAATATTTGATCATCTTTTGCGATATTAAATTTCCGTCTCCAAATGCAAAACAAATAACACAGCATCTAAATTCTTTTCTCCAGAATTTCCTTAAAATAAAACCGAACCATTACACAAATCACGTTTCGAAATCTGTGAAACAAAACACCGTCGGATATTGTGCTGAAAACACGATCTAAAGAGCTCCTTAGCTCCCTTTGTTCAGAGTAAGGCTGACCGCACATTGGAGTCAAGATTGTTTTAAGACAGACTATTGCTATACAAAACATATGAAGGTGCGCACACTTCAAACAAAACGTCTAATAGATAAAATTGTCCAAATCGCACCACACGTCTGACTAACGTTTGTCGGCTTCCCTTTTTTATTTTTCGGGCGCGCAAATCAACGACAAAACAGTCTAGTCAACGCAGGTATAAGGCAGACTTGTCTATGTGAGGAAAGTCTGTCTTAAAACTGTCGTGACTCCAATGTGCGGTCAGCCTAATGGGAGTCGGACAGCAACGAGACAGACCCAGGTGTCCTTGTTGTTTCTAATTGGATTCTGTTTTCTTTTGATTCCTTACCTTCGTTCAGATCTAGTGATTGAGTTGTTTGTATCGCTTGATGTACTTTGATTTTGTTAACTTTTGTAGATTAGAGAGAATTTCACGGTTTATTTGCTTGTAATTTTGGGTTGGATTGGGTAGGTTTAAGTTCGCTGGTGTCTTGGCCGCCGGATCAGCTCATGATTAAGGACTTCTATTGAGTTTGTAGTAATCGATCAATTCCGAAAGTTCTTGGGAGTATATCATCAAATTCATAGTCATATTATTGTATGTGCCTATCCGTGTCGACTTATCCAGTGTTAATTTGTTGTTAATGGCTTACGGTTGTTTTTTCAACAATCATTGTGGAGCGAAACGACCTCTTTCGGAACATTACCAGGTTTTACCGTATACCTTCTAGTCCTATATTGATTACTACATGAACTTCGTTTACCAAGTCATGTTACGTTACTCCAAAGTCTACGTTCGCCTTATCTGCATACTATTATATCCTATTACGACAAGTTCTATCTGAGCTAACTGTAACCGCATTACCGTTGGCCTTTAATGCCAGTCAGAAGCGCGCAAATCTGACAAGCTGACTGTAACTGGTGGATATCAGTTAGGCAGCATCTTTGTATGATAATATAAGTAAGGCTTTGAGCAATACTAGCACACCAAGAATAGAGATGTAAGGAGAATTTTTTTTTAGAGTGTAGACAAGTTACGTATATCCATGCGCTAATGTCAAATCGCTCATCCAAGCGTTAACAATGTCAAATAACTCCAATGTATTGAACTGACAGGTCAAAAACACGTCGCTGGTCAAAAAAGAATGTCATTTGAATGTCTATTTGAAGTTTTCTACTCTAACGCGATGTAACATTGTATAGGTCCTCAATCAGATCTTGCCATGTAGTATATTCATGCGGGCATTCAGCTACAAAAAATCTGGTCCAATGCTATAAATTCATAAAGTTTAAGCTTCCAACTTTGGCCTATCGATTTAGTGACATCGGCTATTCTCAGAGTTTGTACGCCTTCCCGGAACATGTGATTTCTAAAAGCAATTAAACTGGAACTATGTTTGATTCCGAGTATTCGCTATCGTTTCCTGTAATCGCTCATTGATTCGTGTTTCGGTTTTAGTTTGCGAGGTTTTGGTTGTTTTTATGTAAATATGTAACAAGTATTTGATTAAAAATTGGAATTGTTGCTAGGTCACGAGTTTAGAAGTCATGATATTATATATTAAATTGTTATATTTGTTCAATTTGATTAGGTTACTAAAATGAAAACTATACCAATAACATTAAATTACTTTTTAACTAAACATAAATAAATCAATCTCATTTGTTTTCTTATAATTCTGTAGAATTGCTCACATTGCCAGCCATTTGGCAGAAATACAAAAACACACCACAGAAAAGTTTCTAGAGTCACTTAAGCCCCGTATCAGCTTCGAGCACCTATTTCCTAGGAACACACGATTTTCCATATAATGGTGGCCAAACAGGCTCCGATCGGGGCCAATGCTTGTTTATTTCAAAGCCTGCCTTATCGATCCTCGAGTAAGGTATACGAGGTATAAATTTCCAAATACAGTAAACTGCTAGATCGGAAAGGTTTATGTCTGTGGTCGCGACTCACAGTAAGGATCCCATTTTAGATTCCGTCGCGGATTGGATACATAGCTGTATATTTTACTCGTGATGTGTTAAGATATGTTCGCTCCAGTGCCTCTACCTTTATCTGTTTGGTTTTCCCTAAAAGCCACCTTCGTCAAACTTTCAATTTTTCTCCTTGTTTACTCTAAGCCTACGCCTTGTATCTTCAGTGGAGCTAAATGCTTTCCATTTGCCATCAACTTGAAAAAATATTCTAAAGTTATTCTTGTCGGTCCAATCATTTGATGTAAATTTTATAAACAAAATACCATTTCGACCCGTTACCTTCAATATTGCTGTAACATTTTTAAGGTTTTCAATAAACGGTTTTCTCAGCCAATGTTACTCGTAAAATATTGACGGCAAATATTTAATTTCTTAAGACATTTCTAGAGCTTTTTGATGTTCAAACGACTCTTGATGCCGGATAAAATATCAAAGCGGCCGTTTAGATATTTTATACTCCTGGAAAGATGGTAACTACAGTTGAAGTTATAAAGGTACCTTAACCTTCCGAAAATCGTGACGTACTTTTAAGAATTCAAAGAAAATTTTACATCCATTTTTTTCCTCTTTTGAAGTAAATCGTATATTTTACTGAAAGACTTCAGAATTTAATGTAATTTGTCGTTCCTTTTTTTTCCTTGAAACCTCATCGCAAATGTTTGTAAGACATTTTATTTTTTGAATGAATAAAGCATACACCATACAATAGCCTTTAGTAATTCTGAAACTACCCGCTACAGCGAGAGAATTAATTGGCCGCACTATTAATACAGTGCCTGAATATCTGAGCAGTTGCCACTATTGCGCTATTGTCCCTTAAAACAATAAGACGGTGGCATTTGCTCTAATTGACGTGGTAAATTAGAAACGGTTATTAACTAGTCACGAAGACCTACCAGGACTCAAATAGTTCCCAATTCTAATACCTTTCCCTATTTACCAGAAATATTCCTCGATAATATATAAATACAGGGCTTATTTACTGGGTAATTTAATAACAGAAATCATCACAAGAACATAGGGCACGTTTTATGAAGGTTTTGTTCTACCTAAACCTTAAAAAAAACGGTTTGCTTAAAGAGCTTTTTTTAATTTTCTTCAATATACCGAATTCATATCCGCTATTAACTATTTCAAAGTCCTGTACAACTAGTATGGACTGTAGATTTTTTGCCATCTCCAGGTGTTTTTTTTTTGTCACAATCAAACAACATCATTATTTTTCAGTACCTGTAGTTGTTTTTTCTCTATACGCCTCACTAACAACATCGACAGTAGTCTTTATTTAATAAGACTTTTTGACATTGTTTTAGGGATGATTACCAAATCTATAGTTCTACAAGGATCTTTTAGCACGTGAATAACATTGGCATAAAGGTGCTGGTGCGTATTTATGCAAGAAAATCAACGCAACTATCCGTCAAAAGTGATGAGTTTTTCATAGATTATATGACGGCGTTAGTTCAGATTTCGGCCACATACCAAAAGATCATTGTAGCACTTTACACTTTACACAGTTGCCATACTTTCAATTACCCTTCACCTATTGATTTTACTAACTGACGTGACCTGATTAGACGTCAAACATTACAATAGCTTTGATCGCTTGTCATATTGTTTAATTGCTTGTCGATTCCTTGATAAGATGATTGGAAGATCGTCTTCTGTTCAATCGAGTTGATAATTAGAATCGATTCAAACACACTAACAGGAATGCTCCATATATCTACGCTTGAACAAACCCAGTATTGTTCAATGATCTTTTGATTTACGATACACATACTTAAAGGAGATACCTGAGCTTTATTGTAATGGTAATAAGAGCGATTTTCCTTTAAAACCACGCCTGATTTGTTCCGACTTCTTGACCTTTGTTCTGCCTTACGAAAGTAAGAATTTGAATAAACTTTGCTTTGTGGAATCGGAGCAGGATTACGCTTCAGTGCTTCACGATTTTCAGATATAAAACACATTCTTGAGATTGAATTCGTATTAAATCTTTTTTTCACACAATTTTGTATAACGATAGTGCTAAAAAATATTATCTTTGTTTAGGAATTTCTTTGAAGGCTGTATAAAGGTTATAGAACGGGACGTTTTCCAATATTCGTGAAAGGATGTCTGAGCTAATTTCCTAAAGAGATTTATAAATGGCGAAAAATGTTTGCTAATGTAGGCTTTTTGGGGTAAAAGCTTTTAAATAAACATACATACATTGTGGTCTAGATTGGATTATACCAAATATGAATACTCTGCGTCTTTTGTTACATATTTTGTCGATATTCATGTTTTTTTATGTATTAACTTAAATATTAGTGATGCTATCGCTTTAATAACATTAATCGAGCCTTAATGTCGTTTAATTCAGATTTAATAGTTCTGTATAGTTATTAAAACTATACGTATCCAATCAAGGAGAATGAACAATGAAACTAAACAAAAACATTTATTTGTTATTAGCCTGTTTCTGTCCTTATGGATGCAATACCTTTCCAATGTTAATAAACATTCTACCGTACCAGCACAATACTACAGGGTGTTCTATACGCTGACGTGGACTTATAATTAATTTCTCCATCAAAGGACGAACAGTGAACAGCCAAGCCACAACACAGTATGTGGAGAAACTTCAGCAAGGAAACTTCCTCATAGTTACAGGAATCTACTCGAGGGATTTGCTGCATGCGCTATTAATATGCGAGAACGATTATTATGAACATGTTGTATTTGTTCTTGAATATACATCGATTTGACGATACTCGAAATGAGGAAGGATCTAAAAATTGTTACATATATCGACAATTACTGTCATGATTTTGATTTAGCTTGCAAAGCACCGCTACAGTGATGTCTGTATTAAAAATGATATAAGCGCATTAAAATATGTAGGTAGGTTATTTTTGATAGCAATATCGCTGTTGCTTTAGTTCAATCAGTTATTGGCTAAAGAGTTTGACAAAAAAAACAGCTTTAAAATCATACCTACCCGTAAAAGTCATAAAAATATATTAAGTGACTTATCATACAAAAAAAAATCGATAGATTGCACGGATAGCTGAGTGGTATAGATCGCCCGAGAAGCATGGATTAAATTCCTTAGAGCGGGAGTCGCATTAAAAAAAAAAAGAAAAAGAGTCTTCAATAAACATACAACCAATCCAAATCACAATATTTAATAAGGACAAGGCAGTAAGTATTTACAAAGCAACCAATAAATCCACAAAGTACATATTTAATGGCAACAAATCGTGGCAGAATGAGGAGCGAGATTGCGCCCCTCGACCATTGGCAGCTTGCCATGTACATACAATCTGGCAAACTTTGCTTTTTTCCAATACCACAACTTTTCTATTGCGTTGCGATATAAATGAGATTGCAGGGCAAAGAATATTATGTTTTTTGCTCAATGTGATACAGGAAGGTTAGAGTATACTAACGTTCATATTGATTTAGTGTAATTGTGCTTAGTAAAAATTAACTTTAGGTTAAAAAGTACCATCGATTTAAAACCAGGAAACGTGTATCTATATTTGCCTGTTATTGCCTGGTTGTTCAAAATGATTTTATTGTGCATTAAAATAGTTATCCCTCTATGTAGTTTTGCTAGCATTTTCGAAAAGCGTTAAATTTTAATTTTATACATTTCATTTATTTTTGTTTGCAGGCGTACATTGTGAATTAGGCATTGTGAACTACATATCTAGTCGAAGTTTTAATCAACATACTTATGTTGTTAGTAGGTATCATTAAAACGATAAAAGTCTCCAAATTACATAATATTCCAAAACAATCATAACTTACTAAACAAATACAACAAAAACGGTTCGTTATTTCCGGTATAGTGAAGGGTTTCCATGGGACACAAGTATCGACGTGTTTTCATCCTTTTTCCTCTCTCACTTTGGTAGTCAAATATTTGACTTTATACGTGATTCATATTTGCATAGAAAATATAGTTCCGCATAAAGATATATGGAAATAAGTAACTAGTTTTTCTGTTTGTTGTGTATTGCGTATTGAATAATACAAGTTTCCTATATAACGTGTAAATTTGTAGAATAATGTAGACACCTTAAGGGAGTAGTTTTTGTATCTTTGTCCTTTTCAACACTAAAAGCTATACATTCAGTTGTTTTTAAAGCTGTACGCGAACCAAAGGGGTTGTTAAATCATAAAAAAACTTATTAAGAAAAAACTTATTATAAAAAAACTTATGAAGATATAAAAGCCAGAAACTTGGAACATTATTTATCTCCTGTCACCAATTTTTCCTCTATTTTTGTGTCGTAACTTTTATGTAACAAGTTGGAGCGCACCCAAAAATGCTGCACCATTTCAACTTTTAATGGCTATGCTAATTTTGTAGGTAGCAGGTCAGATTTTAATTCAATAAACATGACTGATTGTTTTGCCTGTTTCGGACAAAACAAAGTTCTGTTCAAATTATTTTTTTTTTCTGATTAATGCACTACTTTCCAACGATACAAAAAAAAAACAAAAAAGACATGAAAAGATTGGAAATTGCTGTCTTTTTCAAGCAATCGTAGGGATCAATGGTCGGTCTTCTTCTCTATGAAAGATGTATTTGCTCATTATTTCTGTACTAGTATAAGTTATAGACTAAACACTTGATTATCCGCAAATCCAGATATTTTTTACAATCGTGTTTACAACATTGTAACTTTAAATCGATCAAATTTCTAAACAGTTATACTCGTATCGTAAGTATTTACACATTTCATTACTTAATAGCTATGTAGTACACTTACAGAACTCGCCTTCAATTTAGAGTAACATTCCATATTGTATTGAAGGACTTCATACGATCCATTACCTAATTAAATCCCTCTCAATACCTACAAACGTACGGAATCGATAACACAAGTTTTCGAAGTTAATCTTAGTAAAGGTTTTGAATCGAGAAACGTAGAAATTTCAAACAAATCATTTTAGTTATAGCTAATGGAGTCCCGTGGATTTATCCGCATTTTGACCACTTTTTGGACTGTCTTAGATATCCGGTTAGTAGTATTTAGGTACTATCCTCTTTAGTCTTAGTCCAAGCTAGTACTAATCACAGAACCATTTAAAACCTTTATCATTTCCACAAAATGTTTTAATAACACTTAAACGATACTGATATAAAATAAACTCACTTTAAGGTCTTTTCTGTCCATCAAAACTGAAGTAAATTGGTTATTGTATCGCGTATAGAGCTCAGAAAATCTATTAAACCGAAGAGTGATGATACTCAATACATTTTATGAACAGAGGAGCTGCGACTACCTGCTAAACTAATAATCCTAATAAATTGCGATTGTGGAAGCGAGACGCCGCTTTACCCCGTGTAGTACGCTATCTCGCTTCCACAACTGTAATAATATTACTTGTAAAGTGGTGGTAGGATCTCAAAGGAGAATTTTACGCTTTTTTGTCCATTAAGTAATGGATTTTTTGGTCCTTTCAGTTTATTAAATAAAATTGTTAGTTAATGTTTTGTTGGAGTAATTAAAAGTACTACCGTTTTTTGTACTCTTGTAAATTTTAAACCGGGACGTTCAAGTATCACAAATACTACAATTATTGTGTTGTTTTATTTAATGTTGAAATAGGATTTAACAGTGATTAATAAACTAACTCCTTGTTTTTTTTTGTTACAGGTGGGTTCCCAATTCATCATCTGATCTCTTTCAAAACGTTAATAGTAAGTAATACCTGACTGCTAAAACTACATTAGCCGTTAACGATCTTAACACCACTGAACTTATCTTGGTTAAACCTTAACCTTATTTAAACCGATTATAAGAACACCTACGATTACTGGAGTTATTAATAGATCGCGATTTCAAAGGTACAAAGGTACTACAACCACCTAATATTATTGCATTTGTGGAAGAGAGACACCGCTCTATGCCTTGTAGCGCGCTGTCTTGCTTCCACACCCACACTTATATTACTTTACCTCCTGTATAGTCTGTATTTTGTAATGCTACCCACACTAGTTCTATTTCTGCCTGGAAGTCAACAAAGTGTGGCAAATTTGGAAAGCTAGCTCAATGGTAAATGTAAACGGTGCGATCTTTTATAATACTCGTCTTCTGACAAAAGTCCTGTAGTTTTGGTTTTCCAGATGCGTCATATGTGATATTTGATGTTATATGAAAAATCATGTAATAGAAAAAAATATGTAACGCAAAGTCATTGGTATTCATTTGTGATAGATCTCGTATTTTCAGACTAGCTGTAAAGGATAAAAGATAAATAGATTATAGGAATTACTCACATAACAACATACATGAAACTGAAAATATTGTCCGCCATTTCAAGACACTTATAATAAGGTTTAAAGTAAAATATTCCATTATAAAAATTAATTTTTCGTATCTAATTTAAGTACCTAGATCAAATACTTTTTCAAACAAAACTTTAATATCGCAGTAATGTTAATTAGCTTGTGACATTATAAACGTAATTAAAGCTTTAATACCTACACCTGAAAATAAGTCCTATTGTAATGAGTTCTATCTAACTGTATTTATTAGTTTTATATCGCAAATTATGAAAATAAAAAGCAATGTATTTTGATTACTTACTTTGATTTACTAAATAGCGTCACAATAAAACATATTAACATACATTTAATCATACCTAATATAGATTTAGAATTATATTTTATTACACTTTCGGCGCAAGATACGGAATCGTGGAAGAACTTGGGGGAGACCTTTTCCCAGCTGTGGTACACTATAGACTAGAAATAAAGAATTAACTTTCAAGACTGCCCTATTACTTTTTTCTATTTCCTGCCTTGCTATAGAACAAATTCAGCGAGAGTAGAAACAAAAATAATTATTTTTATCATCACAAAAATACCTAACAAAAATATAAATAAAATAAACAAATCCTAAACCTCGGAAGCTCGTGTTGTCGACATCAATACCCGATCCATCAATATTCCAACATGACTGAAAGGTTCGTCGGCGAGGGCTCGCCGAACTTTTCAAGTCGAGTTAGTAAGATTGCCTTGTTTATAATGTATGGGCCGGCTATCAGTACGATTAACGGGTTTGTTTTTGATTGAGGGTCGAGTATGTTAAACATTTTTTTACAGACTTCTAAAGAAGGAGGTTCTCAATTTAACTGATTTTAGGGTTCCCTACCCAAATGGTAAAACGGTACCCTATTATTAAGCCTCCGCTGTCTGTCTGTCTGCAGGCTGTATCTAATAACGTGTTTTTTTTTGGTAAATCAATTTAAAATAATCCTTCCATAAGGTCCATGCTTACCCTTTACAAACTTTACGTCCCTATAATCTTACGAGTACCTACTATATAAAGATGTATTGGCTTCCAGTGTAAGATTAACAGTTTTTATTGTCTATTTTGGCACTGTCCCTAAATGTTTCTTTTATTTTGTTGTAATTTAAAAGCTTGCGTGCTGCTGTGGAGTTTGTTACGCCGCAGTCTCCTCCCGACGCGGCGACGGCTAGAGCACTTAGGAAGCGGTGAAGAGTGTTGTTCACTGTAATTTGTCGTTCAAAAAGTGCTACTTAGTCGCTTAATGTAAATAAAGAACTTTTAAATTTGTTGTTTTAATAGAAATAAATCATGTGAAAATGTTATTTAAATTCAGAATACAAGGTTTTTAAACTATGGTCTCTTTCCCCTTTAATCTTTTTTCTAGTGTTTGTTTTATATTTATATACTAAAATCTTTGCTCCTATATCTATGAAACACATCCTACCCATATCCTAGGGCCACATCATGAGATCATCATCATCCTGCCCTTAGCCCATTTTACTTGGGGTCGGCGCAACACGTTTTTTCTTCCATTCTTTCTTATCAGACGTCACACTATCATTTACTCCTTTTTCATTCATGTAATTCCTTATACAATCCATCTGTCATGAGATCTAATTAAAATATTACATAGATAGCAACTGTACAACCATTAATAGTTTACTTAGATTACCTTTCCATTAGCCAACCCAGTTCGTCTCAAATATTTCATATTTACAACTTATAACGAGCAATACATAACAGCTTTTATGACAGCAGTTACCATTCTCCCAAGAGCTGACACATGTTAATACTCTTTGTCTGGCCAAGTGAATGAACCTCGCGGAGAACAGATGCAAAACTCTCAATTACCTTCACTTTAAACACAAAGTTGATACTAGAGGGACCCATTATAGCATAAACAACGATGTATGCAGTTTGCAATTTTCTACAGAATGTGAAATGGAAAAGTTCAGTTAAGCGTAACATCATTTAGGGAAGAATAATAGAGTTAAGGTCGTACTTTAAATATTCGAAGGAATTAGATGAGTAATAAAAAGGTCTATCCATTATTGCCTTTTCTGTTCAGCAGAATAGACTCAACATATCTCTGGTGGGAAATTTGTTACTAGAAATCTGTAAACAATCAAAATTGAATACTAATTTACTTGCAAACGCGAGAGACCGATATCCCTGAAAACGTATGAAGGGTTTCAAGTTAAAAATAATAATAACCTGTAATATACATTAAAAATTATAATTGTTAAATCTCCAATGAAATCTAAAATACCAAACAGAATTGCATATCTCGTTGTGCTATCAAAACTAAGTAATATTTTAATTTGCTCTGCAGCACACGGCGTCTGCCATTCCGCACAGGCGGTGCCAAGCTGCCACTAACACTTTTATAATACCTAGAATACTAGACTCATATTTGAGAGAATACCGTTGGGTATGCAACAAGTTATTGTGTTTTGTATTGCTGTTGACATTACATTGAAACTGCGGCAGTAATATGACTAGCTTTGTTTGAAAGACGTTGCAATATATTGAGATAAAAGATTGGGATAAAGGAATGGATGAGAAGGCCTGTCGCTGTAAAGTGTCATTTTACAAACGTTAACTATGAGTACCTATGAGAAAAATTGCTTAATTTTACTTATTACTTTGCCGAGTGAGGATTCATAAACGTCATCTTGTAAAAAAATTCTAGTCTGACAATATTATGCAACCATCGAATCTTTTTCTTAACAAGTCGCGTTAAGAAAAAGATTCGATGTTTCAAGACATTAAATCATGTATTTTCAAAATCAACGTAAAACTGAAGCTTCTGTATATAAGTCAAGGCGAAACCAACTGCATCGCTTTACTCAGAAAACTTATATTTGTTTTCTCTGCATTCGCCTTTAACGTAGCTCGGTACTGTAAACATCTATTACTTCATAACTAAAGTTAATTATGAAGTATTAATTTACTTTATAGCGAGCTCGCAAGCAAGGTCTTCGAAAATCTAGATTTTGCAATGTGTGTAATGAATTTCTTATTATTTATGCGTACGAAGCTTTTTAGATACATTTCATACTTTAAAATATATCTACAGATATATTTTAAAGTTATTTGGTTGTAATATATGTCGGAGAATGAATAATTATTTATTTTTCGAGTGGCAAAGAGGCTGAATATCGTTAGCTTCCTGACCTTCATGTTGATGTTTTGACGGTGACAGTTTAAAAAGAAGTTTATTTGTATGTCAGTTCAATCTGTCAGTAGTGTGAATGTCGATGGAGCTGGCTCTCTTGCTCCGGAGACTTCACCGGCGCCGGGTGTGCGCACTGACTGAGAAATATTTAGATGGCGGACGGAAATTATCAACACGTGGATTCTAATCCGTTTGAATCTGCGACAGCAGCGGTGGGATTACCCCAAGGGGCATCCTACGAGCCTACTGCGATGCCAGCTACAGAAGGATATTTTACGTCCTAATCTTCAGCGCAAAAAAATGTGGCGGATTTAGTTTGGGTAACCGAAGAAAGTCAACCATGTGCCTCCACACCGGAAGCATGGGCGACATTCTTCCAAAATATGTTAGCGGGTTTTCAGAATTCGACCTACAACCTTCCACGAGTACTGGTTTACGTAGAATACTGAAAGCGAGTGAAATATTCCTACCACCATTTGATCCAGACGAGTGTCAGTTTACCTACTGTGGTGCGTACGTATCCTTTATGTAAAAGTTGCAAAGAATTACAGGAGCGGCTTTCACGGCAGTTTATAGCAACAAAAAGGTTTCACGACCTTTCTGTGACATGGCGGAGTACAAGAGCGATCTAGCAGCAACGTACCTACGTCGAGTATTTTACGAACAAGTTGGCGCTGGTAGATCGACAGGAAACTGGCTGGAACGAGCCCAACCAGATTTAAGTTGTCATTTCTGGTATTACGGATACTCAGGTATGGTCAGAGTTGCTTAAAATACCCAAGATGACGTTTGTAAATTTTTGAAAATGCCTTTTGGTCTCTCAGATGCACCTTCTGTTAACTAAAGAGCAATAAATAATGCTCTCAAAGGGCTAAAAGACAAAATTGCTGATGATGTTTTGGTTATTTCAAAATAAACCTTTTAGAATTTGGAGCGCGTGTTATCGGCTCTGTCAATGGCAGGTTTTACATTTTATTGGAAAAAGTGCACTTTCCTTAAATCTTCAGTAGAATATATGGGCTATGTCATTAGTGTCAATTTTATAAAACCAAATCCTAACAAAATAAAAGCTTTGGCTAACTCTCCTTTGCCTACATGCGTAAAAGAACTACGGCAATTTAATGGTCTTGCTGGGTATTTCAGAAAATTTGTACCTAACTTCTCATCTATCATGGCACCCTTGTACGCACTTACTAAAAATGATGATAATGGGTATGGACTGCCGAGCATACATTGGCTTATTCTGCTGTGGTTGGATATGTGACTTCTGCACCCGTGTTGACTATCTTTGACTTTAGTAAACCAATCGAACTCCACACCGACGTGAGTTCGATTGGATATAGTGCGGTGTTATTTCAAAAGGATGATGTACAATGTTATTTCAGTCAGCGACCAACCGATGCAGAAAGCCGATATCACAGCTACGAGCTACAGACTCTAGCCGTTTTTTAAGCCCTGAAGTATTATCGTCATTTTAAAGTCATCACAGACTGTGATGCCTTGAAGGCATCGCGTCATAAACGTGAATTGTTACCCTGCGTTCACCGATGGTGGGCGTATATGCAATCTTTTGATTTCGAAATAAAATATCGAAAGGGTGAATGGATTCCACACTAGATTATTTTAGAAAGAACCTAGTCAATAGTATACTGGTAAATGTTTCTCATTTAAACAATTATTGGTTGCAGGCCGAGCAGAGGTTATATCTCGAAATAAAGCGCATTACTGACCATTGAAAGCGAATTGATTGATGCTGGAGTTGGAGCGCCGTATACTTGTAAAGATAATTCACTTTTTTAAAAACTTACAGATGAATGGTGGGGCTTTTAGTGGAACAATAGTTCCCGGTAATTACAGATAATTCAAGGATTTCATGTCGAACTGAAACGCTTGGGCTGGGATAAGACCTTGTCAAAAGAGGGGGACCATTTCTGGTTTCCTGATATGAGCTCATCTGTTAAAGCCTGCGTAGACCATTGTTTACCATGCAAAGTAAATAAAAGCCTTTCTGGTAAAACACTATTCATGTTGACACTGGTGGTAAGATGACCGGCGGGAGGATGACAAAGAAGTGTATCATGGTTATTATGGGCGCTTTTGCGAAATTTTGTCATTTGGGTGCAGTTGACTTCAGCCTATGAGGCCTTTGGAGGTTTCTTTCACATTTTCGGTGCAGCCAAACGAATTGAATCTGAACAAGGTGCCTCTTTTACCGGACGGGAGTTTTAGAGCTTGTGTAGTGAATGGTCAATGGATTTCATGAGGTTGCCAGTGGTGTATTGCGGGCCAATGGCCAGGTAGAGCGAATGATATCAGTGCTGATCAATTGTTTTACCATTGCTGAAAATCACGAGAACAAATCTTGGAAGTCAATTATTATTGGTGAGGTTAAAGAGGATCGGTAAAACGCCACTTTAGTTGTTGATCGGCTGCAATAAAAGTTCCCCAAGATTTAATTTCCTAACTTCTGATCTTGACGCGAATTTTAGTCGTAAGGGACTTCGTAAATATCCAGTTGGATGTTTACGAAGTCTTTCATGACAGATGATAGACTAGATAGTTTGCTACGCCTGTCTGAATGTTTAGATGGTACAAAGAATAATGCTTGAGTTTAATATTGTAATGTAGTCGAAGTTGTTTTTATTGGTGCGTGCAAATTAGCATCGATTTAAGTGTTATAAGAATTACGAATTATTTTACTATTGTAGGTAATAGGAAGATCATTTTTGTTTTTAAAATGATTGTGTATACAACCGAAACCAACAAATGGATTGTAATGTATGGAAACTTGATATTACACTGTGACTGAAAGCTCCTACGCTTTGACTGAGAATTTGACTGAAAGCTCCTACGCTTTGTCTGAGAATTTGACTGAAAGCTCCTACGCTTTGTCTGAAAGCTCTTACGCTTTGGCTGAAGGTATGACTGAAAGCTTTTACGCTTTGTTCGATAATTTGAAAAAAAGCTGATATGCTTTGTCCGAAACAAGATGAAAGCTTTTACGCTTTGGTTTAAAGTTGCTATGCTTAGCCTGAAAATTAGTACGCTTTGTCTACGACATAGATTGAAAGCTTGCTACTTGATCCAGTGTGACTCCTGGAAGCTTCTACGCTTCGTAAGTTTGCTAAGCTAAGGTGTTATTAAGGTCCTAATGTTGAAAGCTTCCTCGCTTTGCGGGGTAATCAGAATAACTTGAGTATCCGAGACAGACCTGTTGTATCTATGATATCAACGGGCAACGCGAGAGCGCGTTGATTCGCAGAATGGCCGTGTCGGAGAATGAATAATTATTTATTTTTCGAGTGGCAAAGAGGCTGAATATCGTTAGCTTCCTGACCTTCATGTTGATGTTTTGACGGTGACAGTTTAAAAAGAAGTTTATTTGTATGTCAGTTCAATCTGTCAGTAGTGTGAATGTCGATGGAGCTGGCTCTCTTGCTCCGGAGACTTCACCGGCGCCGGGTGTGCGCACTGACAGAAATATTTAGATGGCGGACGGAAATTATCAACACGTGGATTCTAATCCGTTTGAATCTGCGACATATATAAAAGTCAAGTTTAAGGCTCAAGTTCCTGCAACAAATTTTGATTATTAATTATCGGTAAAATAAGATATAATGCGTTTTTTTCTTAAATGCTGTTCCTAATATGCAACAATATTTGATAAAATAATATTTTGGGTTAGAATAGTAGCCAGTTGTCAAGTAGTGACTCTTATTCTGAATAAGTCATTCCATTTCTGATATCAACATTTAATTTGTCTCACCGTATTGTTACATACATACATAACGTAATACCAATTGTGTGAACTTTACGCGACCTTTGATTTATTAATGTTTAATCTCAGATGTATTCACGAGGTATGCTACTCATAAAATGGGAATAAGATGGATTTGAACTTATTTTATTATACTCGTAAATGTTGTTCAACTTTAACCTCTGTTTTACAATACATTACTGTAATATGTGATGGAAAATCGTTGCGGTAAAAAGTGTTACTTTATAACCCACTGCTGGGTATAGGCCTCCCTTTATTATATCTAAGTTTGTAAATATTTTAGTATTTTTTTTACGTGTCGTCTACTTTACCTGTCCGTTTAAATGGTATGCAAAACTTACTATAAACAGATACAATATTTTATATGAAGACTACTATGTACTATACTTTATTACTATACCATGCTAGTATTATTGACTGCCAGACAGACGCATAGTTCCAGAGCTGCGGCTTTCTGTAGTTTGTAACAAATGAGGCTAGACTTAAAAAGCAGTCCGCAATGGCTGTGAAATAAAACGGCTCATTTAGGTGGAAAGTTGTTTCGAGTTTTCGCTGCGCTTCACAAGTGGTTACATGTTTCTAGAGTTAAAAAACAAATGCATCCTCTAAAACTCGAACGCAGTTAAGCAAGAGGAGTTTATTGCTGTACTAACTTGCGTTAAGAACGTTTTATTTAGGTGGTAAAAGAAATAGCGCTAGCGTTATATTTTTGAATTTTTTGGACTATTTTCATGTATTGTGTAAAAGTAGCCTATACTATGTTTTAGCTAACTCTATGTCAAATTGATCCCTAAGTTTGAGCGTGAAAGAGTAACAAACATCCATCCATCCACACAAAATTTGGCGATCATATCATTAGCAGGATATCAATAAGAACACTATGTACCGTTAAACTTTTATGGTTCACTTTAATGATTAAAGTGGCAAGATTTTAGCTTATTTTTCCGGCCTAAAAACCAAAATCCATGACCTAGCATTTATCAATTACTTCCTCAACATAAACATACCTACTCAAAACCCAACATAATACCCGGGGTAATATCAAACCCGCTTTCATAGGAGCTCGATACAAAGTAATTATAATACCTTCAATGTGATTAAAGCGATAGTTTCAATCTCGTAACGGCCTGTTAATGGTTACAGCTCCCACGCTGATGCTCAAACAATACATTCTGTATTATACTAGGCTTTATATTATAACCTTTGATTAAACTGTTCAGATCAAATACGGAAGCCCTAGACAGTTATAATAGAACAGAGAATTAATATCAATACATGGTATATAACTAAGTCGCTTTCCACGTCACGTGTGTATGTTTAGATATATAAAACTATGCAATGGATTTTTCTGCGGATTTTTAATACTTATAAATTATTTTAGTTGTTATGACCTCGCGGTTTATTAATCGGATATTGCAGGTTCCTAGTGTTTGAATCTGGTGCTGGCAAGGAGTATGATTATGTTCCAAAGATATATGTACTACTTTATGAATTAGCTGTTACCCACGTAGACGTCGATTATAGCTGCAAAAACGTCACCCCTGTCTTTTGCGAACGGTTAAAAACTAGCTTAAGTATTAATCTCTAATGGTCTCAACAAATCCATACCAAAGGACATCTAAATATCTCCAGCCGTTTGAGTGTAAAAAAGTAACAAACATCCATACATCCGTACTTACAAACTTTCGTGTTTATAATAATAGTAGGATTTTAAGTCACCTCTGCGAAACGACCCTACTACCTTTGTCCAACGGTGGGACATTTACAAGCTGGGTATTATAATTTGTCAAACGTTACACGTGTTATACCGATACAGGTGTTTGAAATGGCTCACTTTGGCCTGTTGCTTGATGGCAAGGTATTTATTTGGCCTGCAAATAGAAGATACAAATCCGGATGTTTAGATATTTTTGCAGCGGGATTTTCGTCCCTAAAGCGAGGGAAAATTCTTGCTCAAAGCATCGTACCCCAAAATACTGTGTATATTTTCCTGCTGAGGTTTTCATGAATAGTAAGCACACACTTTAATTTAAATACACGTGCTTTCAGGATGAAATAAATGATTAAATTGCAAATTATGTTATTAAGTTTCGCATACACTCATACATTATGTATCACATCAAAAATATCAGTTGATATTTGATTGTGAAAATGTATATTTTATTTTTAATCTCACATTTCAACTTCGCCTCGAAACAAAACAGATTAACGTCCATTTTAATAAAATTTCAGCAACGACATGGGAAGCGGAGATATGAGCAGATATTCGTACAATATTATACGTACGCGTTCACAAACTTATTAAAAATTCATGTACTCTGATTGTACAGTTCCCATACATACATATTACATAAGATTACGCCTTTTTATGTTACAACTTACCTTAGAAGATACCTCTTACATATTTTATATTCTTGTACTTTTGCGTCTCATTTGCAAATACTTGGATGGCGGAAAAGTGGCAGAATTTTTCAGTAGCTTACGGTCTTAGCAGAATTTAACGTAACTATTTATTAAATATGGTTTTTGAGAAAGTAAAATGTTATGCTAAAAATAAAAGATAGACATTCAACAAACTAAAACGATATAAAATCAGCTGCAATAAGTCTACACTGTCTACTGCATTATGTAGTAAAAAACGAAGGCGCTTTTCGCGTCTGTTCGTCCCTAAAATTTTGATGCGGTTTTAAGTAATAAACAGAATGTTTAAGAATAATACTCGTACATCAAAATTGCACCCGTGCGAAGCTCAGGCGTCTAAAGCACACCATTTGACATTGGAACTTGGACCAAGTATCAGAGTTATAGCGGCCATTTTGTTTTTGTCATTTGTTTATATTTGCTTTTGTGACATAACGGACAGAGGCGTAATCTGATGTGACGCTTGCCTGTACATGTAATCCATTAGACAACTTCACGCTACGAATATTACCTGAAAATACGAATATTACACAGAACGGCTGATGTGCGCTTGTTTTAATCAATCAAGAGTCAAAACTCAGGAATAATTATAAAACCTTCCGTTACGTGTCGTATTTGTATACAAATATTACCTATAACAGTAGATATTAGTCATCGTTTATTTATTTATTCAGTTTTTATCACGATATCAAGCAATCAATTGTTAAATGTTAAATATATACTTCCTCATAAGCTTATTTGAAGTTAATTTTTGAAAGTAATTGATGCGGAAGTATTAATACTTAACAATTAATATTTAACAAATGATTTTATATGAACAATTAATAATTACAATTATTACATGCTTATCAATTAGTATTTACTATATTAAATCATAGATCTTGTCACTTGGTAAAAAAAGCAGATAGGTAGTTAGGCAGTTACTCTAAGTAAAAGACTATTCATATTCATAGTTGTTGAAAAGCGTAGCCTAAAGAAATAAACTAAAAATACGTACAAGCCGCTTCAAAGTTTCCTCACATCTCGTGTCGCGCTTGATACTTGTCTAATTTGTTGTATAATTAACTTTGTAATTACGATTACAAGTTTAGGATGCGTGCGAAACCTGGCCGGAGACACACGCCTCGCCACGTGTTCATTTAAGTTCCAAGTTTAGGCGTGAATTTGTTATTTCGTACTTATGTTTGCTTATTTGAATAAATCTTTGAGTAGGTGTATATGATATTCGTTTTTTTTTCGTTAATTATACAAATAGTCTTTTTTAACTTTCATTCTCAAGTTTTGAAAATATCGTAGATATTTGTCGGACTTATAAATTTTCTGTTTAGTCCTTTAGGGTAAAAATCTCGAACACATTCCAACAACCGACCTACACGAAGCCAAATATTTAAATACAAATAGTAGCCTTCATCTACATTCGACTTTAAAGGAAAATAAAATTCATTTCTATTTTGAAATATACTATATCTAGCCTCTAATAAATATGATAAGCGGTGTACAAAATCATTACAAAAAAGTTAGTAAACATAAAACGTTTTCTGCTGAAGTAAAACTGACCGTATACATCGTTAAACAGAAATGTCTTAACGTCCTAGTTATGAGCTGACGACCTACCTTAAAGTAACATTACTGCAGTTGTAGAAGAGAGACAACACTCTTCTCCGTATATTCCTGTCACGCTTCCACACTTGTCATAATATAACTTTGAGTGTTCGTGGTAAGGTCGATAAGTCTGAAAATAGAGTCGTTTTGTAGTCCCACGCGAATTCACTTATAGACGTGGGTCAATAACGATTGGCCTTTCGGGATCGTGGCCGCGATTTATAAGCAAATAACATGCAAGCTAGATTAAGCAGTAAAAGTATTGAGTATTCTCGGAATATACGACTGTTTATATATTTATTGGAAGTTCTTAGGGGCTTGTAGGTGTATAAGGATATTCTATTTATGGTTACGATAACATTTAGTGCAAACTCGTAGGTAATTTTAAATCGTATATTTAAGTGTGTGGTTCTATCTATACCTAGGATGTAAAAAGCTTGTAAATGAGCATGTTGATGTTATGCCCTTTTAATTGTTGAATATTATTATTTTTTTTGTTGCTAAAAGCTAGTGCATAATTTTAGAAGATAATTAAGTTTTAGAAAGATATCTCAGACAGTTGCCTTCCCCTTCGGATCGTGGTATCCGCTTAGCATCCTGCAATCGAGAGCGTGTCGCATTGACAAACAGGCGGTGTGTAGTTGATGTAAATAAAATGCTGTAGATGAGCAGCCTATTCCTGCTACGCGGCTGCGCGGCTGCAGTAATTTATTTTTTAGAAATAGCCCAGCATTACTTTATTTATCAGTGATAGTAGTGAGTAACCAAAACCTATAACAACAAAGTATCACATAATTCCACCATAACACCGGTCACGTCAACATTTCGGAGGCAGTCCTCATTCACCCCTGATGTAGACAGATCCCTCCGTAAATTCAATATAATAAGCGTCTATTCATGCTCCTTGAATGGGAGGGGATCAATCTGTATGATTGGATGTTCACACAACACGTACCCTTAGATTAAGCGGAACACTTCCTCAATTTCGTCCTAAGTTAGATTCCCTTAAGGAAGTTATGGAATATGATCACGTTTTGTTGAAGAAAAACAATTGAATCTGTAAGATTTCCTACAAGAGTACATTTAAATACCGCTTTCATAAACGTTTAGAATAAAAATTCCAATGTTTGGAATCCAGGTGTCCTCACGATGTTTTCCTTGACAATTTGTCAGTAGAGTCTTTGAATAATTAAGAAAGTACATATAACTTTGATAAAATCACATTGTTATCTGATTGGGTATCAAACCCGCGCCTCGTGCATACATACCCATACATAAAACCGCAAGGCCACCACGACATATACATGGATAGAAGGAGATTTCGTATACATGATTCTAAAATTCGTCTCGTTTTCGACGCGTATGCATTTTCCTTTAAAGCTCTCTTAAAATCCTGTTTTTATTCTAAACCTTTAATTGCTCACGCTTTAGAAGGTAAATATTGAGTAAATAAGGTCGCTTTATACTCTAGAACGAAGCGATGAATAGACCACCGCATGGCCACTAATGCATCCACACTTTACTCGCAAAAAGGACAGCTTTAAATTAAACAGAAAAAGTTGTTCATTTACTTACTAAAAGTACGTGGTTTTAATGGACACGGAGTTTTGTACTAACAATTATAATAACGTTATTGGTTTTGCTGAATCATATGTGTAATTAATGTAATTATATTGTAGGCATACCTACTCTTATAGGAACGGTACATAATCGTATCTGTTATTTAGTGATGTATTTGGTCTAATTGTTACGTAGCCGGAACAGGTTTTATAATTATATGATTGTTGTTGCCTAAAAAATTGGTTTATGATAACGTGGTTTATCAGTGCAAGAGTAAAAAATCTATGAATTTTAGGTACTAAAATCATAATTACTAATGTCAATAATCATAATTACTGTTTCCAAAATTACACACGCAACCTTTTATGACCTGGTTACGACGACTAAAAGGAGAACAAACTGTTCAAACTTTTAAATCTAAGATTTTGAATTGCAAAGGACTATCAACTAATCTAACTTAGCTTCTTACTGTTTTTTTTTACACCAAATAAAAGATAGGTATTTACAAGAAACCAATTAGGATTTATCTGCAAGTCATTAAGTATCAAGTACACCCTGAAATATCTTCACCATTTCCCACATTTTAACAGGACTATCCTACTATCCCACAAATCATAGCCACTATAACAAGGGGGAGCGTTAACGTCCACGCACCGTCAGTCTAGCCTCAGACGTGATCTAGGTCCACAGTAATGATACCCGTTGTCTGCCTGACAGGGCCCGCTATCCGGCAAGGGTTAACTGCCTAGTGTTAACTGGGATTTACTTCTATATTGTGATTGAGTGACTGTTACTCTGACAGGCTCTCCGTTGGATTTTGAGACGTAAACTTTGCAACGATTAGACATTTATGTGATTGTCCTATTTCTTAAAGTGATGGAGAGATGTTATGACAAATCACTAAAAATTGATCGACACTTAATTATTCTGCTTATTTTAGCTTGCAGAAGAAACTAGTACCTATCCATTTTGTTAGTGTAAAATAAACTTATCGATTGGGCGTTGAAATAGTCGCAAAATATTCTAGTCAAAGGAAAAAATAAGAGTATTATTTTTTGTACAGTGCATTTTCTCAGAATCTCAAGTTTCAGACTAAAAGCCTCATTATGGACTGATGTAGACTGCAAAAAATATAATAAAAAATAGCTGAAGTACATTAGGTCTTTGTGGCACGTATTTTTAGAAATCTCATTAGGTGCCTATATAAAGCACTAATTTTCGCCTACTTTCCCATTATAACTTAACTGACTAATCCGCTTAAAGGATCATTGCAAGATATACTATTTCCTTTATTTAATTACTCGGGTTTTGGTCCAATCTAAGTTTTGATGTTTAAGACTCACCATTATTTTTTAACTAGCTACCCACCCCAGCTTCTCAGGAAGCAATACTGATTAATTACACATATAAAACTTCTTTTTGAAACATTACATCTACTTTAATCAATTGCATCAAAATCCATTGCGTATTTTAAGGACCTAAGCATACATAGGGACAGACAGACGGCGCGAAGCGGCCTTGTTTTATACTATGTAGTGTTAACCCTAACATTTTCAAACTAAAAATATTCAAGTCTTTAGAAACTCAACGTTCCCGAAAGAAGACTCATTATAGCCTCGAGCAACAAAGAGGTTAATATAATAAGTCCTCATCTTAGCGGTATAAGCAAATCTTTACGCAATACTCTAACCATTGTTAGAGCGAGATGCCGCTACACGCAGTATATAACTCCATCTCTTTCACGCAATGATAAAATTTCTGTTTTAAGAGATTACAGGCACAGTGTTAAACATTAACCTTTCAAGTCTAAGGAAGTTAGAGGCGATTTACTTGGTAACGGGTTTCGGTAAGATAATTATGATAGTATTTAATTTTAACGTTTCGCCCGCTTTGTAAAGATTAAATCGAATTGCTTTGTTTGAGTTGTTACGGGCTATCTGACGTTTATTGTTAAGTGAAACTTATGTTTATAAAGGATGTTTTCTTATTGTATTTTTCTATTTAAGAGCTGTATTACCTGTACGAACATTATAGGTTGAATTGTCAAATCATCATGATGAAAGCTAATATACGGTCGAATTGAGAACCTACTCCATTTTGAATTCGGTTAAAAATGCGGAATGTTATGCAGTTATACAAAATCAAGTCTTTTTTAGGTTTTAACCTTTGGTATATCTAAGTTTCTGTTGATGAGCTTATTAAAAATGCCTGTTTTCCTAGTAGATATTTCGAATAGCTCAATATGTTTAGCTCACGGGACATATAAATATGGCTATGCATTAGAGCAATTTCTATTTCCATTAACACTATTATAACGTCTTTTATCGTATCTTTGGAGGATAGTCCTAAAGCCCCTATTCCAAAAATATGTGAGCAAAAATTGTAGCATTAAAAAAACTAAATGAGAAAAAATTCTGTCATCATTTTCGATGAAATCCTCAATTATTTCGAATATAACATTGTTTTCAGTGTATAATAGTCGGTTGATTAATAGTTACCGCTTAATGAACGCCCGATTTGCACCGCCATCACGACAGAATTAAACATTACCGTGCGAAACTGCAAATAAATCACTTTCAGTACAAAAGATCAGTGCGGTAAATATTTGGATTCGATTCGGAATGTTACGGGTAAATGTTGTTTGTATTTGTGTGATAACTGTTTATTACCGTTGGATAATAATTATAATCAAGTTGAAGTTGTGTCATCTTGAAATAAGCTGAGCTGAAATAAGAGAATAATCATCACCGTCATCATCTTCTTCCTGCCCTTATCCCTGTGATGATGATAAATTAAAGATATTAAAACCACTTCAAAGTAAATATCAATTTTTAGCAGATTGATGTAGTAAATCAAAGCGTAGCAGCTAATATGTAACTGAAAAAAAAAAGTCTTATTTCAACAGGCATTAAAACGAAACTACTAAATTTGTTTTGTTTGACGTGCATTTCAGCGCTCAATCATGTATGTCACGTATACGATAAAAATTACTTAGAGAAAAAGTGACTCTCCCATTCAAAGTCAATTGAAATCAAATCACACTTAATAGCGATAGAAGCAAAGCTCCTATAATTACCTAACCGTTAGACGGGATGCTTCAATATAATTACAAACAGAAATTGTCGCGTATAGATTGATAACTTCTCGATAGGAAGCACGCCATTTTTCCATTGCTGCCTATCTTTAAACACTTAGATGAAAACTCCGGATATCGCTATAATTCCAGTGCGGGGTGTCGAGTTATGATATCAAGAGATTTATCTAATATTCTTGTAGTAATACATATCGTTTAAAGCAAGTATGTAAAGCTGTACATGTTACGGTATGACTCAGAGTTTTATTTGTAAAGTAACAGTGCAGGTAAACCGGAGCGTAGAAGCAACAGTTTTTCAGACATATCTCGATTGTGTCACTGTCTAACTAGCGTTAAAAGTAAAATAAAAATACATAATGATACTTTATCAGTTACAAAAAGTATTTTGAACTGGATGTAATTGTTTTCATAGCCTGTCGTTTAATCAGTCATATTTTATAAGTCGTTTAATCAGTCATATTTTAGTAGTTACCAATACTCAGCTACTTTAACAGCGGTGGCTTTGTACGAGGGCTATGATTGTAAAACAGTTCTGGAAGCAAGACAGACAACTCAATACACAACGCAGAACGGCGTTTCTTTTCCACAGCTGCAATATCGTTACCTAAGAACGTGTAGGACCCTATTCGTCCATAATACCTAACTCTTAGAAAATCTGACGAATCTTCCTTACTTACAATCTTTCTATGGAAAATAATCTCACATATATTATGTCACTTGCGGATTAAGTACGAGTAGGTATATACAGCAAGGAAAGTATTTGATAAATGTGATAAATGAAGCAGAGGTTTGATTGCCGGCCACGCCTAGTGACAGCAATCAACTAAATATTTTATATCCTGTACCCTAGCGTGCAGTAATTATAGTGAAAACATATTTCCGTCATACTAATCCCCGACGTTTATATCTTAAATTATGCAGGTTGATGTGGGATGTGGAAAACTACGTTCTGAGATATTTGAGCTGAGACAAAGTTACGGTATCTCTCTTTTTTTACGACACCCGCCTTTTGTATAACTATCAATTTTATTATAATACGTTTGAGTTTTGAAATCAGAATTAGTCATGAAAAATGCGGCCCTCTGTAGTTTTGGATTACAATTCAATGGATAAAATAATTACAAAAATATTGATAGCAAAACCAAATAACCCTTTTCCGGCCGTAATCGGGTCAAAATGGGAATTAACTTAGACATCTTACAACGATTTATGCATGTATAGCAAATACTTACTCTTATATAAACATATTTTTTTTATTAAGAAGGCTTTTTGGCTGTAAATATCTAGATATAAAAATCCCGAAGCACTTCAGTCCACTCGTTATATCAGCAGACACACACACAATTTACATGTCCTTGTGTCACATGTAAGTACCTACACTATACATGCATAGTTTGTAACCCGTAACGGCTTAACCGGAACTATCACTAGGCTTCCAAGACTAGGCACAGTTTGTCTAAAACAGTTTAAGCTGTTAAACTCGGTTTTCACTTACATAAAGTTCTTGTTATGAATAAGTTAGTTTGTTTAAAGTTAGTTATAGTTAAGTTCAAGTATACCGAATGTTACTGACTGGAAAATTTTATCCTAATTAGTATGGAAAGTTTCGAAAATCGTTCTCAGATTTAAGTTCGATTGTATATTTTTATTAGCTTCTCTAACTCATTAAAACTGCACTGCACAGTTTTTGCAACTGATGTTATTTGTATTTAATTTGATTTTATGACCTTTTATAGTACCTATTCAAAAGGAAATGTGTAGATAAAACTTCAATTGTTCACCATCATGTATACTCTTTGTATACCTGGATCAAGGCGTTTAGGTAAAGTGTAGTAAAATACCAGTACTAGTAACTAAAAAGGGTTAAGTTTTTCATTTATTTGGAAAACTAAGGTATATCTGTTTACTTTACCTTAACTTTCAGACTTCTTCGATTAGCAGAAAGTATACGGTCTGCAAAGTTTTCAGAAAGTATCTGTCACTTGTCCGCCGACCACCTTGAAAGGGTTAATTAGTTACAAAGTTAATCAATGTAACGAGCTATTGCCTAAATTACGATGGATCTAACTGGATTGATTACGTCAATAACTTATTTTGGAGGTTTTCGTTTTAGGAGATAGTTTTAAAAACTTTTTCATTGAATAAGAATACTGTTTAGGTTTATTAAATGTAGGTAAAATAAATGTAAAATATACGCTAATCGTATGAAGAAATGTATCTATTGTAGGTGCATAATAATATAATTAAGCACAAATTTTGAATTAAAAACTTTGATGAGACTCCATTTTGTCACTACCTACTGACATCCAAGAGGGTTAAACCGTGGGTTAAATTCAGTGAAATATAAATTAAAATAGATTAAATAATTGTTATCGACTAGAATGGCCTAAATTAATACCGGAAAGTACAGGTAGGTATCTTATATTCCAATATTATTTTAATTGGCTGTAAGCTCTAACAATTATTTAACAAAATTTCAGCACATTACAAGACGCATTGCCTGTTTAATATTCAGTCCCTTAGCCTGGCACTATGAAACAGAAGATCGTGTTATACACTGACCCAAAATAACACCGACATCCTAAATATTGTATCTTGTTACTCCATTACCTTGCCTAAGTGAGGATAAGCTTCAACCGTTGGGATTATGTAAGCTGATACGATAGCTAATAGTGAGACAAGTCAAGTGTAGTACCGAAATGAAGGATCCTTTGACACGAGTGGGCACAAGACGAGTGTTATACCGAAATATGAATGAGGTTTGACTACACGAGGGCTGTGTGGCTGCTTGAGCATTACATACACATTTAGGTATACGCATACAGAATTGTATAGTCCTAATGTGTCATCGTCCGCCGATAGATAGAACTGTTTAACAAGTTCCTCTCCTTAGTAAATAGACCAAACATTAGAAACGGAATCGTTAGCTTTTATCGCTCATTATACATCGACACTAATACATTTTTTACAATATTAACGTGACTTAATTATGTTACAAATCCTTACCCTGTATATTCAGTGAATGGTCAGTAGAAACTGATACACACGTGAACTATAACAGTTACCGCATCATGATTTAGATAATTGCGTGCGGCGTTTCGCGGCATTACAAGATGACCACCATCCTTTTTCTCATTGTCAACACGAAACCAAACGTGAATTCTTATGAGACTTACGATCAACAACCCAAAAACAAAGATCAAATCAAACCTTTCGAAAACTGCTACTCATAATAGCATTAAGAAATAATACCGTCCTCATTTCTTTGTACCTTGTATACGTTCATAACGATCGCTATCTCTCTGCCTGCACCATTCTGTATTGAAACATCGATACTATCTGACGCCTGCCCGTGACAAGCTCGGAACTGCTCACTATTGTTTGTCGGAGATTTACCACAATTGTCATGATAAGGGGCTTCGTAAATGAGGTAACGATAGTCTTCTATTTTAGACTCTGTAGTGTAACCGCCATACAAGCTTGTGGAAGTTCTTAGTCACGTGACTTTAAAGCTTAAGTCTTCGAGTATCGAAGAGTTACGAAGTTCTTGGTGCCTAAGAGCTACTGAGTCTGATCTGATATGTTTTTCAATTTCCTGTAATTGATGCCGCCAATACAGGCACTCTGTTCCCAACACCGTCCCAACGCAGGTTCTCCAATATCAATAAATTACGTGAAAATTTGTGTGAATCCTTCCTTAGTCCTAATGATTGATCATAGTCCGTATATATCGTGAAATAATATATAAAAAAAACCCCGAAGTTATACGACGACGCCAAAATTATAATTAAAAGTTACCGTTTTACTCAACAACTCGATATAAATGAAATACATTACGTGCTACGAAAATAATTATTAATTGCTACGCAGCGCTTAGTTTCACAACTTCGACACGTAACTTAATTAACACGTCCAGATATTTCTAACAAAACGTACACATAGAAAAACGACAGAGGTAAAACGAAATAGAACAATATTTTCTGCTGTAATCCGTTTCATACTGATTTTCGCTATTCCTCACGTTATGGTACTTACCACCTCTTAATGTAAGACTATTGGTCTTACGCGGTTGTGGAAGAGAGACGGCACCTTACACGGTGTAGACTTATATCCCTATTCCACAGTAAAAAGTTCGTGGTGGGCTGCGAGATGTTCGTGAGAGTTACCGCTCGCCCGGCACCCAAAGGGCTCCAGAAGGAACATAGTGGGTTTTAGTCAGAAAAAGTCTGACACTCCCTCCCGCTGCACCCACAGCGGGCGGGGTCATTTGATGATTTCCCACGAAAAAAAAGCCTCCACTCTCCACGGTTCCAATGGGAATATCAAGTCTGCAAGTGACAGCACTAGACTCGACCTCAATCTGCAAAACAAAAGTACACAATTTTCCAAACAATATGGTTTAGTTATTTGCTCTTTTATCTTTTGAATCCGTTCTATCGCAAACATTTTTCGTTGTAAGGAATTTGAATGGCACCTCGTTAGGAAATTCGGAAGCCTCAGAATTCTTGCGATAAAGGGAGAAATTAAGGAGTGAATTCTATTTAATACCCTCATCGGAAGGAAATGTTAAAAGAAGCATTTATAGTTAATCATCTTTTCAATCGATCACTAGTTCTATACCAATATGAACTTATCATACATTTATTTCGGTAAATACTAAATTAGAACTTAACTTGTGTTATGGCGCAATTATAACAATTTTCAAAGCTTTTATCTAGTTTTTATGTCATCGACCCTTCAAATAATATTTACAATATCATCCATATTTCCATCTAAATAAATACGTTTATCTAAATAACGAAAGGCATGTCAAGAAATTCGATTATTATAAGCACAAACGTTTGTTTGCCATTCAGAGATGACAGATATGAAAGGGGAACATTGACTTCCATTCCGTTTATTAAACAATTTTACTTCAATCAAAAATGATAACAATCTGATTCCCAATTTACGTTCAGAAAATGTCGAAACTCCAAATGCTATTATTTTACCTTTGATTTTATCAAGAGAGTGAAACGGGATGAGTTTCGAAACGAAGCGATGATTTTTGACGGGTCTGTTGGTCTAGTGGTTAGTGACCCTGACTGCTATACCGGAGGCCGTAGGTTCGATTCCCACTCAGGACAAATTTTTGTGTGATGGGCACGATCATTTGTTCTGTGTTTGGATCTAATTTATCTATAGTATGGTTTTTTTAAAAACATAAAAGTATGTTTATCGGTTGTCTAGTACTCATAACACAAGCTACCAAGCATGCTTAACTTGAGACTAGAATCAGATGGCGTTGCCTAAATGTTGAGAAATATTTATTATTATTTACTCTGGTATACCCAATATAGATAGGTCTATCAAGCATCTATTGTTCGGTATAATAGGTCTAGTTAATCCGCGGTCGGTTGAAGGGCCCTACAGTCATGCTGTAATCACTTCAGCCAGAACTATAGTGTCAGGTGTAGTACTTGGTACTAACGTAGAGGTACTTATTATGTTATCCTCGTCTCACTCTGGTGTTTTTATAGTTATCCCGGTAGACGTGACGGGTTTGTGTAACTTCTGTGTCTCGTCAAATATACTTACTTGAGGACTTCGTATTTATTTATGTCGTGGTGCAAAAATATCTTTTATTTTTTTTTCTAATCTACTATAACAAAATTCGTTTGGTTCTCTATGTGTTTAGGTTGATTAATTCTCGAATATTTTACTCCAACTTACGTTTCGATAATCTAACTGGCAATCTATGATGAGACCAAATGAGACTTAAAAACTACTTAAAATTGAGTCTCTTTTCAGTTTATGATCATTTAACTTTTGATATTTTTCCTACCACTCTCATAAAACGATATATGAACCCACGAGACTTCCTTTTCATATAGCTGCCGTGCCAATTGGGTCGTCTATCCTTGCCTTTGAAATTCCGAGGAAAGCTCTCACACGTAAGATGACTGGAATCTTCTAAATAAGCCAAATGAGACCACGTATGTGTGCTGTATTGCTATAAACTGTGTGAAACATTTTGGAAAGCAGAAATTCTGAAAATTCCCAAAGAGAATTTTTAAATAGTTTATCTAATATACTTGTAAGTCACTTAGTAGGTTAGGTTCTATCTGTTTAAAAATCAAAATGCATCGCTTTTTGGATTTCTATGATAGAATTTGGGAAAGGCCCCGAAATGTTGTGTGTAATAGGCTCATATAATATTTTTACTTAGCCCAAAAACAATTTGCGCCGAGTTTTCCATTAACAAACATTACACAAAAGTAATTATGGTTATTGCTTAATGCAGACATAATGTGAGCAAGACAGTAACATAACGTGACATCCACCAGAAACTTATTACCAAAAATGTTTTCTTTCATGACGTGACGTAATAACGTATGAGACGTTACACGCTACATTGAAAATTATATCACCTCACTTTGTGTTTTAATAGCTGCTTAAAATTCAGTCTTAAAGCTTTTCAAAGACATTGATAGCCGTCTCCTAGTTTTATTGGATAAAATATAGTATATTGTTCGTAAAATACTGCTGTACAAAATTCTAAAACTATGGCTCGTTTTAGGCATGTCAGGCAAATCCGTCCTGTCGTTGACGCGTTTCATGTAGGTCAAATTTATTGGCAGAAAATAAAACCTTTGTTTTTGTCACTACTAAAAAGTATTTTGTAAGTGTTCATTATGGACTAAACTTTATTTGCGTAACTAGGTACTTCAATTTGCGATATGAGGCTGTTCGGTGACGTGATTAGGTTTATCTTTTTATTTAGTAGATCTTGTAGAATAGCTGTGGAACACAATGATTACATATTTAAATTCGAGTTCATGTTATTTTTCTTCTAACCAAAAAAGAAGCCAAAATGCGAGTCGGATTCCCCCACAAAGGGTTCCGTAGCAGCAAGTGTCGATATAAAAGTTCCCGAAGGTAAGCCATAAGGTTTTGGCTACCCAACGAGAATATTTTTTATATGATGCTGAACATCATCCACGCAATTTTTCTGCATTCTAGCTTATTTGACACAAAAAATATTCCTTTCAATTCAACATGAAAATGAATTCGTATCAAAGAAACATTACTAAGAGCATTACTTTCGCACTGGAAACATTAGGAAATACGTATTTATCATATGTATGATCAACGCTAGCTACGATAAGTATGATTGGCCCTACATTACCTATCCCATTAACGGTATCCCAGGTCCAGTATTACATAAGTAATTTCAAACATGTACCGCTCTCAGAATTAATCTAACTCGATGTGTGCGCTGCAGGAAATTAAACTGAAATTGCTCGGAAAAACTAGACTGCATTACTATGAGATGGAAAAATCGCTACCTGCTACGAATCTGTTTACGGTATACCATTTTATCTTAGGGATGATCCTGGAGATAGGGTGCAGAATAATAAATAGGAAATATAATCTCGCCAACATACATAACCTATAGAGTTGGTGAGAGTATTTAATTTAAATCGATTACCGAAAGTAGTGGGGAAATATTACCACTCCCGAAACTGCCCAGGGACCTTCCATTAGCCCTTAAAGTAGGTTTTGCTCTTAAGAAAACGAAAGCGCATAGCGGTGTCTCTTTTACAACGGAATCGGTCTGCTGATGGGCGATGGTATTCTTCACCATGAGCCCTTAAAATAGGACCGAGAATCCGAATCCCATACAGATCCCACTACACTGCAAGATGCTCCTTTTCACGTTTTCGTCTGCGAGATTTGGATATTTGGCTAAAAAAAAATAGTCCATCATCAATTTCCAAAAAATGTAGAACTCGTGATCGATTTTTTGTAGTCAAAAACCCAATTCACAACGCGCTCAGGACCTTACCATATACTTCGTTTTTGCGTTACTTACATTTTACTCAACCTTTATTCAACCCTAACTTATCTGTTCAACCGGAGATAAGTATCTTGGCATCAGGTGGAACCTACGGTCGATTAGGACGTATCAACATAATGACCCTCTAAGCGATGGACTGCCATTGTAACTAAGTGTTCTGTCGAATGAACATTGTGTTTTTATTGGAGTTTTTAAGTAAATACTGTTTTCTGCTAGTTTGAAGAGAACTGTTGAGATACTGAGTCTAGTGCTTTTGGTTTATCTTGTGTTAGTAAGATTATATCATCTTGCTTATGCAGAGTTAGTATACACTTCCATTTTGTATGAAATTTGAATTCCATATTGTTTTCTGTCACGAAATTACAGTTAACTAAATAGCTGACCAACTACTTTACCTAGCTGTCTAAAAATTAGACACACGCCAACGTAACTTATTCAAAACCTTGTGGTTATAAAAATGCAGATTTTTGCAAAATGGAAATTCGGATCGTGTGTCGGAATATAAGTGTCGCATAAAACGTCAGCCTTACTTTATATTATTATGGTAAATGTGTTTTTTCTACCGTTCCTACCTTGGCTTTTTGCGCGGCAAAATTTTCGCTTATTCTCCTAGTATGAGTTGTTTTAATGATATCACTTTCGCTTGTTATTTTTCTCAAAACGTTATTAAACGCTAAGCATTTCTCTTTCGAACACCTCTGATCTGATATTATCAAAGTTTCTACTTTTTGCAGAACAATCGTTTGTGAATCCGATACTGTTACAAAAAGCTACAAAAAAAAACACAATGCTTACTTAAAGTCTTTCTTTTCCTACTTTTATTTCTTGCACAAACTCCACAAAGACTAGCTTATCTGACACAACTTTGTCCATTATAATAAATACAATTAATTTAACTGCAAAATAGACAGCGAAAATCTCGACGCAGACTACTCTCTCGCTAATTCTCATTACAGGGGATCTACCAACATCTTAAAGTAATATTATTTCAGTTGTGGGAGAGAGAGGCCGCTCTACGCCGTATAGTGCTGTCACGCTTCCACGACTGTCACACTCTCACAACTGCAATGTTACTTTAAGACGTGGTATACCCTCCGGACTAACTAGAAAAGGAAACAGCAACAAAAACTCTGTGAATTTTTCATTAGACTACTTGGTAAGCAATTAACGAAGTTCCACAATTCGTTCCCTTGGAAATAGGATAAAATATTTTACTCCGATAAATTGCTCAGTAAATGTAAAGTCGTATGCCTTGAAACTTTACCTTTTTATTTTGAAAGAGAAATATTGTTGTTTTGTTTTATGCTCTTTTCTTTATTATTGAGCGGAAGTCTTTGTTGCATTTTGTTTCCTTGTGTCAACTTAACGGTGAAAGATGCAAACAAACAGTCTCTCTTTCGAAGTCTTGTAGTTTTTTCGTTGTATATATTGCCATGTGAAAATCACTCGTTGCAAATAGGACTGTTAACCAAGATCTGCATGATTAAACAATAGCGGGGTAGATACATGCCTCCGCAATGTTTGAATATTTCAATTTAAATCCAGCTCAAAAATGAAACTGTCAGAATAGTAAATCCATTGTGTAAACAATTTAAAACTGTTATATGCTCGTGTAGTTCAATTTTATCTTTATTTACATTTAACTCTAGTTTACAAACACCACGCTACATGTCCATAGACATAACTTCGTAAAATCCAGTGAGTTTAAATTAAAACATTCAACACGCTCTCTGGAATTTAGTCATACGTAAAAATTTCATCCCCGCATTCCCAAATAAACCTTCCGAGTCCCTCTACTATGAGACTTAAAGACGGACAGTTGCCGCTGAGAGAGGGAGACGCCGTTATACATTGCGTAGCGTTCTATCTCGTTTCCACAACCACAACAGTTCTACTTACAAAGTTCATAATACAGGAAGAATTTCATAAAACACGTTAGAATTCCCCTGCAGTTGATATTTACCTTACGTATCACGTAACACATGAGTTGGACACTAGTTTGCTTTGCTATTAGAACTTTTAGTAGCAATACGCTAATTTGGTTACCTACATTTGAAATTGAACCTAATAACTTTCGGGATACGTATGTTTTTAGCAAATATTGTGGTATCGAACTCTAATTTCATTTCAAGAGAAAGGTTTCCGTTAATCAAAGTAATGTGCTCCCATTTCCTTTTATTTCGATTTTTTTAAGCTTAAGTTAAGTATTGATACTCTAAAGGTAAAAAAATAATAATGAAATCTATCTATAAATTTAATCACGAAGAACATATCTTTTTTTTTTAATTGCAATAAACTACACTTTTATCATCACAAAATTGCAGTAAACTTACAAGGCAAAATTAAATTTGATCAACAATATCGTACAGATTTATTCCCACGATAAACATCTCTTTTTGAATTTAGAAAATTGCAATAAACTACACTTTTTTCATCAAAAAATTGCAATAAACTTACAAGCAAAAATTTAATTTGATCAACAATATCCTACAGATTTATTCCTCAGAGTTTCCAGGTCGACAACCTATTTCTAAGCACTATAGTACCACGATAATCGAGTGTCAATCATGTTTTAATTGCTCCAGGCCTTACTTGTGAGAACCTTGTGAGAACGGCGTAATGCAATAAAACATTTCTCGCTTTTAAAATTTAATTCTATCACGATAAAATATATATGTTATGGACCAAGTGATAAATTGAGCAGTATACATAATGCCCGGGCACTATGAAAAATGCCCAATATGAGAGTGCAGTGCAGTGCTTTGATAATAATTATTCAAATAATCAAATTGACCGGGCACTATACATATGGCTTCCTACTCCTCCTTTTTTACTATTTCTGATTAATTTCGTTGCGGGTTCCAAGACAGTCAATCATTTCCCCTGGGACACACCGAGCTTCACTGTTTCGGTGGTATTCGTTGGTCTCATTGTAGATCCTGGCTTACAGGAGTTGCAATGACGGGCATGTGTGGTGGGCTAGTCCCAATAAAAAAAAAATATGGCCTATCACCTTTTGGGCAAAGTAATACAAATGTTACAGCCAAAGTGATCAATCTGGATATTATAGATACTGTTTAGCTTATTATATATAATATCTTCGAAGAATTAGATAAAGTAATAAAACAAGTAGATATTCGTTTCAGAATTAATTTGTATTTTAATTTGCCTTAAGCGTACATATCATAAAGATTATTTTAACAATTAAAATAACATAAGATGATATTTTCACCTCAATAAATATAGATTTTGACAAATAAAAAAAAAAACCTAACCTCACCTAATTTAGGTTAGGTTAGGTTAGGTTTTTTTTTTATTTCTTCCAACATTACGACCGCAATCAACATCGGAACTCGAACTCTTACGGTGTCCCCAATTGCAGCCATGGTTTATTTAGCGCTTGATACAACTTAAATATAGCATTAGTATCAAATTGCCCAACTATCATTTAGCAATATAATAATGACCTAGCGATATGATAATAATGAAGTTAAGATAGTAATTAATCACTTAGCCCGATAATGCTAGGCATTATTCATAATGCCCAAGCATTATAAATAATGCCCGCATTAATCACTTGGTCCATAACATATATACTGAAGACTATTTGATCGCCTTCAGTACATATTTTCTGGTTCAATGTGACCGTTGCAGGTTTGAAAGACTTGTCAAAAATTCATGTGTATGTCCCTTATATTTTTGCTGCTTTGTACATTATAATCTGGATTAATATTTTAGTTGAGGACTATCAAAGAGCCTCCAACAGGTACAGAGGTAATAACGTTTGAAACGTAAATATATCTTCGTCTAGTTAATTTTAAATTCGTCTCCACTACTAATAGTTGTAACAAAAAAGTTCTTAGAATGTATCTTTGATCAATTTTCAAAATTCATCTCTTTATATTTCATAACAGTCTTTGGTCCTACATTCCGCATAATTTACCCCTTTGTTACCTCAACCGAGTTATTTAAATGAAATTCCTTCATCTTATTTTTAGCATTCTGTAAGTTTCTTTTAGCGAAGTAAACCGTTTTCATTATTAAGTCAGAATTTAAAATGAAAGCTTAATTTTAATGTTATAAGCGTCGACCTTTTCCTTTTATTATTTTGGGATATTTTTTTGTTGTGGAGTTATCATTTATGAAAGAGGTATTCTCTGATAAGATAAAAGGTCGCGACCCGTCAATCTTTAGTCTGATGCTTAGACATAAAAAACTAAAGGAATTCCTATTTTTAAAGCCAATCTTGACAGTTCCAAAGACGTCGAGCACTTCCCGCGTCTGTCCGTCCCTATGTGTGTTTGTATATCTTTAAATATACGCAATGGGTTTTGATGCGATTTTCTTAGTACATGAAGAATGTTTCAAGCGGACGTTTTAAATGTAGGTATAATACACCCATGCGAAGCTGAGACAGATCGATAGTTGGTTTATAAAATGATCTACAGTGCTTTAGGAGCTTTAATTTTTTTTGAGCTCTTTTCCTTCTTGTGGCATAATGTATTTGGCCAGTGTTTGGGCATTAACTGGACAACACTATTATTGTATCCTCTTTAAACAAAATCTTAAGTTTCAAAAGCTTAGTTCAACCAATAGAAAGTAAACAAACTAAACATTAATACAATTGTCGGTTTCCTCAAATACTTGTAAACGTTATGCTTACAGCTAAACATGCATCTTGAACGCTTGAGTTCAAGCTTTTCCCTTAAGGGGAGAAAGTGTCCTCCCATTCAGAGGGCACTTACAAAGTACCCTCATAAATTGAGACGCGCTCTTACATTCATTACAAGCTCAACTTCTGGTTAATTTGACACCTACAGTTCGTTCCGACTTGTTTATATTTGAACCTTGTAGTCCTGTACTTGTTGCTGTGTTTGAATTTGAGATTTGTTTTTGGTGTTACATGTAAATGGGAGAAGGAATTAATTACTTATGGTTTTTTTTCTTTTGTTACAGGTATGAACAACACATTGCTTCACACAGAACCGATACATTTGTTAGAAGATATTTAAAATTAAGATATGGTTGGTAATAAAATTTTATTTTTTCTGGTCAAGGTCAAGTGCTTGCCAATTAACCGAGAGATCAAATCTTAAAATTTAACTAAAGCTTTATATTCCCTCTCCTGGGCACGTTTCCCACCATTGACAGATATGTTATTTTAGTTATATCGATTTAAATGTAGATATTTTTTGTTTACTATAGTTTCTGTCACTCATTGTACTAAGAAAAAAATGTAGTTACGTTGTACTAGTTTTAACTACAATGAAACAAAGACCACTGTTCATAGTGTTTATCTGTACTCACCTAGCAATCTATCTCATCTCATCCTATTTAATCTCTCATAGTCGTGATACCTCCGGTTTACTTGTAAGTTTACGAGAGTCTCTCGTGCCTCGTGTCAAACTTGTGTGAACTTGTGCTGTTAATGTTTTAGTGGTTAGCCGGAAAGTTTAAGTTATGATGGTAGTAGTTTTTGTTATGCATGTAAAGTGGAAGTTGATACAGCGTACCTGGAAAATGTTGAAGTACAATCTAATGTTGATTTAAAGGACTTGAATGCGTAAACAGGAGTAGAAACTATTGAAACTAACTTCTATTGATTTGATTGAAGAGTTTGCCATTAATTTATCAAATCATAGAAAATTACAGTTTTGTATCGTTAACTGTCATTAACACTTAGTGCTAATATCCCTGGTCTCTATCAGGTGAACAAACTCTGAACATTGAGTGTTAAAGATTTCAACATCATTTCCCGCCCCTTATTCTTTGGGGTCGGCACCTACTTCTTATTTGGGGTCGGCACAGCATGTCTTCAGCATCTTCTTCCACACCTATTCCTATCTGAAGTCATCTCACAAGTAACACTCTTTGCAACCATATCATCTTTCACACAATTCATCCATCGTTTCTTTGGTCGTCCTCTTCTCCTATATCCGTCCACATTCGTGTCCAGCAGCAAAGTGTTAAAGAGTTATCGTTAACAATTTCACACCAATCATACCAAATATTACTATTTAATCGACTATAACACATACCTACTGATTCCTTACACCTAATATAAAATTGTCAAGGAATTGTCAGTACATATAAACGAATAAAGTCCTTAAAAGGGTCCAAGAAGAAAGCTCCCTGCTCCTTTGAACCTTAAGCAAATTCCGCACTATTACTCACTTGGATGTACATCAGACAACATTATGTGACCCAAAGGCCCGCTTCTGATAAAATATTAATAATACTTTTTATGGTTTTGCGGATATTTTATCATCGGTATAATGTATTATTATATCGCTAGAAAAGATATGAAAATGTTTGAATTTATTCCTGATTTGTTAGTTTGTGTTAAAAAACCCGTATGTATGTTGGTTTCTGGTACAATACGTGATACCTACTTATTAAAGCATATATTGAGGGGCCTGTTGGTCTAGTGGTAAGTGGCCTAGTAGTAGCTTTTACTGCTCAATGAACATGAATATGATTTTTATCATTATTTTGATGAATATTAAAATTAAAATATTTTAGTATCACGTATTTTAGTATCACTGCAATTGATTGTGTTTAGAATTCAAAATCAAGATAAAACATGTTTCAAATCAAGTTATTTACCTTTTAATATGAAATTTTGTCTTTCATTTGAACTCCTAATAAAATCCTCTGAGAGTTTATTGGTCCAAGGTCTTCAATCCATTATCAGCTGATGTCAAGGTCCCTGAGGCTCGCCTTCGTAGGGTCACCTTACAAAGGCCTTACATGCCCGACGGGTTATCCCATAGGAATTTAATTGTTTATGTAATTACTAACTGATGCCCGTGACTTCGGTCGCGCGAATGTAGGTAAAAGTATTTCTTTTTAAGTTTTATTATTTGTTGTTACAGCGGCAACGGAAATACATCATTAGTGACAATTTCAGGTTTCTAGCTATCACGGTTTATGAGATAGACCCTGGAGACAGGCAGAAAGCGGAGGCTTAGTATTAGGGTTCCGTTTTACCCTTTGGGTACGGAACTAAAAAGTAGCCTATGTGTTAATTCTTTAGTTATGTAATAGTTCTTTATAATTGATCCAACATCCATACTTAAAAATTTTCGAGTTTATTGTATTGGTAGGATTAAGCTACTTAAGTTATTGTTTGAGTAAATGTTTACCGGTAAACTACTCAACTACTTATCGATGCGCAATTCTTTGAAGTACCGCCGTAACTACATAACTTAAACGATGGTTAATGCATTTGTTTTCGTTTAAAAGTTTATATATTAGCAGGTTTTTTGCTTTTATACTTAATGGGAATATTTCGAGTTGGCATTCAAGTAATTTGTTGTATACAAAAAAGAAAGGAAATCGCTTGCAAGCTAATTGAATTTCTGGTTTGTATAATATATTGACCTAATTCCACAAAAACTTGATTATAACCCGTTAAGAGGTGCAAAAATCCGCCTACATTTATATTTTTGCACCTGCCCACCGGAAGTTACCAGTTAATTATTACAGTTTTGATGTTCCCGCTTCAAAACTACCTTTACATTCAAATCTGTACCTTAAAATTACTGCACTAAGATTCCTAATCATTCAATCATAAGTACACCTGATCGAGGAGGTCGTTGACCCTGCGCAAGAGCAATCTTTAGTTCATTCACGCGCATGCGCACCTGCTCGGTTGTACGCCAATGATTTTCGTTTCTAGTACTATCGCGCACAATAGTGCCTGATTGGTATTGATCAAGTGTAATCAATAAATAGGTAAAACGGGATTTATTGGAATACGGTTATAATTGCATTTGTGTTACAATTGCATAAAAGAAGAATATTTGAGGTGAGTTCATCATTTTGATAAATTAATAAATCATATTAGTTTGACTATAAAAGTGCTGTGCAATGTTTTCTAACATCGTTTCTGTTCAAATATGAACTTGATTAATTGATAATTCAATTTAGTGGGTTAATACATTTTAAATGTACTTTCTTGTATAGCACGGCTAAAATTTATTTTCTTTACGACTATTACCTAGCGAAAAAATATATTATTATAACATCCTTCTTACTGTTATGTTCCATCGTAAATTTGTAAGTGGATAAGCTTATTCGCTCAACTACGCTATTCACGCTAAAGCGCAGCGGCCGTCAAAAGAAAATACCTAATTACACCAGCAGGTAATACAAATACCAACAGATAATACGCAAAAACCTTCACACCTACTCAATTACCCATACCAAAACATTAAAACAATTACATTCTAATCCACAGAGCAGAAAGCTAACACCTACAAATTGAAACAACTTCTTATAATAAGTACCTACGGTGCGAATTGGGCTCGTAAAAACAAAAGGCGGCCGGGATCGAAGCCCCTTGTTACCTACCAAAGTTGACCTTGCGTTATCTTATTCATTGTAAGACGTTTGTATTTATAACACGTAGCTGTAGGGAAAGTGTAATAATCTCGTTTGAAGATAATTTCCTTGTAATCCATTGGATGTTGTGAAGTTTTATAAAGCCTTTGTTTTTGATGTTTGTTGGACTGACCCCTGGTTTCTTAAACGCAAAATTTTGTTAATAGTCAGTTAAATCTTACGTTATTTGACACTAGATTCGATTGATCAGCCTTCCAGAAATCGGAAATAAAAGTTAATTGAGGAGTTTCCTGTATTTTTAAAGAACTAGTTTTAGATATTAAGCTAAGTATGTATTTAGAAGTTACAATGGATCAAGGCTATTTATTACCGGAGAAGAGGGCCTAGTCAATGTTTAAATAAGTATTTTTGCTTTGTCAGTTCAATACATTTTAACGATTCTATTAATATTAGCGTTTGGCGAAATGTAACTTGAATACTGCTCCAAATTCAACTTTTATGTTTGAGTATAGTTAAGTTTAACACATTTTATTTTCCATTTTTAAAGTACATGTATAATGTTCTACTAGTTCTATGATGCTTGATTGATTACACTAAAGAAAACGTATTCTAAACATTTCTGTCATCACTAATACTTAATTAAACATTGGTTTTAGAGTTGCGTACAAGTTGTATCTCGTGTTTGCTTCCCGCACTTTATGTTTGATGCCACACCATTGCACATCGCAGTACTGATCCAATACTCGTTCCGTTTGTTTATCGCACTTCACTAATATTTGACAAGTAATGTGTTTGTGTATGTAAGGTTTTGTTGTACTTTAATGTTGTTAAGTTTATCCACTCATTTCAAGTGCAGTTATTAAAAGTTTAGAAATAAAAAAGTCACAGTCATTTTAAACGTAAGTAGGGTTAATATTGCTGTTTTTGTTTTCGCGGGCCAAAAGAGTTTCAATCACTTTTATACTTGTGTGACAGAAACTATATAAAAATATCTACATTTAAAACTAAACTTTTATGACTATTAAGTAAAATATTTATAAAGCGTCAAAAAAATGTCGTTATCTCCGTTAATAGCAGAAAACGTACCTTTTTTACTATGCATCGGCATAATAACGTAATTTGCTATATATTAAAATTTATCAATGAAACCCATTTACGGATTCTCATCTATAGAATGTGCACGCTCAACCTTTACTCGATATAACTACCAAACTCCCGCGATGGAACGCCTTTGCCGCCAATACATAAAGCCTACATAAATACCAACCTTCTTTAGCCTTATTATCCTCCACAATAGTGACCTCATTTCTAAAACCTCAGACGTCATTCAACCTCTTTTGATCTCTAAAATCTTGGCCTATATTTCGTCCAGGTAATATAACAAGGAACAACCAGATCGATAGTTCTGCAAACTGATTATACACGAGAGCGGAGTCAGGCGGACTGAGGCGGACTTTGTCGGAAATCGGATCCTAGCAACAAGTTCGGCCTTCGTTCTCAACAAATATTCATTTTGATTTTCAGTTTAAATTTATTTATTCGAAGAGGAAAAGTTGCTGAGAGGGATCCTGTTTCAGCTTGTTTCTTTTATAAGGTTTCTTATGTCGGTAGCTAATTTGCGTCATTATTAACTTAAAATCACCGACGTTGTCAGATTTCGAATATTAAAATGTTTTACCTATTAGTATAACGCTTTTTTAATGAAAAAGACTTGCCGGTTGCCACGCATGTCAAGGTTGATGTAAAATGATCACCAATGATTTGAGTCCTAGAAAAGACAGACTGTTTTCAAACTATAGTAGTAGTAAATATAATTTCAACACCACATATCAACATTTAGTCGCGCATTACAATTTGCCTAACATTTAAAGCAAAACCACTAACATTGAATTTTAATCCATTACATTCTATAAAATCTAATGCCATCCTGGCATAGGTTAACCACAGGCCATTTAATTCCCATTAGTGGGATCACTAATTAATTGATTTAGCTGCGAAATGAAATATGCCTTAAATAGGAGAACTATGGGATTATAGGAGTAATAGAATTTGAGCTTCGGGTAAATTGTATTAAGCTTGTTACAAAAAAAAAAAACATAATATTGTTTTTTTTAATCAAATTCGTTTTTAATTTTGTTGATGAGAATGAGCAATTATTAGAACATAATTTGTTTATAATGTCCTGGCCGATGTCGGCCACGGCGGCTAGTGTAAATGACACTAGACAGCTACGCGGGACATATTACAGTAAACAAGCGTGTGCGAGATAGGGCCCAGGATCACATCTTTACGTGCCTTCCGAAACAAAGAAATGTGATATTTACTTCCAACACTCAAACGCACACAACATTCGAGTAATCGATGCTCGCCGTAGGAATCGCATTCAAAACGTTAGAATTGGCAGTCCTACGGTCGTACCACTAGGCAATCGCAGCTTCATAATAAATAGCCTACCAAAAATATGTGTGTAGTGCTCTTCACCGGTTCCATAACTCCAATAATATTACTTTAAGAGGTGCTAGCTCAGAAGTCTGCCTAGATGCTTCCTAAGGAATTATGCTTATCAATATAATAATGACTTGCATTCAAGCATTTGATATTATCATAAATGAATTAAAAGAAAGTGTTATGATTAGCATTGTTAATTATCTCTATCGGGCATCTATTTATGCCTTTGTCTCGCGTACCTGATTAAATCTGCCCACGGTGTTTGTCTCAACACTCATGCGAAGATGCGGAGACAAACCGGTATCTCATTAAACGTGATTAGATGACCTTCGAGTGCGCGATGTGGGTTCGGATAGAAGTAACTAGATTTTGCTTGCGGCTTTGTCAGTTTCGAAGAAGCTTATGTCCTAACTTGGAGCTTTAGCTAATCTATAACCAAATTACATAAGGTTATAGATTAGCTAAAGAATAATTTGCCAAAATGAGTAATTTGCCAGTAGCGAGCAAAAAAAGGTAGTGTTATATTGTTCCGATTATCTAACTACACTCACAAAAGCTTTATTGTAACGCAATTCTAATAAAACACTTGAGTAAAGTGCATAATAAATGTATGTAAAACACAAGTCATTCGGTTGACTACATTTTCATTTCCCGATGGACAAAAAATCAGGTCATGTGTTGTTTTGGGCATTTTGCTCCATACCTTTTAAATATACAAACTTTTTCTCGCGGATTTGCCCGCTTGAATGTTGCTGTAATAACAGATAGGCCGCGTTCTGACGAAATCCCGTAAAATAAGCCTATGTATTAATCCAAAGTGTCATCTTCACATCAAATTTCATACATACATGGGTTTTACCTTTATAATGTAAGTGTGAAATATAGTCGTTGCATTTGTTTTTTTACCTTAACGTTAATCAATAACGGAAGGTAATACAAAGAGCTCCAACGCCAACAATAGTTAAATGAGTTTCAGCTTAAAAGTTACAGAATTGTGGAAGAGTTTGCCAAGCCATTGTTTATAAGCCTTTCTCTGTCCCCGAGGATAAGCTACTTATAAACTCCAAGTTTCTCCATAAGAATTCCAATAAAGTATACTTTTTAAACTCGAGATTTTTCTATTTATGTCTAGCACAATAGGCTCTTCTAAATCCTTCTCTATAAGAATGACATTTTGGAACCGTGGAACTAGAATCAGTAACGTTTTGAAAGTGCCTGAGAAGGCCTACTCAAAATAAAAACTTTTTGATATTTTATTTTGAATATCTAGGGCATTTACCCGTGTATTTACAGGCCTGTGCTAATTGCCCCATATAAATATCTAAAGTTTATCTTTAGAGCTAAAATTTAAATCGTAAAACTTTTATGATTTTCTACAAATATGTAAAATATGTTTTGAAATACTTAAAGAACTTTTAGACGCTCAATTTAACGTCATCGGACCTAAATAGGCCTGAAATGGCTAAACGGAGTGGGACGCACAGCTGCGGGGCTGTCATCACGTCTTAAAGTAAGACTTGCAATTGTGGAAGCGAGAGAGCGCACTACACGTTGTAGAGCGATGTCCCTTTCCCACATAGCTGCAATTATACTTTATAACGTTATGGTAGCCCCTTTACACTCACTCCAATTTCAGTTTCTAAGTAATAAAAGGTTTATAAAAGATCCATAAATTCCAGTAGATATTAACTGGGAATTGAGCTGCGCCGTTAAACGCGCAATGCTTTGAATTTATAGTTGTTACGGCCCTAGCTGTACGCCATTAATTTGTTGAGTAGAACGTTAACGACATTTATTGAGGTCTTTTTGATTGGTATTAATGTAGAAATATTTTTTTAGGCTCTTTCATGTTAAAATAATATTTTTTAAGGCTATTAACGATCAAAGGAAAATTAATTTATTCCAGAAATTGGGATCTAAATTACCAACTCGCAAGTCCACAAAATGATGCTTTGGTGTTTGCTTTGACGAAATGCTGGGCAGGTCACACTTTGCCCAACACTGGAGAAGCTAGACACTTGATAATTTACCTTATTAATAACTTACTTTCAAGTGCGAACATAATCTATGAAGGCAAAAATAAAAAACATAACACTATCACAGATAAATTGGAAACTACACATACATACATACATACATACAAACTAGCTACCAGTTATACTTCCAATATATTTCCGAGATTAATACCATGTCTGGAGGCAACAAGTGTCGGCTACGTGTTGCATAAACTTCGATATTAACTTTGGGCCCACTGGGCTTATATCAAGTGCTAGACATCCATCACTTTATTTATGGCACTCGGTTTAATAAAGTTGCGTGCGCATTTGTTGGGCTGTTTTGTTTGTTTTTTGATGTAGGTGTTGAATCTGTGTGGTTTTGAAGTGTCGATTGTTTTGTTTTAAAAGTCAATAATATTGTTTTTGAACTTATTTTTTGTAAAGAAAGGAACACATAGGGAGATCTTTTTGTAACTTATTTCGAAGCGAAGATTGTTTTTGTTGTTTCAGCATTTAGTTGCCTAGTAAAAATTAATGAGTTACCATACCTTATGAAGGAAAGAATCAATGAAAATCAGTTTGTATCGTTTACAAAATACTTTATACATGCCTTGGTTACATAAAGATTTTTTCGTCCAAAATTTAAAATAACAATGTCTCGATATCCTCCTATAATTAAAGTTGACGATAAATATATCATCAAAAAGCTGCGCGTGGGCACAGAGGTCATTCTAACGCATGCGCAAATATACTTAAACTAACAATTATCATCAATTAACAAAGTCCTACTCACTTGTAAAACTACATTATACTTTTAAAACGCTTCTAATGTTAGTTAAATGTAAAACGTTTAGATTTTTTCTAAGCATTTGCGTGGGTTATCGGTATTTGGTACCGTCTTCCTTATGGGGACTATTTGTCTAGGTTTTTTATTGTTAATTTAATTATAGGTCTTTAGTTCAATGATGTTGATATTTGAATCAGTCGCCTGAATAAGTTTGACCTTAGAATCGTATGATTGTAGGGGCTGTCAAGGATTTTAAGCTTGGTCTGGGATAGGTACTTGAGTTGTATCAATCATCATCATCATCTTCCTGCCCTTATCCCATTTTTTTTATTTTGAGTTGTATCAATAAGGTAATATTTTCGATGTGTTTTATTTACGACCAGATATATTAATTACTTTTTCTCCCAAGCCTAGGTCTTAACTTCTTCAAGAACTTCTTCTTAACTTTGTCAAGAAACACAAATTCCCACAGTAAATATAAAAAAACTATGACCAGTAACATTTTTTACGATTTACGATTACTTCATAAAATCAGATAGCTTACCAATAATAGTCGATGCACACAAGATACAAAATCGAGGATGCGGTATGTTAGCTAAAAAGGCTTAGGTTATATAATGGCTGATCCTTAGGCAATGGGCAGTACAAGTGAAACTTCCTTATGCCGTCCTCCAGGCATCTATCAGCCTAGCTCCATATTATTGCAGTTGTGGAAGCGAGACATCGCACTACACGTTGCAGAGCGGCTTCTCACTTCCATGCCTGCAATAATACTTTTTTGAGCGGTGGTGGTAGACCCTCGGTCACGATCGCCATTATACTTTGAACTAGCACAAGGTGTGGGAGTTAGCGAGTATTTGTTAGGGGAACAGGCGGTATAGACGTTATTGCATCCTGTTATAATAATATTCCAGTTTTAGTAAGGTATGGATTAGGTGTGATTGCATCACACAAATGTATTAAATGGTGTAAGTATTGTCTTATCGAAAAATGCACGACAATGTTGAGGAGACATTGTGTTGAAAACTTCGTGAATACTATAAATAAATAGTAAATGGTGTAATGAACTTTGATGTATCTAGTAAGCTAAATTTGATGACAGAAATTATCTATATTTTTATCTCACTAAGGAGTACCATGAAAACTAGTTTAGAAAGCCAGAATGCTAATAGATATTTTTTTATATAATCTTCTCTTAATTTGTTCAAAATTATTTTTTTAAACCCTTTTAATATCAGATGTTTTGTGTTAGCAAAATTACAAAGTATCAATTAAAAAAAATATATTTAAAATTATGGTCTCTTTACGAAATATATAAAAGAGCTAAGATTTAACCTAGTCCGTTAGCCAGTTACTAGAGTACTAGAAGTAAGGCTTAGCATGTAGGCCGGGCGATATTTCAGGGCTGATGGTAGTCAGGTCGGGTTGGAGGCGACCGGCGGGGAACGCCGTTATGGGTTAGTCACGAGTGCTATTGTATTGGTGTCTGGTACAAGACAAAGGAGACGGCAGAGAAGTAAACCCAGGAGTTAGTCTATGGGCGCGGTAATTGCGACAGCGAACCCCGTGGTTCTGACCACAGGTAGATAAGGATGCTTCAGTGGTTTTAGTCGGTAAGATCCGACACGCCCCCCGTCGACCCCCCGACGGCGGATAGTCCATGAGGATTTCCACTGGGTTAGAAAAAAGGGAGTTAGCTTATATCGCTAGTTAGCATTTACCGTCAAACAAGCTGATGAAGGTAGGAGACTAGAACATATGAACCTTTTTCTATCTAATCAATACCAATTTACATCGATGTAAAGAGCGCTTCCTAAGCTTGTTTTTTCATAAGGTGCAAGTTTGTGGCAAACATATGAGGTTATCGAGTTAAATTCCTAATGCAATGCAGAAATAGAGTTTCCTCTTGTTGTATTTAGATAAGATTTTTCTAGAGAGGATAGTTAAGATCAAATTATGTTGCCTGTGACCAATTTAACTGCCTATCAGTTAAATTGGTCACAGGTAACATAATTTTAGTGTTAATTAAGGAAACAACTTACTTCTATAAAGATAATAGTAGTATTATCTAAATTAATTACTCTTTTTATATCACCTAACAAGCAACTTCGATCGACTAATATGTAATAGCCAAGCTCACAACGAAGCAGCAAAAAAAGTATATTCCGACTCTCTATCCGTTCATAACTTGTACCAAACAATACTAGTATATCTTCGGTGTCAGTTGCCCTGTTCTGCCCACGGGCGAACAGACCGACAGACAGAGGTCAATATTGGATATTTAGATATGTATCTATGCAGAAATAAATCGATTTACTTGTTTATCTACAACGATTGCAGCAATCGGTACATTGAAATCGATTCCTTGGACTGACAGAAATGGGCATACTCGTTTTTATCCGCTTACTTACATGTATTGTTGTTTTAGATAGTTTATTTTGCAATTTTCAATATTAATTACACAGATATGAATAATTGGTTAGTAACTACATTTAGAACAAAGTGTCTTTAGGTCTCATTATAAATCCGGAAAAAAATTGAGCGACAAAAGCTCAGCTAAAGTCAGTAACGTTTTGAAAGTGCCTGAGAAGGCCTACTCGAAGTAGAAACCTTTTGACTTTGACAAACAGGCAAAATCTCATCGTATTTGAAGTATTTTTTTGTTATTTTATTTAGACCGATGATCCGAAGCTTCTTTTTGATAAAAAAACATCGATTTAATATTGTAATGTTACCTATAAACTTACAAAGAACATCTATACCTCTATTTCTACCTAAATTGCAGTAAAAGCAAATAAATCCTAGAAGCTCGCTCCAGTTTAATTCTAGCCTGAAAGAACGTGCTTAATGAATCAATCGGTCTCCGCGCTTTGACTCTTCGCCGGGAGCCGGGCTTTAGATCTCTCTGCAAAAGCGACGCCGATAAACATTCTGTAATTAACTGAGTATAGGATGGACTCAAAGAGAAAAAAATATATGCAGTGCATGTTGAAACAAAAGTGTAACGTTTCTTTTCGTGTGAAGCAAACGCTTCAGCTCGACTAATCACAATTAATAGAAATATACAAACAATCGAAAAAAAAGTTGGATGTTGAGCATACATAAATATGGATCTTGCACACCCATGGATGTGATCCACTGGTCATCCCGCATAACAGGTATGTTGGCGGGATAATAGGCGAAGAGGGGGTGTAAACCTCGATGTAAAAAGCTTTTTTGGACAGATCTGGGTAGTTGCTTGACAACAGACGAATGTTACACTGTACGATAAAAATTATCTTGTCTATCTATGTTAGTGGCATCGCGGATCCTAAACGAAAGGTTTTTGACTGAATTTTTTTTTCGTTGATATTCTTTACATAATTATCTTGCCTTTCTTACAATATTTAAGATTTAGTTTTGTTTTGCTAATTTTAATCTCTTCCGCAAAGGTAGATAGGCAATTTAAAAAAAACATCTAAATATCACTAATACTAAGTAAAACTCAAAATCCCGTTAAATAAAAACGCTTTAAGCTTTAATAATATATTCATCGCCTGTCCTAGATCTTATCTTACCGGTAACCGACGATTCTGTACCCAAGGGTGTCGTAAAGGAAACTAAGGGATATATCACAATGATTGGTTTCGGACCCGCCTGAGTGCTGACTCTGCATAATCTCAAACGATAATATAATAAAGACTAATAAATTTTACTAGAAATAGCATTTATTTCGATATTAGTAGAGGTTTTGTCAAAAAGAATAACAGTCCAATTAGGTACATACCTAAACGACTTTACTCGCATTTTCCAACTTTTATAACGTTGTTTTTTCTTAATAGTTCTATTCATTATAATATTTTTAATAACACATGAGCGCTTGAGAAACGGATATCTGTAATTAAAAATCTGGATAAACGCAGGCTTTGACTTCATCGGATTACAGGGCTCTTTAATTTTAATTTATTTATTTATTAAAGTATCTTTAACAGATTTGCAAAAAAATTACTTAAAAAAGCTCTTTTAGCAGTCCAGTGAAAAAGACAAATATAAAAGAATAAATCACTGTATATTCTGCTAATTAAAGTAAACTAAACGAATACTCTAAATCTTGAATGACGTTTACAATAATGCTGTAAACCGTCCAATAGTTGCCGCTATATATCACTGCAAACGAAGGAAAAGCGAAGCCTTAACAATCCATCTATCACTAACACAGAATATACGGAAGAAGAAGGAAGTGGTACCTTAATTGCGCGATGGCCACTATTAGGAGTAGACGATCAAGCTTAGGAACAGTGATTTGAATCGTGTTACATTTTTAAATTACTAGCATAAAACCGTGGCTCAGAAGTAATTAGATGCTCTGACTCTAATATATACTTTTGTGCCTTGGTTAAAGGCTTAACTTCTGTCTCGCCAACATAGTCCGGTGAAGCAGTCAAAGCCTTCCTGAGGCTAAGTGCTTTTGACCCGATCCAAAAAAAAGTAACTAGATGCATAAAGCAGCTGATCTCCTTTTGTGGCTTACCCTGGGCAAGACCCATGTTCAGCTGTAGACAGGGCACGGGGCTACAAATGATAATATTTTATTACTTACCCTGAAGTATATTATTATTATTTATAGCGTCGGTTAGCAATTGATTTCTAACGTATTTGACCAACAATGAAAAGCACCAAGAATCAAACGGCGAATTAGTAACACACTAGTTCTCACCACAGTAAGGCACTTCCTTCAACTCATCTATACTCCAAAGCCCCTAAGAGTAATCTTTTCCACTACTATTAGCCTCTATTTATCATTGAGACGTTCATTCACGCTTCTTGCTTTACCAGACAGACGGTCTGCCTCACTTTCTACACAGTAGTATAGGTATCTGGGTGTAAAAACTGTTCTCACAATTATATCAATAGGTGAATGATACGGTAGGAACTGTTTCCCATCGAACACTATTGTCTGATAGGTCTAGATCTGGTCTAGTTTACTAGGGTATAATTTACGTCTGGATCGCTTTTTTTTACTTGATTGAGTAGGGAACCTAGATTTTTTTTATTGTTGAGATTTGATCTGTGTTTGTCGATTATGATTCTACTAATTATCTAAACGCGAAAGTTTGGAAGTATGGACACATAGATGGGTGTTTGTTACTCTTTCACGCTCAAACGGCAAAAGCAATTTTTAAGAAAATTTTATATGGCCGTTAGGTGTTACTTGACACCTTGGATTAACAAATAGGCTTCAGAAGGCCTAACGTTTTTGCAACTATGGGCAACATTGCACAGGCGAATACACGGACAACAGCTAGTTAATTATAAGCCTTAAATGAGTTTTCGTCAATGTCAAATGAGTCTTGTTTATCGATAGTTTGACCCAGAAATGTTTTACTTCTCGTTACATGATCCCCAGATTACAAATTATACGCGTGGTGGCTTGAAGTTATCGTACCAATTTAATGGGCAAGTTTTTATAGATTAGGTACATTACATTTAAAGCACAATTAGCTTAGAAATGAGTTAAATAAACTTTACATTCTATAAAGACAAAAGCTTCATCTCGTTAACCAAGATATTAAAATGTCCCTGAAATATAAGAAAATGTACTTCCCAAGAAAATAAGTCAAAAGTTTTCAAAGTCCTTGTTTCGCTTGCACTCACATTTAAACTGACAACGTATTAAAAACCTGCCAACTACGTGTCGGATCATAAAAATGATAAAACTAGGTTCTGTTTAACCTACCACCAACATAGAAAGTAATATTGTAGTAATTGTGGAAGAGAGACGCCGCTCTACACCGTGTAGTGCTGTCACGCTCCCACAACTGCGATTATAATTCTTTAAGATATGGTGGTGTCTTTGAAGTAAGTTATGACTTTTCTTAAACTGCAGTAAAAGTCTGTGAATATTATCGTCTAGTTTCGTCAACTTGATTATAACTTTGCTTGTTTTATCATGTCTGATGATAAGTTGAAAAGTTTGTCGACACATTTGTGAGTGATATCTCTTTTGTTGAATATTTTTTGGGTTTGTTACGGAAATTGCCTTTTTTATCTATTTTAATCGTGATTAGTCGAATTGTTATATGATGAGTCTTGAACAGTCCGTTTTTATACTTTATTTTTAGATCCCTCATTTATTAGATAATCCTGCTGTTATAGTATATTCCTCAATCCTTTACTTTTCTGTGAATATTTACTACTTTATTATAACTTCAAGAATCCAATTAATTTTTAATTTTCTTTCGAACTTATTCTCTCAATTTTACGTCACTCGTAAAAGCCACTTAAAACCTTCAGGAACTACTTTAAAGATTCATAACACAGTTAGGAAAGTTGGAAGCGAATGTAAAAAACAAGAGTTGAGTGACGTTTAGAGCATTAAGTTCTTCTCCTCCACTTCGTTCACATGGAGACGGCACAAGTTACTGGAAAAAAGAGAAGTGGTAAAAGTACTTTAGAGCTTGAACACTATTTTGTTGAATAGAATGTCGTACCCTCGAGTCTATGCCACGAAAGGCTGGCTAGATGTAATGATTAAAGTTTCTTCATTTTTACTAATTTCACCAAAGAAGAAGGTTCTATATTCGACTTGAATACTTGTATGTTTTACATTTTTATTTTCTTTTTTTTTTGGTCTATTGGCAAGTATACTAACCGAGGGGACACTGACTGAAACCTGAGTTACAGGGCACGTAACTCTAGGTTTTAATCTAAAATGTACATCAGGCACCAGTCTCTCACATAGAATTTAAGTTATGCGTATCTTACCTTGTTAAGAGTTTACCCGTGAAGAGCAATAAGCAATTCCTTATTATTTATTATTCCTGTTTCAGTGTGGAGAAGATTGAATTGAGTATTTCATAGAATAACAAGATACACCTACTAAACGCCGGCAAACAATTAGATACGTTTACTATTCTCAGTTAACCAGATGTTACAAACTCAATTTGCTGGCAATATTAAGTACTATTCTCTATACACACCAGCGGTATTACATAATACAATGAACACGAAGAAGAATACGAAGAAGCACCAACTTCCACAGATGTTAATTAACATAAAACACGTACAAACACAACGAAAAGTAAATCAAATAAAAACCATTTCTCTCATTGATGGAATACCTACTCTTGATTTTTAACTACAAAATAAAATAAATCATTGAGAAAAGTCCAAAACTCCATAAAGACTGCTCTGATTGTCGAGTGGTATAAGTCACCACTCCAATTACATCAGTGACGTGATGCGGGTTTGAGCCCTGCATAGAACTAAAGTTCGTGCTGACAAATGCATGTTTTGAACCTGAGTGTCTGTGTGCATGAAATGTCTGTGAAACCCCCCGCGATATAATGATTAAATTGCTTAGTACAATAAAAAACAAATACACAGGAAATAGGTTGCAACAATTTCAACGAATAAAAACCTCTTTTATCGAGTAAAACAGTAGTAAATCTTTTACGCCTCTTCCTCCATCTTGAACCATCGTTTACCCGGTAAAATCGTATTTCCCATACAAACGAGCTATTTGTTTAGTGGAGCTCGTTTAGAAGATTGCATTCTACTTGTTGTGCATTTATTGCGCGATTACGGAAACGAGAGATGTACTTCTACCCGTAATACTCTTTATAGAAAGTACTGGTCATTGAAAGGACAATCTTTTGTATTGTGATAGGGTAATAAGTATTTTGGGATTAATAGTTTTCAAAATAATGGCGTTTCGTGTTCATGATACACAGGAGTAAACTGTTCTTTCTTGTGGAGATTATCTAAGATGTTAGTTAGCTTGACTGGACTTTGTTCTGTATATTAGGTATTTAATAAACTATGTTATAAGGGTATCATCAAATTAATTTGAATTAACGTCTCAACTGATCAATTATACAATTTATTGATCTTCCAGTGTTACAAGTCTTTAATTGTTGCTAGTTGTATTATTGTGCCAGTTTTTTGGTTATCATACCAACAAAAACCTACTACTCCAATTGTCTTTACGCAATTTCACCATGACTGGAAAGACAATCTTCTAAGAGTATCGGAAACTCGTTAGGACGACGTGAGGCGTAAATATAGGGGCTACAAACATATTATATAACTTTCAGTGATTTCTTTAATATATGGGGCAATGTGGGTGGAACTGATAATAAGTTACTATGTTATAACTCGTACGAGGGTGCAACCAACCTCTCTTGCAACAAATTCTTGATATTTAGAGCAGTAGTTTTGTTTACAACGATTGTTTGCAACGAAAATTATGTTTTGATTTCTGAAGTGTAGGTAATGGTTTATTTTTCAGGTGTCCAACCCGGAACATAAACCATTACCTACACTTTTCAGCAGCCAGAGATGAGCACAGTTTTTGTTTTCGTGAGTTTTATCACGTGAAACAATTAATTTGATGTCATTAATTTAATACATGACACTGAGGTCAAACGCCATTTATAAAAGAAGACGTAGGAAACTAAACGACCTGTCCTAAACCTTACAAGGTCCCACATAACATGTGTCCAATGATTTACATCTATATTAAATACTAAGAACACAATATGTACGCAGTGAAAGTAGTGAATTCTACGCATTCCTACATAGAAAAGCTTATTCCTTCCAATGATTGGTACTACCAGTTCAACCGCTAGAATGTTCAATTTGAAATTACCATTTAAATACATCTTGTTATGTGCTGTAAGTAATAGCATAGGGTTATGCATGTTATCTGACCAAAAGTTGTTTAGAAGCACTTGTCTGTTTGCACGATTTTATGGAAAATATAGTTGTTAATCGAATTCAAAAACTCGTATGTGTGAATATTTGTAAACATACAAATAGAAAAAGGTATAGTTAACTAGGTATATCATATATAGTTTCACTCTTACAATAAAATTTACGACCAGATGATAACGGCAATTAAATGATACTTTACTAGCAAACCGCCCCAGCTTCGCAGGTTTGCTGGTATATTGTACTGAATTGTACATATGAACTTTCCTCTTGAAACAATGTATTTATTAAAAACACATTGAAATCCGTTGCGTAGTTTTTAAGATAAAAACGTATAGGTATAGGGATAGAGAGAAAGCAGGAAGCGACTTTATTTTTTATACTATGTATATTGCATTATAGTGACTGATTATATTCTCAAAATATACTAACTGATTATTCTTTATGGCGTACTAAGGTAAAACGGTATAAAATTTACCCCATTAGACCGAATAAACGTTACATAATATAACTTTGTAGCTCTAGATCAAAATACAGTCGTAAATAAAAGAAAATTGCGGAAATGTCTGGTGATTCCACCCAGAAAGCAACGCGTCCTTCGCAAAATGTCGATTTAAATTCGATATGTCTCTCTTTTATGGCAAGCTAACATTGTTGTAGAAACTTTATGTTATTCTGAAGTTAAGGTTTCTAGATTTTGTGTTATTATTTTTCTTTTTACATTTAAACTATCCTTGTTTTGTAATCGATAAGCCAAGACTAAATTAGAAAGAAGGGGAATGAATTTACAAGTAACTTCGACTAGGACACTTTTTACTTAGTCAATAGTGTCCCACAGCTGACCAAATCTTTCCAAGATTATCTATTCTGCGCCACGTCTAACCAACCGAATTAAGCTAAGGAATACTAAATATTTTGTAGTATTATTCCCTACCTAATTGACAACCACACTAAAACAAAATATAAAATATTTTGTTTTAGTGTGGTTACAATACAAACTAAAGTTTTCTATTCAAAATATAATTAATAGAGCTTCTAATAGTACAACCAATTAGCAATACGTCGAAGTTTGTTTTCAATTACGTGAAATATTGTTATTTTCTGTTACAGTTTAACGCGGAGCAGACAAAATTCGTCAAAACTGGATCCCCACTGAAAATATTAGCGTCATGGATTCTGAGAGGTGAGGAAAGTAGTTGGTTTTATTAATTTTATACACACCCAATCCTAATCATCCATTCCATTCCATCATCCATTCTACATGATACCTATAGTATCAATATGCTTTCGTTTTCGTCTCATTTACAAGAAAGCAGTTAAGAGTTTTCCAACTCCTATTTATTCCTCTTCTAATTAATTTCGTTACGAGTTCCGATATTCGGATACGTGTTTCCGGAATTTCCTGATGTTTCAATAGTAGCAACACCGAATAAGGTACCACATATGTCGGAGAGCCAATAATTATTTATTTGTTTAAATGTAAACACTCATTTCCGAGATTTTCTTTGTTCTTTATTTCAATCTGTCCGTAGTTTGAACTGGACGCTCGACTGTTTCAAAAAGCAAGAGTTTGCGCACATAAACAAATGCATAATGGTAGATCGAGAACTATAACACGAGAATTCTAATCTTAATCAATTTAAATCAATGATTTCTAAATTACCGAAGAGGTCAGATTTATTGTTGCTTAAACTATTGCTACGTTGAAAAATATTTATTTCCAAGCTTTTCGTATCACCTTGTATATTAAAATAGTTCCGAAATATCTTTATCCACATAATTATATTCGGCAGTAACTTGTTTTTTCCGACACTGTTCGCGACAGTGTGACGTTCATTAGAGCTCGCCCTAATTGTTTTATACTAATGACCGAGCTACGGTTGATGACATTACACGAGATATAATTCCTTTCCTTTTTTCTTTGCGGCTTATCTCGCTGTAACTAATCTTGTTAAGGTATGATTAAATACTTTAAGGAAAATGTAGCGTAAAACTACCCTTGGTAATGTGAAAATTATTTACTCAGCTTGACAACGTCTTTCTAGACTAGACTGAGGTATAGCTAAAGTTATTCTGAAACTTTACCTATATTATCATTCGCATCATCCTCATCTGAGCGGTAGGAAGTCCAAAGCCTGGAGGTACCGAAGTTTCTTTAAAAGATTTCCAGAAAAATCGCATCCAGCGTTTTCGGGTGAATTTGAGGAAAATGTAGTAAACAATTATGTCATTCAAATCTCGATGAAACGGAAAGCAACCCATAATAAAAAGAATTATTATATTCACTACTCTATTTATTTTATCTACCCATCTCAAGAAGTCTAATAATTTTTTCTCCACATAACAAATCGTCTTAATCACAACAAAACTACCTCAAAATATCTAAACAGACAAACAACTTCCACACATTTATCATAGAAACGACACGACGGCCAGTGAAACAAAGGGTTATTTGTGAACAGTTCTATCATCCCTTGTTACTTTAAGTACCCTTGTCATGAGCAATTTATTGAGTGCTAACACTTCCAACTGTGTAGATATATTTATTGTTCTCGAAGGAGGTGAGGGTAAAATGTAGGAGTATTATTTATCTTTGATCTTATATATTTTTTTAGTCTACACGTACTTTTCTTATTAAGAGTTTGCTTAGATTAATTGGAAAATTTGTCAGGTACATTTGTCTACACGTAGATTATATTATTAGTATTGCTATGAGTGTGGTTATTTTTAGGTAATCTTACGTTTCAGCGGAATTGGCAATTATTTTAATTATTAACTTAAAAATAACCAAATCTTATGGGTAGCGGAGTGGTATAGGTCACCAAGCCAATTACCACTGTGCGCGACTTGTCGCGGGTTCGATCTCCGCGTTGGAAAAGTATTTGTACGACGTATGCTTCGGCTGAATTTTCAACTAAACATCATCATCATCATCTTCCTGGCCTTATCCCATTTTACTTGGGGTCGGCGCAACACGTTTTTTCCTTCGATTTTCCTCTATCAGACGTCATACTATCATAATACTCCTTTTTCATTCATATCGTTCCTTACACAATCCATCCATCTTTTCTTTGGCCTTTCGAATTTTCAACTAAACATTATATTAATAACTAACAAAAGACAAAGAGAAAGTAATACAAGTATAATAACAATAAAATCAAATCAAAACCTGAGAAACAAAACAAAATCTACAACTAGAAAGAAAAACAATCACAAAAATTCTATAATAAAGTTAGAGAATCAGAAAATCTAAAGGAAAGTCTTGATTGTTCTAAAATGAACCTGTAAATACTTGATAAGACTTTAGGGGACCTAATATTGATATTAAACACTGCGGGCCACAGCGGGACTGGGTCACGGCCGGCAGACTCGGAACTAAATTTGATTTCACCCGGGAGTCTACCTTGGGACTATTTTAATTCCTCGTTTTGATTTTCAATTTAATACTCTGTGTATTTGTTTTAGTGATAAAGCTGCTTTGTTTATTAGCGGCCAATATAAACAAGAAACAGTAGATTACTCTAACTTATTTTCAGGTTTATTTGTATGTTAACATTTTTGAGGGTTTTACGAAAATCAGGTAATATCATGTAATCGATTTTACAGGCAATATTGAAAAGGAAGCAGAGAAAAGAAAAGGAGGATGATAATATTTTCATGACCGCACTTAAGGACTTTAATCCTCGTGTCGCTAGAGGTTACACAGACATTCAATTCACATGCACAAAGATACCCAGACTAAGAACAACCATCTGTGGGTCGTACATTTTATTTCTTCTAAGATATCAAAACATATCACAAATTCTCTTGTACCATTAAAGTAGGTATGCAACGTGTATTTAACAAGTTCAATATCAAACTAATCTCATTACACACAATATTCGTCGGAAACAACAAATGTTTGCCAACAAATGTTTGCCGAAACGGGAATATATAATTACTTCCTAAAACGCAATTTAGCAAACGAGATCCATTCGGCAAATATTTTGACTCTAATGATTAATGTATGCAGGTGAATTCATGAAATCACTATGCTACTCAAACTTAATTAATTTTTCAGTAACCTTTAATTTTGGTAGTAGTAGTGAGTCTGATTTGGGTGTTCCTTAATTGATTGGTCCTTTTTTCAGCATACCTACTTAAACTTAACTTGACGTTTAAGAACATCTCAAAGTGCTTCAAGGGCCTTTTAGCATGATGACAAAATTAGAACTAATGCCGTCATAAATGAAAAACCATCACTTTTGACGGATAGTTGCGTTGGTTCTAGTTGCTATTATGCACACTAACGCTCTAATGTCAATGTCATCCATGTACCGAAAGATTCTGTAGCTCCATACGCATAGATAGATGAAAAAAACATAAATTTTCTTAGAGGTCTGTCTGTAGCGTCATTTTTAGTAATGTCTGCATGAGATTACCGGCAACTCAAAACTGATTGATATTAAAGTTTCAGTATTCAGCCATCTGTCATTTTAATGTATATTTTACTGATACGTAAACTTTTACGACCATCTAAAAGAAGTCATGAGCACTTATGCTTAGGCTTTATTGTACAAAGTATTAGAACTGACTGCGAGCATATATTTGTCGGAGAATGAATAATTATTTATTTTTCGAGTGGCAAAGAGGCTGAATATCGTTAGCTTCCTGACCTTCATGTTGATGTTTTGACGGTGACAGTTTAAAAAGAAGTTTATTTGTATGTCAGTTCAATCTGTCAGTAGTGTGAATGTCGATGGAGCTGGCTCTCTTGCTCCGGAGACTTCACCGGCGCCGGGTGTGCGCACTGACTGAGAAATATTTAGATGGCGGACGGAAATTATCAACACGTGGATTCTAATCCGTTTGAATCTGCGACAGCAGCGGTGGGATTACCCCAAGGGGCATCCTACGAGCCTACTGCGATGCCAGCTACAGAAGGATATTTTACGTCCTAATCTTCAGCGTAAAAAAATGTGGCGGATTTAGCTTGGGTAACCGAAGAAAGTCAACCATGTGCCTCCACACCGGAAGCATGGGCGACATTCTTCCAAAATATGTTAGCGGGTTTTCAGAATTCTGACCTACAACCTTCCACGAGTACTGGTTTACGTAGAATACTGAAAGCGAGTGAAATATTCCTACCACCATTTGATCCAGACGAGTGTCAGTTTACCTACTGCGGTGCGTACGTATCCTTTATGTAAAAGTTGCAAAGAATTACAGGAGCGGCTTTCACGGCAGTTTATAGCAACAAAAAGGTTTCACGACCTTTCTGTGACATGGCGGAGTACAAGAGCGATCTAGCAGCAACGTACCTACGTCGAGTATTTTACGAACAAGTTGGCGCTGGTAGATCGACAAGAAACTGGCTGGAACGAGCCCAACCAGATTTAAGTTGTCATTTCTGGTATTACGGATACTCAGGTATGGTCAGAGTTGCTTAAAATACCCAAGATGACGTTTGTAAATTTTTGAAAATGCCTTTTGGTCTCTCAAATGCACCTTCTGTTAACTAAAGAGCAATAAATAATGCTCTCAAAGGGCTAAAAGACAAAATTGCTGATGATGTTTCGGTTATTTCAAAATAAACCTTTTAGAATTTGGAGCGCGTGTTATCGGCTCTGTCAATGGCAGGTTTTACATTTTATTGGAAAAAGTGCACGTCATTAGTGTCAATTCTATAAAACCAAATCCTAACAAAATAAAAGCTTTGGCTAACTCTCCTTTGCCTACATGCGTAAAAGAACTACGGCAATTTAATGGTCTTGCTGGGTATTTCAGAAAATTTGTACCTAACTTCTCATCTATCATGGCACCCTTGTACGCACTTACTAAAAATGATGATAATGGGTATGGACCGCCGAGCATACATTGGCTCATTCTGCTGTGGTTGGATATGTGACTTCTGCACCCGTGTTGACTATCTTTGACTTTAGTAAACCAATCGAACTCCACACCGACGTGAGTTCGATTGGACATAGTGCGGTGTTATTTCAAAAGGATGATGTACTACTGAAAATTATTTCAGTCAGCGACCAACCGATGCGGAAAGCCGATATCACAGTTACGAGCTATAGACTCTAGCCGTTTTTTAAGCCCTGAAGTATTATCGTCATTTTAAAGTCATCACAGTCTGTGATGCCTTGAAGGCATCGCGTCATAAACGTGAATTGTTACCCTGCGTTCACCGATGGTGGGCGTATATGCAATCTTTTGATTTCGAAATAAAATATCGAAAGGGTGAATGGATTCCACACTAGATTATTTTAGAAAGAACCTAGTCAATAGTATACTGGTAAATGTTTCTCATTTAAACAATTATTGGTTGCAGGCCGAGCAGAGGTTATATCTCGAAATAAAGCGCATTACTGACCATTGAAAGCGAATTGATTGATGCTGGCGTTGGAGCGCCGTATACTTGTAAAGATAATTCACTTTTTTAAAAACTTACAGATGAATGGTGGGGCTTTTAGTGGAACAATAGTTCAGTTCAGTTCAATAGTGGGTGCAGTTGACTTCAGCCTATGAGGCCTTTGGAGGTTTCTTTCACATTTTTGGTGCAGCCAAACGAATTGAATCTGAACAAGGTGCCTCTTTTACCGGACGGGAGTTTTAGAGCTTGTGTAGTGAATGGTCAATGGATTTCATGAGGTTGCCAGTGGTGTATTGCGGGCCAATGGCCAGGTAGAGCGAATGATGTCAGTGCTGATCAATTGTTTTACCATTGCTGAAAATCACGAGAACAAATCTTGGAAGTCAATTATTATTGGTGAGGTTAAAGAGGATCGGTAAAACGCCACTTTAGTTGTTGATCGGCTGCAATAAAAGTTCCCCAAGATTTAATTTCCTAACTTCTGATCTTGACGCGAATTTCAGTCGTAAGGGACTTCGTAAATATCCAGTTGGATGTTTACGAAGTCTTTCATGACAGATGATAGACTAGATAGTTTGCTACGCCTATCTGAATGTTAAGATGGTACAAAGAATAATGCTTGAGTTTAATATTGTAATGTAGTCGAAGTTGTTTTTATTGGTGCGTGCAAATTAGCATCGATTGAAGTGTTATAAGAATTACGAATTATTTTACTATTGTAATAGGAAGATCATTTTTGTTTTTAAAATGATTGCGTATACAACCGAAACCAACAAATGGATTGTAATGTATGGAAACTTGATATTACACTGTGACTGAAAGCTCCTACGCTTTGTCTGAGAATTTGACTGAAAGCTCCTACGCTTTGACTGAGAATTTGACTGAAAGCTCCTACGCTTTGACTGAGAATTTGACTGAAAGCTCCTACGCTTTGACTGAGAATTTGACTGAAAGCTCCTACGCTTTGACTGAGAATTTGACTGAAAGCTCCTACGCTTTGACTGAGAATTTGACTGAAAGCTCCTACGCTTTGACTGAGAATTTGACTGAAAGCTCCTACGCTTTGTCTGAGAATTTGACTGAAAGCTCCTACGCTTTGTCTGAAAGCTCTTACGCTTTGGCTGAAGGTATGACTGAAAGCTTTTACGCTTTGTTGGATAATTTGGAAAAAAGCTGATATGCTTTGTCCGAAACAAGATGAAAGCTTTTACGCTTTGGTTTAAAGTTGCTATGCTTAGCCTGAAAATTAGTACGCTTTGTCTACGACATAGATTGAAAGCTTGCTACTTGATCCAGTGTGACTGCTGGAAGCTTCTACGCTTCGTAAGTTTGCTAAGCTAAGGTGTTATTAAGGTCCTAATGTTGAAAGGTTCCTCGCTTTGCGGGGTAATCAGAATAACTTGAGTATCCGAGACAGACCTGTTGTATCTATGATATCAACGGGCAACGCGAGAGCGCGTTGATTCGCAGAATGGCCGTGTCGGAGAATGAATAATTATTTATTTTTCGAGTGGCAAAGAGGCTGAATATCGTTAGCTTCCTGACCTTCATGTTGATGTTTTGACGGTGACAGTTTAAAAAGAAGTTTATTTGTATGTCAGTTCAATCTGTCAGTAGTGTGAATGTCGATGGAGCTGGCTCTCTTGCTCCGGAGACTTCACCGGCGCCGGGTGTGCGCACTGACTGAGAAATATTTAGATGGCGGACGGAAATTATCAACACGTGGATTCTAATCCGTTTGAATCTGCGACATATTAATATCGTTTTTGATGTTTTTACAATTGAATAACGGGTAATTTTCCAAATAAGCATTTGGATATAAAGGTTTTTTGGAAGCGTCTTGCTGAAAAATTGTGTAAGGGTGATCGAAGTCTGGGAGGATTATTTTCTTTTACATTTTTTGCAAAGAAACAAAATTCTAATAATAAGCAGGTTATGTTAAACCACGTTAGATATAACCTATACTTAGTAACGCTGGGTTACATCACAATTTAAATATGATTTAACAATAGTCATCAATTTTCACTAGTCAGAATAATTACATACAATCCTTTACATTTGTATGTAAGACAATTACGTCAGAACTTCATTAATTTGAATGATTCTGTGTTCTCTTGTGATGTAAATTAATTTAAAACATGTTTCAATTTCTGTTCCTTTGTTTGTTAGGAATGCTTAAACATAAGCTTAAGTAAAACCTAGTATAGCACGTGTAGAATAAAGTAGTTACTTTCTAAAATTTAGTAAGATTAATTTATTATGAACAAACTGAAAATATTTGTATGATTATAACATTGTACGACGTTTTTGAACACAGTGTAAATATATACGATTTTTTGAAATGTACAGACTGATAAATTTGGCAAATAGTTTAATTTAGAGATGTTATGAGTCTACGTTTCTTGGAATATTTACCATCAATCTATCTAAATAACTCAGTAGCTTACTAATAATTCTATTAAATGATAACCAAACATTCTTATATCTTTACTTTACTTTTTCCTCCAGGTACGCTGAATATTTTAGTAAACAACTTAAGAAGACTCATATAATTGGCCTAGTTTATGAAGGACCTGTGTTCCGACATCTTCAAACCAAACAAATGTAATGAATACTGGAACAAGTTCCTAACTTTACATTACTTCTTGACCTTTACGATAGGCATCCAATTACTTAAAACAACTGTTTGACAAACTAGTTAAAACTGAGTACTGGAATATAAAAACTGAGAACTTCAGTTTAACATTCACTGATATACCCTCCCTCCGACGCACTCCTGTAAAAAGTTAGATTCGAAAAGGTAGATTAAGATAAAGGTAATTAAATAATCAAAACAACAAACAGAGCCAGGTTACAAAACGGATACATAAAAAGTGATAATATTACTCAGAATCAACTAATAACAGTTACGAATATAGATAAGTTAATATTCAATTAACAATATATTAAAAAGACTGTCAGTAGAAGGAAAAGCATATTTTTAATATCCTCTTCATATTAAATACTGTTCTCAATATTTTCACTTACGGAGATTACTACCATTCAAACCATTACGATAAAATAATATAAAGGTAATAAGTAGCTTGTGTTATGAGTACTAGACAACCGATAAACACACTAATATATTTATAAATTTATACATAATTGTAGATAAATTACACCTAGACACGGAACAAATGATCGTGCTCATCACACAAGGTAGGTATAGCACTCAGAGTCACTAACCGGTAGACCAAATTAGGTAAAAGAAAACCCTTTTAACTACGCACGTACGAATCTTCGTAAACACATTCTAACAACAAAAACTTTAGTAAATTAACCGAAATACAACGGGTTGTTCCCAACTCCGTTGGTGAAATTAAAATTAGTGCTACTAATTATTTAGTACGTAAGGACACACGGTCCTTAAAATCTGAAATGTCCAGAATCGGGTATAATACGACCGTGTGTCCAGTTGACGAAAACATAAAAGTGATTTAATTTAAGTTTCCCATGTGGACACGCGTAAAAATTATGGCGTGTCCACATGACGAAATAATTAGTAGCACTAATTTTAATTTCACCAACCGGACACACGTGTGTCCAGTCTCTTGTGTCGAGTTGGGAACAACCCAATACAACAACGTTATGAGATAAATTCCAGTCATTCCTCATGTTTTAGATATTTGTATTGTTCTGCTGAATCTAGTGACGTTGGAATTTTTATTTCTACTAGCGAAATACCATGGACATACCTGTGTCACTTATATTTCACTACTAAGCTTATTCTGTTCCGGTTATAAGGAAACAGTAGCTTTACGTTAGTTTCTGCTATTTTGATTTAATTCTGTACTGCGGTTATTACAAAGCAAAATTATTGTTGTAATGTAACTAAAACATGAATTGTTTTATCAAATAATAGTGTGACACCTCAGCTTCACAGAATGCAATATTGATGTATTAATATATAAATGTTCCTCTTGAAACATTTTATCTATCTAAAAAAAATGCATCAAATTGCTTTGTGTGGTTTTAAAAATCTAAGCATACATGGGGCAAGACAGACAGCGGGAAGGGACTATGTTTTATACTATAAAGTGAGAGTGTTATATCTTGAGATGCAAGATATCTACTTAAAAAGTAAAAAGTACCTTCTTCTTGTAATATGCTATGTATTTTAAACACCTACAACATACTAATTACCATATGCAATAATACAAGCTTTCTACCAGCTTACTAAGTTTCAACAAGAACACTAAACATAACATAACCACTAAAACTCTCCTTAAAACTAAAACTAACCGTAAACAACCTTCAGAGACGAAAGTTATTTGATACAAGACCCAACGATTTGTCACTCCGGTCAAGGAGACATCCACAAACACTTACACCAAGATACTCACTGTAAAAGAGAGACAGCGCGCTACACTACGTAGAGCGGCATCTCTCTCCCACAATATCCATAATTTTGGTTCAATTTGTGTTGGTAAAAGGTTCTCCAGGGTCAACATTTTTCTATGAAAACAGTGTTTACGCAGAGGGCAAACATACCGAGCCAATCTACTGGTGACAATGTTCAGTAAACTTCGATATTACTGTTTATTTTTTGACGGCCGCCCACAAAATAAATAATGTTGAAAATAATTTACTAGCGAGGCCGGGTCGCTTTTTGAGGACAGTTTTATTTTTGGGTAGATTGATATCCTTAATTTAATATCCCTGAGTTGGGGAAAATAAATATGTACAGGATTTCGTATCAACAAATTTAACTTTTTGTGACCTCTTTAAAGTAAGCAAGCAATTTTTGCTTTGAGAGCACGGACACTATAGGTCAAGTATTCGTAAAGTTATTTCAGATTCCAATATTTGGAATCAGGTAATCCAGTCCAATTAAGAAGATATACCTACATATCTGTGAAAAAATCACATTTGTGCTCTGCCTGGGTTGGGATCACACCTGCACCACGTAAGGCTACCATGTCCACGTCATTACCTTATACTTTTTTAATATAAGACAAAATTCTTGTAACGGATTTGATTTCGATACGAATCCAGTTTTGACTATATCCCTACCTAACTAGAAAACGAACAAGACTTAGTAAAACAATTCGTTGCCTTTTTTGTTGAAAGAACCACACGTCTATCCAATCTGTACGTGATTTATCTACAAACTTCTTCTTTTTAGCAGACCGTAACTAGCGAATAAAACACCTCTTCGATCAAGCCCGGGTGTACACCAAGTTAATCACACGCCGGTCCAATCAATCGTGTTTCCTCTCCGAATTAGGTCACAAATCTAAGTCGCTTTTCCTTCACAAAAACTTTTAATCGTTCCCGGACATTGGCCCTGATTAAAAACGTTTTCCTCCTTTTACAAATTTAAGTAGTAGTATTAAATCGTACAGGAAGATTCCAAATAGATTTTTAGTACGTTTCACAAATACAAATAAAAAACATTCCTACACACGTGTATTGAAAGTTTGTCATAATATTCTACTGGTACAATACTCATAAATAGAGTTGAGAAAATACACATATATTATGGAATCTATCTTCAATCCATTTTTATCAAACATAGTTAAGAATTCTCGCGAGTAATTTGTGTTCAAAGCAAACAATAAAACAAAATCGGTTTATCCATTTAAGAGCTACGACACAGCTATACAGAAACAGACACGTCAAAGTAATAACACTATTTGTGCCTAAACTATTTGATTAAATAACTCAAAAACGTAAGTGGCTTTATGGTTACCCAATCGGTGAGGAATGGAACGAATTGCTGATTGATTTATCCGTTACGTCTATTACACAAATACATTAAACCTAGCTTCAATAATTACTACGAAAATGTTAACTGTATGTCTACATTGTATTGTGTTTTCCTTGTTACGGCTTTATGTAAGGAAACAATTCATCTTTCAGGTTTAAGTTGCTGTTAAGACACGCTGTATTTTCGTTGTCTCTATTAGTTTAATAAGTTACGAGTATGTTGCAACATATAAAATTAAGTAGCGTTTCCTAGAACTAATTTATCTATATTCATAGATATCAGCCTCAGAAACAACATTCAAAATCAAAATCTTTTTATTCACAGTAGGTTACTAACTTGCACTTTTTCACTTCATCAATTAGAAAACACCTCGTATTGCCCAACACTCAACGCTAAAGCAAGCACGTACATCTAATTTTAACCTTTTCAAAAATCCTAAATATAAACTGAGGAAAATTTTAAACTGGCACATCTTCCCATCTTTCCACTGTACTAACTCTACCTCATACTAGTGTTTTAAAAGAATAACACCACATTATCCGCCCTACGTTTTACCGTAAGCTGTAACTTAGAACATTAAAACACCTTATAAATCAGAAGACTTTACACAGCGTTACCAACTTATCTTACTTAGAATCCCCGGAGACCTTCAAACGAACGCAGACGACTCTTATTAAAGTCTTATATTCCGGATAAAACTGCTCTACTTCGTAAACCCGACATTAATAATGAATCAGGTATAACCAGGGAAACTATTTTTTTTTTTGCAATAGGTACGTTTCTTTGTGTTTAACGCATCGCTTAGAGGTGTTTTTTTAAACGACTCCTTTTTATTTATTTTATTACGATTTATCTAGAGCTTTGCTATTACATAGCTAAAATTTTCTTATTGGTTTATTAACTTAGTCGAAAATCCTCTAAACTCCGGGACTTTATTGATCAAAGTGAAGCTAACGGACCTTAGATTAAATCAGTTAATTCCAAGGAATATACAAGTTATAGATCTGACTGGTTCAGATAACCGCGTTATCCTATAAACTGGAGTTATGTATTGCAGTTATGGCTGTTTCCGTAGACGTTATTGATTTTATATGTTTTAATTTGTGATGATCTGCTTGTTGTGTACTCTGTAAGATAGGGTAGGTACTTATCGATAACAAATGGACAAAGAAATCTTGATTTTCAGAGGCAATCAATTGAAAAATCAATCATTGAGGCAAAGGAGCTGTATTTTAAATACGATTTTTTCGTTAAACACGTAGAATTTATTGGACGGTGGAATGACAGTGTTTGAAAAGCTGAAGAAAATAAACCTACCTATTTACTCTTTTGTTACCCGGTAGAAATCCTCATGAACTTGCATCGCCCTGAGAAAGGTGAAAAGCGGTGTGCTGGACTCTTACCGGCTAAACCACCGGAGTGCTTCTCCGATCCCTACTGTCGGGGGCTACGGAATCGCAAACTACCGCGATATAAACCTACTTACTTGAACCAACCTTTACAAAAACCTCAGTTCTTTAAAGCCAGCCCAAATCTGAACCAATACTTCCTACCACGTCCGTCCTATAAATCCATATAGTCAATAACAATAAATTAAAAAACGTAAGAGCAGTGTATACTTGTGTATTGCGCAAGCGCTCTGTAATGGAATGATAATCACTTTCGCTGAGCGTATTGACATGCGCGCGACTGCTACCGGCTACGCACTGCGAAGGTAGCCATGGTTTCTTATTACTGAGGGTGTTGATTTAATTTACCTATTTGTTATTGGCGCTTAGACAAATATCTATTTATTTATATGTCAAAAGGTACGTAAAATTAACTTGTTTAATTATAAGGTAAGATAAGTTTTTATAAAGAAAAATTGGACTGGTTCGAGGTGGCGCAGGACAGACAAACGTGGAAGGGGATGCCTATGTTCAGCAGTGGGACATAATAAGCTAGGAAAAAAAGAGAAATTTTCACCTTATTAATTTTAGTTTTACATCAATTTTCAGCTATTCATTTAAGATACGACTTATTATTAAAACTAAAAACGGAAGAAAACTTGTAAAAAGTTAAAGTTGACTTTATATCTATCACCTTAGAAAATAAACAACTTTCCTAGTCTTATTGTGATATAAAATCATCCAGAAACATCGAAAACATCATCTTCTACTTATTTCTGAGGAATTAAAAAAAATATACAGATATCAAAATCATTCTGCCTTACACAACACAGCATGGTCACCCCACACGCGTGACGTAACGCGTACATCGGCGCCGGCGCACGCAGCCCGCGAACAGTGGCACGCGGCTGTCACATTGTTATTGGTTGTGTTACAACATACATATCTGAGGGTATGCCTTACATCGCGACTGTATCGGTTGTGGGATCGGCAGACACCAATGTATTTGGTTTAATTTGTGAGGAGTAAAAACTATCAATACACTATCAAAATGATTCTGCCTCTCACAACACAGCATAGTCACCCCACACGCGTGACGCAACGCGTACATCGGCGCCGGCGCACGCAGCCCGCGAACAGTGGCACGCGGCTGTCACATTGTTATTGGTTGTGTTACAACATACCTATCTAAGGGTATGCCTTACATCGCGACTGTAACGGTTATGGGGTCGGTAGAAACCAATGTATTTGGTTTAATTTATGAGGAGTAAAAACTATCAATACAGTATTAAAATTATTCTCCCTCTCACAACACAGCATGGTCACCCTACACGCGTGACGCAACACGAACATCGGCGCCGGCGCACGCTGCCCGCGAACAGTGGCACGCGGCTGTCACATTGTTATTGGTTGTGTTACAACATACCTATCTGAGGGTATGCCTTACATCGCGCCTGTATCGGTTGTGGGGTCGGTAGAGATCAATGATTTTGGTTTTTTAGTAGGTTGATGTTTCTTGTAAGGACAGGTACCTATTTTAGTTTAGTAACATGCTGTGATGGGTGTTTTCTTAGGGTGTTTTCACTATGTTTAAACTATTATGACCTTACAAAGCTTTACTGTAGAGAGTACTCCTATATACATAAATGTTCCACGCCTTTCACACAACGCCATCTAGTCTTAAACTAAGCAGAGGTTGTATTAGGAGCATTAGGCAACTGATAAATATACTTATATAGGTGCTTCTAAATACATACTTACTATAGATAAATACACCCAGACACATAACAAATGATCATGCTTATCACATAAAAAAAAAAACAATTTCAGTCAATAATTAAATGCACCTCAACTAGTAAGTATTGTTTATTGCCTATATTTCAGTACTTTAAGCGAAAGAAAATCTTAAGCGACGTTTTAAAATGCGTCATTTAAATACAAACAGTTTAATCATACAGTCAAGAGTTTTACTTGCTCTCCTACTTTTTAGAAAACCTCACTAAGCATATTTTCACATGCACGCAATAAATAAAACACAGTGATTCGACATAGTCATTACAATTATATGAGTTTTCTTTCACATTTTCTACATAGTACAAAGAAACAAAAATAAAATAATATTTCACCGCAATCACAAAGACGGTAAATCAAAAACTTATTGTTAGACAAAACAATGCGGGAAAGTTTCGCGTTTCGCTGTTGAAACTTGTGATATATCGCTTGCCAACACTATTTAGAAATGTTCCGGAATTTCTGAACTAGCAACACTGAGATTGAAGACTTGTTTCAAACTCACATATGTATGAATGTTAAGAAGCGACAAGAACCTGCGACTTTAAGATAGCGGGTTTAAATTTTGTATTCACACTAAGTTGCGTTAAATTTTAGTTGTAGGTAAGTTATTCGCTGTTTTGTAGGGGGTTTCACAAACATTCGAGACACACGCACAAAAGCACCCAGAACCTAAATGCATGTCCTACGTGTGGTGACTTCTACCATTCGGCTACCCGGGTAGTCAATTCTAGGTTAAACTGGGAAAAGGGCCACAAAAAAAAACATAATTCAAATTACGTTTATTTACTAGATAAAATGGCTCAAACAAAATCTTTAATCCTCAAATCCGTTACAATAACTAACAAATACATACACATATCTCAAATACTAAAACAAATATCTATACTAACAGGCTAGTTAATCAGCCCTCAGGTAACAAATCTCCCTTTAGTTACATAACTTGTTCCAATATATCCGTCCATTGTTTCCAAGAAACCAAGTTATAACAGCACATTTTTTCTCACAAACACCGCTGGGAACAACATTAGCACATTGGAATACACGTGTGACCTTCACCTTGACCCTGGCGAATCTGCGAAGGGTTGACACCTGAATGTCTCAAGGATAAAGTGGAACAGAAGGCTAATTGCTAACAGGCTTAATTTATGAAGGTCAACTGTAACTGGGGACATTAAGTCTAAGAAAATAAAGCTTCAGAATCATTCGGATATTAGTAATATCACCTTAACTCCAAATTGAAAAGTTTTGTCTTACATGATCCCACTAATTGTACCAAAAAGACCAAATTGCTAAAACGGCAATTTTTCTAGCCTGCTCATTCCAGTGCTGAGGATTTACCCCTAATCTTTCTACGAACCAGTCCTCGCGGACATTCGCAATATGCGTTTAAATCATCCCGGTATAATTTGCTCAAAATCTACTTCTATAATTTTGTATTAGAAACTTTATGGATTGAACCTTCTGGTTAAATTCTATGTCACAAGGACACGGTACAAACAGGTCGCTCCGCTTTCAATCTTATTACTACAAATTACGGTAGCTCGTTATTTTTACTTAGCTCTTTGTTCAAGCTTAAACAATATAAATGTGTTTGGAATGGCTCCGGCTACATTTTTAATAACCTCGCTAACAGATTCTTTAGGGTGTTGAAATTAATATTTATTTGCTTTCGTTTCTCCAACTTTGCGAATTAGAATTATGTACTGCGTTTTGGGGCCGTTTTTTTCTTTTTGTAGCACGACTAATGCATAAAATATTGAAACTTCAAACCAAAATGTCATTTTAATTAAGAGCATGTAACTCTTAAGTATAAAACTTAATCTAATTAAGTAACTAACCGGTAAATACGGTTTTAAAACATGCGAGATTAATGAAAGCAGCATTAAAAACATATAAAAGACAGTTTTCATGATGAATGGCCTGAAAATGAATGTGAAAACCGGGGCTATTCATCACTGAAAACAGTTTTCTTATTTTCGAGGCTCATTCATTAGGGACCTTGAGGCAAATGTTAAAATCTTCCCATTGTTGTTGTATTATACTTGACATCTTAAAAGTAGGCCATGGCTAAATAGAATACTGTGTCCAGTGTATTATAAGCTATAAAAGCTGGACTGAAACCATTGTGAGAGCGAGATGAAGCGATACAAAGCGCATAGCGATGTCTCTCTTGCACAAACGAAACAATCAGGCTTGAAGATCTTATGATAAAAGAGTGGGAAGATGTTAGCAAAAGATTAGAAACTTCTTTCTATGTTATACAAAAGATGTTTTCCCGAGAGCAATCGCTTTTATTGTTATTAGATCACCTTGAATACTCCCCGTACAAGGATACTAAGAATGGTAAATCTGTGCTTCTGTCTCTTAGAAAAGTACTGCATAAATAGAACATTATAACAAGTCTTTTGTAAAGAAATAGATTAAAAATCTTGGCGCCATCTTGATTAAATGACATGAAAGGAATGGAAGACACTATTGTCTATGACTGTACTCTTACAGTTGTTGTCTTACAGTTCCAGATGAGTCTCTACTCATCTGGATTTAGCGTATGAATGCAACGACTTTAATTAAAGTTTACTAGAAGTTTTCACAGACTTTTCAAAGGTCGTTAGGATACTATGAAAAACAATAATAATGACACTACTCCATCAAAGCATTACAAATACACTTAATAAAAGTATCTAGCGCTTAATTTATTTCATAATAGGCATACTATTTTTTTCTTTCTTTCTTTTCTTCCTGTATTTGTTTCCCTATTCATAAATTAGGATCTCCTGTGAGGTAATGTATAATAAGAGATAACTTATATCTTTGTTGTGAGCACGGCTAGTGATCAATACATTATTGTGTAAAACAATAATTTTAAATAAACTCTCGTTTCAAATATAAGAGTTTTATGTTAATTGAAGCTCCCACAAGCCTACACGGATTAAAACCTCCAGCGGTAGCATTTATTGACACAAAAAGAGATTATTTACAATACAATATGCAGATTGCAGATATGAGCAAACATACGCCAACACTTTGAATGGAATACAATAAAAGCAAAGCTTCCTTTTATATCAACTGCACTGAAAAAGCGTGATTCTGCGAATATTTATCGATATATTCGTTTGTAGTTAAAATAAACACCATTGGACATTCACTGGGCTTTTGTTGTGGTCCGTTTGTACAGTCGACACATAACGGCTACTGTAATTGACATCGCCCTTATTACGACGCAGTAAAGTCTATTATCATAACACTGTCACTTGTGTGGATAACTGTATAGTAGGTACCTGCCAATGAAAATATGAATGTTTGTGAACGATATTAAAATAATATTGAAACGTCCGGTACTGTAACGTTTGTTTGTTTACTCATAAAATACCTACGTGTTTTATGTTCCTGTTTACGTTCAAAATAATCTAGATCGACGTATATTTGAAAGCAAACAAGAGTAGAATAATATTGTTTTTGTTCAGTTAAAGGCAATAAAAAATACAGCTTAAAGAAGAATGTAAATCTAAACTGAATAAAAGACCATGAATAAATAAAATACAAACATGTTGACTTCCATACTGCACGGATAGTTATACGTCACCATGCCAATTACCACTGTACGCGACGTGATGCGGGTTCGATTGCCGCGTAGGACAAGAATTTGTGCGATCTACAAAGGCTTGTTCTAAGTCTGGGTGTTTTTGTGCAGGTGAATTGAATGCCTGTAAAACCCCCGCGATACAAGGATTAAATTCCTTAGTCGTTTTTTAACAATAAAAATCTCTCCGAATCTCTTGATCTTGCCTTGATGGCTACCACCTTTAAAGTAAGACGGATGCAATTGTAGAGATGGCACACTACACGGCGTAACGCGGCGTCTCTCTTTCACAACTGCATATCTAACTTTAGTAGGTCTTGAAGTAATATTATTGTTGTTAAAAGCAGTTGCGTAAGCGTGACAGCACACTACACGGCATATCGCGGCATCTCTCTTCCACAACTACAAGTCTGTATTACGGTTGTAGTCCCTAGTTTCAACGCGGACTACGGCTCAAGCATTGTATCATAAATTAAAATGCAGAGCCACAACACTAATGACGAGCATATTTTTCACAAATATTAATATCAAGAGTACACAAAATATTCCCGTCCCTTGTAGGTATGATTTATTTGGCTCTCTCTACGGTCCTGTACACATTTTTTGGGCTAAATATAAAAATACACGTTTTAAACCATAATGTCTGAGTATTTTCGTCGTCTATTCTTGTTATACACGACGTGAAAAAGCTTTTAAAAAGGTTATACATAATGGCTTTTTAGAACTGATAGGTGGGTAAAAAGTGCTTCGTATACTGAAATTTATATATTTAACACGATAATGATTAGTGGCTCTTTAATAACGTTTTAATAAGATGTCAAATAGGTATGTGTACACAACTAAGTTAGTTTTAAATCGATGTTAATTTTTATTATTTTTGAGAATATTAGAACGGTCTCCATTTGATAACGTTAATATGCTTTTAAGTATTCTAAGAAATAATTTGGTCTTTTAGAATGAAAAGAAAACATAATTAATCAAAACATCTGTAGGTAGGTAACTCCTAATGATTGAATCCAACCTACTTTCAAAGCACGAGACCAACAGACCTCATTACACCAAGCACCAATATGACATCATTCCATTATCTTAAGAATTCAATCGTATGTTTGCAAAACTGTATAAATATCGTTATCCCGTAAAGCCTGCAGCGCATAGCAATGTGTAGAAAGTCACATCTGTGCGGCACGCGCCTTGAATCTTACCGCTTTTCTGTTTTACTATATTTATGGAGAAACACTTTTTGTGATTGCTAAGTAGGCTGTTTATCCTTTTTGTAGGACTTATTGTGACTGAATGCTGTTGACCTAGAATTAAGAAATTCTGTGATACATGATGCGATTGCAAACTTGTACTTGCAATTGGGAGTTTGACTATTTCATTCGCAGGTGTATTGTTTGGAAGAATGTCTGTAAAACTTTGTATGAAGAATTATTTTAATAAACAAAATTGCGTATTTTGTGCAGACATCTAAGTAATCTTCTTTAACAGAAGATATTATTGTGTTCACCAATCCAAGCGCTTTCAAAGAGGAAATTTCAATAACAGAAATTAGCCATTGAACGTGCTGAAGGGAATTACCAGTAATTAACTTTTTTGCAGCCCATCAACAACTCACAAATCCAGTCTATCAAACACCTCTATAAGTAAAAGCTAGTCATAATCCAGATCACTAAAGACCTTCTCACTCTCACGTAATAAGTGCGAAAGCGATTAATTCCTAATCCATAGCAATAAAAACCAGTGAACAGACCGACATCGATAACGTAACCGTTTCCTAGATAAAAAGCTAATCATGTTTGTACACCGCTTTACACAATACGCCATTTCCTAATGGTCATTATGGATGATTAAGATGTATCTGTAATCGACGTGAGCTTCAATGCACATGATGTGTTCACTTTTTTCTCTTGCATGTTTAATTTGTTAATGAAGTCAGTTCTGTTGCTGGATAGAGATTAACACACCTTTAAATATAGTCACCAAGGAAATATATGTACTTTTAGCAATGAATCGGTTTGACGATAATTTGGGATTTGCTACATGGGATATTTAGCTGCACAGGGCAGTTAGTATCTAGATATTGTGAATTGATTCAGATACTACAAACTCTAGAATAGCACAGACAAATCAACGGTTTGAACCCATCCTGTCAGCTTCCAACCAAATTTCAGATTCTAAAAAATAACACCAAAATTTAAAACTTTTACATACATAACATAAATTTATGCCCATTACGCAGAAGGATCAACAAACTTCCCAACTGGGCCATTAGCATAAAACATGTCTATTTGTTACTAAAGTTATAAATGTTATTCAAAAGGGAAATAAATGACGCGTTTAGCGTCAGATGTGTCCTGGATATCAAAGCGACCTACATTTTTCTTAGGGGTCTTGTACACGGTAAGAAAAGTCGCCGGCCTATGCAAGTATTCTTGTCACTTCTACACACAAACCTTGGAAATGGAAAGATAGATGCTACTGGGAATTTTTTTTCGCCGTTTCTTCTCCCGAAGCAAACGCGTTTAGGACACGATGAACGATAGGCAAGTCTGGGTGCTGTTGTTGACATTCAGAACGTCATACTTAGTAGCGTAATTGGAATAAATGCTTTTATTTCTTGTTTTGGTTCCGTGGTGAAATTTCAATGACTTCAACCCACGCCGAGGGCACGGCGTATGGCTATCGGACTCACACTGACAAAAATACTCCCGGTCCTTCTATTGCCAAAGCAAGAGTCGTGCAGATTCCACGACTCTTACTGCTGGCCTCCTTCCATAAGGAGTAGGTGTAAAAACCTACACAGGTGGTGAAGATGACACGAATCCTTGCGTAGTCCCGGCGTCTTTTCTTACCGTGTACAAGCACACTTATACCGCGAACATCCATAAATCGGATTTGTGTATGTTATCGAGATTTCCAGCGGTGATTAATCATCCGTAGATACTGGATTACGGCCTGGCTTCGCTGAATACGAGGCGGGAAATGCTTCGTCATTGTAAGGGATAATTATGTTGCTAGATATTTGGTTCTCTTTCAGTTTTGTTATTAGGTCTGTGCTATATTGTTTATCGTGTGGCTTTTGTTTTCCATCAGCTCTAATGTTCATTTTATGGTGTTTGCGTAGAATTTGATACACGATTATAACTCAAGGATTTTTTTTAAGTAGTTTTGACATTCCGTCTAACCTTTTCCGAATAAAGAACTGAACCTGAAATAAAAAAAGGTCTGTCAATTTCTAAATAATTTTCTCTCCATTTCTTTTTTTCAAGGTGTACTTATTATCTTGTTTATAAGCTTTCCCGGTGTCACATACCAAAATAAACTATGTAATTTAAGTCACTTACATAACTTTAGGTATGCCGGCAAAAACATCCGAAGTGCGGAAGTGCCAATTAGAGGCTTATTGGATGAAAGGTATCGATAGCATTCAGCTATGATCCAATAGGCGACAAAATATTACAGGAAGTTGGTTTTTGGCGTTAATTCTACTCTGATAGCTGAAATTTAAGTCACGATATTTTGTAGAAGAGAGATTTGCAAGCAAAGTAGTTGATTTCTAGGGTGCTGTTTCATATTTTGTGTAAAGTTTTTATACACATAACTATGCTAAAAAAGATTTACGAGAATTGGAATTCCTCTCAATATTTTCGCATTTAATATTCAGTTGACGGTTCACCAGTTTTCTATCCGTTTAACATTCTTTTTAGCCAAATGACCATAAAAATCCTTTGTTACCGTAATACTAACCTTTCTCCGCGATTTCCCTATCTCTTAACACGATAACAGCCCGATACGGGTAATAACAACCTGTTACCTGGGCAGGAAGTCGCCATTTTGTTGTCACATCCGCCGGCGCCTGCGGGGTTGTTTACAATCGATGCTGATCAAATCTCCACACGCTACTTAATTGTTTACTGACAACTGTGTGTAAGGGACAATGTTTATAACAAGACGACACTTGTACTGATCTTATACTTGAGGACTGATTAAAAAAAAACACCCAGTAGGTTTCTGGATTCAAAACATGTAACGTCTTGAATGGTAGATGGTAAAATTCATATTGAACTCAGCCAGATATGTGTGTAGATACACAATATTCAGAAATTAAAGAAGTCGATTTGTTCATTGTACTCGGAACGACATTGTGTTTATCTGTAATTTCTACTATCGAAATTACATAACGATATATGAGGGCTTAATAGTTAAATAAAAAGTATGTATTGGACGAAAGATAAGCAATTTAATAAGTAATCTTGAAGTCTGCTATTTACTTAAAAAAAATGCGATTAATTTTAGAGATTCCTTTTTCCACCTTACATAAATAGATCAATAAACCAGTCGTATGAATCACTTACATTAATAATATCACCCTCTCCCCTCAAATCATATCGATCGCACAAACAACCGCGATAATAACGGGTTTTACCTGAATTGTGGGAAAAACGACATTTGGCAACCCCTGTACTCATTACTAGTTAAAAACAGTCCATTTTAAACTTTAATACACCGTAATAAGAGTTATTGTTTATTCAGATTTTCTTTTGTCCCAAAACATTATTTTAAGTTGTCTGCGAAAATCCTTAAGAAACATTTATAATCGTTTGAACCTTTTGAATAAGTTAAAGTGTTTATATAAATAATGATTAGGTAATTTAACATTAACATAGATCGCTCGTTGTTTATTATGAATATTAAAGTTTATATTTAAACAGTAGCTCATTTTGTGCAATTTGAATTTTGGCATAAAAATTCAAATTTCGCTAAATCTTTGTGACCTCATCGACCTTTGAAACCACTTATTTGAATAATATATAGTTTCTAAAGCCGGCCATACTAAAAAAAAAACACTGTTAGTATCACTTACTGCGTAACTTCTTTCGGTGCGATGTATTTAATTTTTTTTTGTGCTACCCAGTTAACCTGAGCGCAGGTTTAAACAGCTTCATCGGGCGGAATAATGTATTCAATGACCTACTATTTGTTTTCTATTCAAATAAGTTTCCATGCATTTCTTTTGCAGTCTTCTTCTGCCTATATGCGTCATTGCTTTTTAAAAAGAAAGGAAATTTACTTCCCGACTAAAAAAAACTTATGAGTAACTAGGCAACAAAAACGCGGCATATTTTGTAGTAATAATACTGCCAATTCCGTGCTAAATTCCCCCCTTTTCTTGACAAAAGTTCGTTAGTGCAACAGCTGTTTCCACTCCTGCGCAGGCCACCTGTTGCGGTGTGCAGCCAACTGTATCCAAGCCCGCTTGTAAGCTCGTTGTTCCACCGAGACACGTGATATACTTAGTGTAGTTACAGACCGCTTTGATATCTTATACTTTGTATCCTTTTGTTTGTAGAGTAAGTCTAAGCTTAAGTATGCGTGTTCCTATAAAGGGTTAAAGGTTTTATACTTGGTAGCGCAAAGATCTGGACCGAGATTTGTGTTTTGCAAATATGGAAGTTTCTTTTAGTTCGGGTGTCACCAGAACCGAAATAAAAAATAACGTTTCTCCGTAAGTTCAAGATTTTTTTTGTATTTTTACGCTTCTGAGAAAAGATAACTTTCGTCTACTAAATTGTCGCTCAAATATTATTCGTGGTTTGGCTGTACCAAAGCCAGTTTGAATTTCAATGGTTTCCGTACCGAGTCCAGCGTGAATCGATACTTAGTTTGTCGGCTTCCATATCGGCCTACACTCAGGTCATTACTGAACCTATACTTAATTTGAACACGAACTGTCTTCTATCCCTGTCTACACCCACAGGATAGAGCAGGATAGAGCTATAAACTTTTCAAATCGAAGCCGCCTGCCGACCCTTGGTGCAGGGAAAGGTGCGGTGTCCGTTGTTTCGCTTCCTTGCGCAGGAGTCGATTTTTTAGTTGGAAATTGTATTATAGTCAAGTTCGTTGCCAGTACATTACGTCAGTTGCGTTTCATTGAAAGTTTATATCCATTGTTAGAAAAAAGGTTAATGTGGTATACTGTGTTAGTTAAAATATGTAAATGTGTGATAAACATGAGTTATTGGAGAATTTTTGACGGGTGAGTGATTGTAAGAATTAATTAACAGAAGCCGATGAGTGTAATCTACCGGTTCGAGTCGCACGTGTGGAAAGATTTAATTTAGAAATGATTAATTACAGCATTTAAGAATTCTAATACTAATCTCTCATATTCGTATCAACTTGCGCAATAAGGTTGAAGATTGTTTTACATTATGTTTGTACCTTTTAAAGGGACCTGTAGGAGCAAAATGTATAACAGTTATTCATCTTACTTTTATCTGGGAAAAAGTTGATAGCAACCTATTTCATTGCCTAAACCACATTGAACAAAAACTGCATTGTCGCCTGATGCCTAACCTAGCCTTTTTCTGTTCGAATCAGTTTCTATTCTCGCTTGATTTAGCTTAAACACCGTCTGACTATCTGACTTCGACAATCCAACTTACTATGTATATGTATGTATGTTTAATAAACAATAGTGGTATAGTTTGCCGCTATCGTTGGGTATAAGTCTTCCGGATTACATCGGTTCGAATATAATCTGCATATTGAGTGCTTCGTAATATCCATAATCTTGTTTCCAGTTTGTATTTAAGCGCATGGAAATTAACACTTTAGGGTATTTAATTTAGTTTGTAGTACGGAATTGATAATCGAAAATTCCTTTCACTACAAAATAAGGTATTTTTGCTCATTTTGAAATGGCCAGCAGTTGATAGTTGACTACATCAAAAGCAATTCAAGTTAAATTTGTAGCTGAAAAACACCAATTTACTGCTACATAATAATTCTACGGTATGATCACCACTAAGACCGCAGGGAATCGCTAGATTAAATAGGAATAAAAGTACGCAATTGATATCTCAATATTTACAGCACTTTCTTCTGGTGCCTTTCCAGTACCGGAGGTAGGCCGTCTGCACTGCATACCGATCTCCGTCTTTGGCGAGACGAATGAGTTCTTCCACGTTTATAATATTGGTTCATTAGGTATCTGATATTGCTAAGCCATGATACTTTTTTTCTTCCGCTCGCCTCGATCTCTCCATTATTTACAACTAGCCACCTACAATTCATACGCTTACATACAGTTACATGACATATTATTATATGATTATGATAGTATTTTAAACGTTATCGTTTCCTCATTAAAGCGTCATAGGTTCGTCGGCTGTAATAACAGTGTTCCAAACAGTTGGGACTTGGTAATGGCACTAGACCTCTGCGGGAACCGACTGGCTGGCGTGAAATTATAGCCCCGTGCTGCTGAGTAACGGGCGACTCATATGTGGAGGGAAATGCAAGGGTGAAGCGATAGCGGGTGATCTGTAGACAGTTCTAACTCTAATGCAATGAGGTTTAAAGCTTGGCTTGAATCTATAGATGCCAGAAACGAGATATGAAAGGAAAATATACGTTACCATAAGTTAGTTGAAAAACTAAGGTGTTAAATGTGCGCCATTACCATCATTAAGACAGTATTAAGACATTATTCTATCGTAGATGATGACAAGTAAAAGGAAGCTGTTTGCGTTGAATTGAAACGGCAAATGCAGCAGATGTGTATTCATCACCATCGACCATGGCCACCCTTGGAATGTCCGTCTGCCGACGTAAACTTCCAAAAAAATTAAAAATGCGTATTGAATTTCTAAGGTCAAATGACAACGGCTCAACCATTCAATCTTCCCTGCCTTAGACCATACAGCACGCGCCCACTTACCGTATCGCAAACTCCGTAACGTACTTGCTTATAAATATTACACGTAATACTCAGAAAGGCCGTTTTAGCCTCGGCTGTAGGGATTCCAAATATAATACAGAATAGCTGAAGAACACAGGCTAAGATAAAGACGTCTTTGAGAGCCCTTTGTTGACTTGTGAAGCGTGGGCTTTGTACATAATACTTTTATTGTGATGTATATTATATTTATACCTACATTTGAAAGCAGGTTCTATTATACTTGGTAAATGGATTGGATTAAGCGAGACAAAAATATCGTAGGTCGATGTGACGTCAGAATGTCGTAGGTTTTAGAACTTAACTAATGATAAAGATAAACTTTTTGCTGGTAAAGAGCGTGATGAGTATGAATGTTGATGGATGGAGATGAAGGGAAAGCCCAAATAAAGGTGGATGGATTGTAAAAAGAATGATATGAATAAAAAAGGAGTAAATGATAGTGTGACATCTTTTTAACAGTATACCTAGATGTTGTAGAGACCACACATAAAGTCTATGCTTTTGTTTATATTTTCGACCTGAATGAAATTTTATCGTCGAAATTCTATATTTTTTCAGTCCGCGTTTTTTCGCTCGTTAAACAAAATACAGGTTATCTTTTTGGTACGGAGGTATATTTTTGTACTAGTTCTATTTTTATTTTTACTTTTTCATACAGTAGAATCATATTAAAGCATTTTAATTGAATTTACTATTACAAACATGCCTGTAACTATAACAATAAATCAAAATACAGTCATTGTAAAATACCGATATATTCTACCTAAATTATGCCAATACGTAATACTACTAATATTAATTATGCATCACAAACCAGTTTGATTTGCATATACAAATACAGACACAATTATAACGAAACAACCGTTTCTAATGTTAAATTCATGTACTCAATTATATATTCATTATTTACAGTTTACAACAGATTTCTGATTGTAATTAAGATGGTTCTCATGTATCTAGATCTAGGCTCCTGGGATATGCTAACATAATCAATTTACAGGTGCATTAGCAAGTTGTCTAATACATTAACAAACAAATAAAGTAATAAAAACTTGCTTTAGAAGATACTGAAGATAGATACGGTACAAATGAATGATAAATAATTATGATTAAGTTTTCGATTTGAAAGAATAATGATATGGATTTGCTGGAGTTTTAACCATGACATTTAGTACAAATCTGATCAATGAAAGTTTTTTAACATGGTTTTGTTGAAGTTTTAGAGCTATGACATTTAATCTTAATCTGACTAATTAACATCTCATGATTCTTATGTACTTTTCGAATAAAAAATCTTCACTTGGATGGCCTTTCTGTGCTATCATATTGTAGAATGCTTCTAGTTACGGGCCGATGTTGCTTTATTTTTTTGTGATGTGAAACACTATATTCAGATTTGGTATAAAAAAGCCGAAATAATAATCTACCCTCATGCCTAAATGATTTAAATTTTAGTAGGTAAATAGATCGATGTATACGCCTACCCCTTTTCAAATAGAACTTTACACATAAATGTCTAAAAACACACCTGTCTAAACTTATTAGGCAGGCACACATTATAACAAGTTTTTCGCCGAACCCAAATCAAATAACAAATTTCCTTCAGTCCATTTTCATTTGAATATCATGTTAAACAAACATGGCCCTAAATAACTAAGTGGCTTACAATCATGAATGCTAAGTGCAAAGTTAAGGCTTTGTCTAACTTTTAATGTGTCTGTCTACCTGAGCCTGTATTGACAAGGGTGAGCTTCGGAAAAGTCCAACAAATGAAAATGGTAATTAGTTGAGCTTTTAGTTCTTTCGTTATTTGTTTTTCACGAATTTAGTTTGGAGGTAGACTATACATTTGTTAAGAGATTTTCGTGTACATACGGGGATCGAAATACATTTGATTTCTACATGATGGGTGATCTGGTAATTAAAGTTAAATCGAAAATAGTAGAAAATCTTCTAATAAATAATCATCATCATCAGCCTATCGCTGTCCACTACTGGACATAGGTTCCAAGTGCTCGCTACTGAGATCTATTTAAATAATCATCATCATCATTGGCCTCTAGCATCAGATGATTGAAACAGCAGCCATGTTAATTTATTTATTTAAATAATGACTAGGGTAAATTCATTTTCTGGACACAGTGATTCCATATTATAGCTTTCTTCTGTCAAAATTCTGAAACGTAATATACAAAACCTAAGAACAAATCCAGCTAGCATTAAATCCACAGTAATAACAGTAACAAATTACCCAATAAATTATGATGTACACTAATCATGTAATTTTGTTCGCAGCCGGAGCGAGTCGGCTCTGAACAGCCCAACGGAGCCTGACGTATCACTTGCGGCATCCCTCACCGACCCTCTCGAGGCGCACACCTTGGAGGAGGCTAGGAGGACTATCAGGTAACTACCAAAACACGAATATTTCCATCAAATCAACGAAGAAATACTCCAATACTGAATGCATCGTATCAGGGGCCTATAGCCAGGTGTCAAATAGAAGATTGTTTTAGTTGGGAAAGCTTGATAGACTACTACATGGGCATAAGCGGATGTCTCGCTCAACTATTGGAGTTTCTGGTAGAATAGAATAGAGTACTCTTTACACTTACATGCATGAAAAGGAAATTATATACAGTAAGGGTACAATGGCGGTCTGTTAGGTTAGGTTTAAGTCATCTGTCACCAGAAATGACTTACAAATACAAACCGATTGCCATAATAATATAGCAGATTCTTTTGCAACCGACTTTTAAAAAGTAGCAAGTTTTTCAATCCGACCGTATAATATATGCTTTTTTATGTTTGTTCGCGGATAGCTTCGCCGTTTGTAAACCGATTTTGATAATTTTAAATTATGTTGAACTGCAAAGACAAAGTTGTATAACTACAAAGGTTGCTAAAAAGCAGTTACTTACGCTGGTAAAACCGCAGGGCAATGATATAAAAGCTTTCCCAGGCTATTTCTGTTTGAAGTAAAACTTAGAACAGTGATAATTGATGTTAATTGGTTTAATCACCTCTCAGCTTTCCTTTAAAGGGCTCCGTAACCAATATTTAGATGAGTATTCAAATACCTTTGATGTTAAGAAATCAGTCTAAACAATAATTGTTCAAAATCACATTAACATTTGAAAGTCCCCTATTGAGAAATCGTACTCCATTAAAATGTATACGCCTACAATATTACACATAGCAATAACTTGTCAATAAAGTTATGAGTCAAAATAATACAGTAGTGTAGCATTAACGTTTATATCGAAATATTATGAATCGTCACGATCCAGACCTCTGGGAAAATTGACTGACGAAACAATCTCTTGATCATATGTGCCACAATGAAACTATCATAAATAATGTATCTATGGTTACAAACAACAAGAAATACTATGTTTATAAATAGTCCGTGTTTATTAACAGAACACGTTGACATATTGCTAAATGCAATTCGTCAAGCTTTCTTTGTTAGGCTTCAAGTTTCTATAGGTTTTCTAATGGAAAATTATAATTTATATTGTTTTGTTGTTACAGAGATCTTCGAATGAAGTATCGTGCTCAAGCACACCAGCTCCTGACCTGGCGCCGCGCGCACAGAACTCAAGAGGAACTAGTCACTCGTTTGCAGAAGGAGAAGGCGGAACAGCTCAAATCTCTCTCCAGCCAACTGCTTCTCTTCGAGTCGCGGCTTGTCCGTAAGCAGAAAGAGATCACGAGCATGCTAGCGCTGCGAGAGACCATCATTATCAAGCAACAGAAAGTCATAGAGTCACTGCAAGCCAAGTTACTTGACAATGGTATCGAGATGGTACAAAATATCCCAGACTTCAGGGACATGCTCCAAGACACCCACATCACCGGTGACTTTGACTCACTCAACGACTCAGACTCCGCTGTGATCATGGAAGATGTCGACTTCGACAGCAGCGCCCCCCACGTGCCGCGGTTCAGGTCGGCGAACCCAGACAGCGTTACCATTGTCCGATCGATATCCGATGCCATAGATCCCAACCTGAAATACAATGTCGTGAGGCGATCGAATGGATTCCTCCGACGACCAGAGATCCTGGAAACCGTGTACAGCGTCGAGGAAGAAGTCGACGGTGACTCCACTAAAGGCCTCAGTGCGCAGAATAGCACGGAGAAAGAGCTCAACGATGCTAACAAAACTGACGAGGAGAAGTACAAAGAGACGAGCCTCCTCGCGCAGAGGCGGGACAACTTCCGCATGAGGAGCGTTGTGCTCACCGCCGAGGTCAAGAGCATAGACAACGACAAGGAGCTCAAACCCAAGAAGGAGGTCTGGTCCTACACTTACGTGCCAAAAAGGATGACTCCAGCGAACGAGTCAGACGACGAAGCCACCTCCAACGCTGAGAGCGATGAGGAGCCAGAGCAGAAGTCCAATCATGTCGTCACCTACAACCGAGTGATGTCCAACCACCGGAACGTCACCAAACCCAAGGACGTCAAGTACAAGAGGATAAACAAAGCCAAATCTAAGAGCCTGGAGGAGCTGCGGGGGAGGCTAAAGAACTGGGTGGAGAAGGGCAACAAGCTCACCAACATACCGCTAGAGCACGCGCAGAGCTACGCCTAAGACAAGTTCCTTTACATAAGTGAGAACCGAACTACCGCTGAGAGCGAAGCATCACAGAGCTAATCACAGCCACAGCTACCCACCTTACAAAGGTTGTATAGCTTTACGTCAAAGCAGATCTACTGAATATTCTTGATACTCAAACTATTGTAAATAAATATTTCTTATATCTACCTAAATATTGTGCTAAACATAAGTTAGTTGGTTTACTTTCACGTTTTCTATTGTTTTTGGAACTTCTATGCTTAATGTCTCAAGTTCGAAGTAATACGTATTTAGTGATTGTTGCGTGTTTAAAGTTATAATACAATTGTATACTGTATCCCAATACTCTCAATGTTGTTAATATTGGCCTAGAAGAACTATTTACAAAAGCTTATAAGAAAAAAAGTTATTCCATTTTGCTTACCTTGCAGGATTTAAGTAGATATCATATCATCAGCCATTTTACAATTAACAAGTTAAGTAGTAGTCCTAACTTAGTACAAAGTATTATTTAAATAATCAAAGTTCTTGAAACAATAGAAAACTGAATTTTTCGCGCATGACTGATTTTGAGTATTTCATTTTAAAAGACAAAAATTGTAGGTAATTTGTAAAAAAAAAATAGCTTGATCGGAATTGAGATTTCCTGTGATTTTGTGGTCATCTTGTCAAATTGTTTTCGCCAATTCATTATTACGTAAGTTAATAATTAAACAGAATAATAATAGTGGTTCTGAAATATAATAATTTAGATATTTATTGTCTCGGTGCCAATTATTAAAATATTTTTTCTCTTTATAATAAATAGTTCGTATATTTTCCGCTAACAAGATGGACGTTTAATATTTATAATTATCACAAAGTGATTGATATTCTTATAAGTTTTATTTTATATAAACGTTTTTATTTTGTGAGTACTGGCAGGTACATAACGTTTTAATAAATATATGTAATGCCTCATCAAAATATATATTGGTATAAGTAGATCGAAAGGTACCTACTACTATCTACTCATATAAATATACATACATACTACATTTTCTCGTTTAACACAGAGGAGTTTATTAAAGTGACAAATTGCTTGCAGTCTTATACATAAATCAGAATTATTTTATACTTACGACAATAAGGGCATGACATTTATTTGAATAGCAATGCATACATTTGCCATTATCCTTATAGCAACGGCTAAAACATGGAAGGCCTAAAATTAATACTTTGCCTTGTATTTAAAGACAAATAAATTAATTAAAGGTCTCTCTTTGAAGAAAGTCTCTTCCAAACAAGTGTACCAAAGTACTAAATTAGGCTCTTTAAATTAACGTCACATTGAATCTCAGTTAAAATAATCCTTTGATTCCAAAACGTGTCTATTTTGTAGTAAAATATAACAATATTTTGTTGTTTGAATTACACGTGCCATAGCGCTGCACGTGCAATTCCCAATGTAAAATACAATTGTTTAAAACACGTGTTTTTATTAAATATAAACACAACGTGATGAAAAAACAATAACCAAAATGTTTTGGTTAAATTATATTTTCGTTACAAGTTTTTTTATTTTTATTTAAAGGCATAAATATTTTATATTGTATATTATTTTGATGATAAAAGCAAAGATATATTGATATTTATTGTTTAAATTTTTCTAATATATTTTTTGCTTGACACATCTCACTTTACGTTTTCTTATTATAATTCAAGTTATAATATGAAAAAATACACATGCCTGTCGTTTGTAAAATTGATCAATATATTTTCCCCAGTGTTATAATATATAAATCTATATATTTATGATTAAACGGCCATCTTGTATATACATGTTACATATCACTTTCGCTGTAAAATGGACGATAGCTTCGGAAATACATATATTTTAATATAATAACTGTGTACACCGCATTCCTAATAATAGTCAAACACTATTGAATTGAAAATAAATATTATCGATAAATATTCACTTGTTTTATTTTACTCTTATTGTGGAAACGTGAAAGCGCGATACATTACGTAGAGTAACGTCACTCTTTCACAATTAATAATAAAATAATATAAATCTCTTGAAGTAAATAAATAATATTACTTTAAGAGGTGGCCGTAGGCGCTCTTTTCATATAGTTTCTGTACGAGAAAATGGGCTTATGTTTTTTTTTTTTTTTAAGGAAGCGAGGGAAGTTAAGGTAAGATAATAAGATAGTGGTAAAACCCGGCTGTGAGATCCAACAAAAAGCCTCTATAAAACTTCTACAGAACAAAAAATCTATAATACTCAAACCAATATCCAATATCTCTACTTACGACATCTTCAAAGGAGTATGCAAAAAATTGTATGGGCGCTGTCCCAACCACCAACAGACTTGGGACTAGTTTCAATATAATTGTGAAGTCCCTTAAAAAGACAAATACCATTTTTTTTTCGTAAAGATATGGGATTAAAAAAAAAATTAAAAAAAAAACATTTTACTTAAAATGGGTGTTTTTTTTTTCAAGGAACTACATTTTAGTTATTAATTACATCATACAATGGTTATACTGAATAGTTTAAGTATCAATACCAAAAATATTTATGAGTATTATGTTTGTATTTATATTTTTGATAAATTAATAACAACATTTTAGTTGAGTATTTATATACATTTTTTTGGGTCTAATAAACCAGCAGGGGTTAGCAATAGTCGCAAACAAGCCGATATCGCACATATAAACAACATGAACACAGCGGAACGTACAGGCTGCGACTAAGGTGCGCGCGCGCATTTTAGCATGGCTAGGGGGAAGGGTGCAGGGATATCAGACCGTCATTTTTCCTGTGCGTCTCACGGCTGGTCTCTATCAATAGTTTTTTTATAGTTAAATAGTGTTCCTGAAAAGTTTTGTACTGAAAAAAGTGAACAAGAATTCTTTTTTTGCACGTTATCCCCATGAATTACGGCGATGCCGTCATAATAAAAAATAATCATGCTACCATGATGTATTAAATGAGATACGTTTGAAATCTGTTGGTGGGTTGGGACGATTTTTTGCGTGGTCATTTAAGGTAGTTATTTCATAGAGCTACAAATCTGAAAAATTTCAAGTAGTTATTTTATTGAGCTACAAATCTGAAGGAACACAAATATTGATTGTAAACAACACGCTTAACGAGATGGTATAGTTAGTTCAATATAGCGGCTATAAGTTCCCTCACGAGTCAGTGCGGAACGCTTGGGCATAATTATATCATACCTAAATTATGTTTACTACCTCATGCATATCTTAAAAATGTTCTCATGTTTATGTGAAAACATGGAACTTATGGAAAAAATAATTAAATTGTGTCTTCGACCGCGTTTCTTTCTTCTATCTTTCCGAACGCTAGCGCTAACGAATCACTCAAATATATTAAGCTGACAAGTCAACATCAACACAATACATATTTCTTTATTTGTTTTCCCTCTGCCATCTACTCTACTAATATCAACTAATGTAAACAAATAAATGGGCTAGAAATAGAATAAATTAATCTAAATAAACCTGTTGTTGTTAACCTGTAAAATAAACTGTAAAAGTTGTACAAGTTTTTGCAATAAACCTTTTGTATTTATTAGTTGCCCTACTAAAGCAAAACTTACGCCCACCTCTAACTAGGTCTATCTAAACAAAAATGTATACTCCAGTAAATTAATTTATCAAAGTAATTTTGATACAGTTTTTCAGCTAACAAAGTTGAACGAAAATAAACAAAAACAGTGTAAAAATATCTGCGAATTTCCTTTATAGCTTCAGCCTTTGAGTCACACCCACGGTGAGCTTACATTGGTTCAGAACGAATCAATTTGAACAACTTACAAAGTCATTGTCATTTCGCTCAGCTTTTGTTAAATTCGGCGTGAAATATGGACCAACTTGATATGAACAGCTAACTTTGTTGTTAATGCAAAAGAAACAGAAGATTTTATTCCGTGTTAATATTTTGTTATGTACTTATTAAAAGCTTTTATTTTTTTTAACTGATACCTACAGTTGGCGAGCATGTATGTACTTTAAAAGATTTTTTTAACAGATACAGTTGTTGTGCGTGTAGGCCTCGAATGTTGCAGTCTACTAATATTATTTAATAAACGTAAAAGAGAGTTGGTTTGAAATTTGTGAGTTTGGATGGGTGTACGGATATTTTTGATGTAATTTGCTATGGAGTTAATTTACACCCTGGATATGCTACTTTTTAACCGACTGCGTCAGAAATGGGTAATGTTCTTGGAGTTATAATCGACATCCACGTGGGCGAGGCCACGAGGAATAGCTAGTGGGACCATATATGTATATACGATACTCAAATAATAGTTGTACTTAAAGTAAATATATCTTTGTTTAAATTATTCAAAGACACTGAAATCTCAGTTTGCGGAACGTAACCTTTTACCAAGTCCCATTGAGTTGAGTTAAACATCGGATTTTATTTGTATCTATCAATTGAAAAAATAGCTTATTTATGTCAGTTAAAGGACTTAATCGAAATAAAAATTAAAAAAATGATATTGTTGTGTTAGGTAAGTCTTCGTTTAACAAGTGATGGGAGGTCGCAATTCTTTAATAGCAAAAAAAAAAGATGAAAAAGATTATAATTTTGCGGAACCTCTTAAAATATTAACTTATCTATATTTCCTGGTAAGAAGCTGGCGCTGACACAACGTCCATGATATCGGGCCAAGTTTTTCCTTACGCCAGAGTTTCCACGAACTTCGTAAGCATTAATATTTTAGAAGCAAGCTGATACAAAAACGTTTTAAAAACTTCTTAATCTCATTAATGAAAGTAGGCTGGAGTTGGCTTATTTACGAGGCTGTATAAGTATCTACAATATATGAAGCGATGTTTGACTTAGTGAAGTAGATTACAAAGTATTTTGAACTGGGTCGCTAAGTACTGACTGATAAGAATAAGAATTAGATTAAATAGATAAGAACTTATCCTACTAATATTATAAACGCGAAATTATGTGAGTATGGATGGATGGTTGTTTATAACTTTTTCATGCTTAAACTACTGGATCAATTGACGAAATTTATGGAGTGAGCACTCTGGATTAACACATAGGCTTTTAACCGACTGCATCGGGAAGGTAATGTTTTTGGAGCTAAAGTGGCGGACAACAGCTGCTAGTTCTCAATATTTCACAGTGTACAACCAAACAAGCTTGACATTATTTATGGTAAAGGTAATTGTTACTCTACTCTGATAGAACGATTCTAAGAATGCATGGCTCTATTAGTGAAAAAAGGTTCCACTGAATAGCAATTTGGCGAATTAAATCAACGCTGCGCCAACTGAGTGTTCCCTTTCCTGTTTCTAATACAATTAGGGACTTTGAATAGAGCATCATTCCGCAAAATTCTTTGGTATCCGTTTAAAAAAGTTTATTTTTCTTATGTTATCTGGTTACTAAAAATAAAATATGTTTCAGACTTAGACGCAAAGGAAAAACGCTTTTTGCTGTTCTTAAAATGTAAGATTGAGTAATTCTTAATATAAATTAAATTTATCCAGGCAAAGATTGAAGATCAAAATATTGGACAACACCAATTAAATTGAAAAATGGTTAACTTAATTCTCTATTCCTCGAAATAAACCGTTCATTTCCCTCCCAACCGATTCCGTCTACATATTTTATCTGTGCTCGGATTTGAATTAACATGAATGCTCGATGCGGAATCCTCTGCTCGAATAAACCAGAATTAATTTGATTTTAGCCACGAATCAGATTTCCCGGGAGGCAACTAACCGACGAATGTGGCTGACTATTTTAATTGGAATAGAACCCGCGCTACGCCGGCGAAAGACCGCAACGCTGCATTATTGACTATCTCCGACTGTGGAGCTGATCTTGTATTTATAAAGACTAGATGCATTGTAGAGAGCGAATATAATATTGAGTATGTTGAGCCATCACCAAAACTTTATTTGTAGTTTCTGTGGTATTGTGCCAGGTGAGACAATGCAAGATGCGCGTACAATTTCAACGTCTGTACTGCATAATATATACAAATTCTTGTGTAAAGGAACTCTAAATACAAAATTAAGAACTCTAAACATAAAACGAGATTAATTAACAAATGAAAACCAGGATAAACGGTTCACAAACATTCAATTCACATGCATAAAGACACTCAGACTAAGAACAAGCCTTTGGGAATCGCAGCAATTTTTGTCCTACGCGGAGGTCGAACCTACGAGACATCGCGTACAGTAGTAATTGATGTGTGATGTTATAATAAGCGCCAATGTCTCATTACATGTTTAATTTTATAACACTTTTATTTATAAATCTACGACCTGTTAGTTAAAGATTAGCCCATTCTTAAATCGTAAAAATATAAATATAAGCGACTCTCAACATCTTAAACTTTTCTTAATAACGTTACCTGTAGTTTCAGACAGGGAAGCTGTCTTAGAACTCGGCCTTGGGCCGGCACCACCTCTTAAAGTTATCCTGTTTCTATTGTGAGAGCGAGATAGCGCGCTACACAACGTAGAACGACATCTCGCTTCCACAACTGAAATAGTCTTACTTAGAGGTTTCCTGGTTCCCCTTGTCTTGTATATTACATGCGGCCCAGGTTTACGGCCCATATTCCGAGCTACGTTAAATATTCAGCTTGTATCTTCCTTATTACTGGGTTACTTACACAATACGTCTTGTACACTAGAAAGTAGTAACAAGACTTATACATACTAAAAAGACAATATTATTCTTGGAATGTAGAATCATTGGTGTCGTAAAAAGGTTTAGAAATAGGTCAGCTGACATTTTGGACCTTTGATATATTCTTTTTTATTTCAGAGGAATTGTCTTTGCTCTTCTGTTTTTTTAAGGTGGTTACTCCTTAAGAAAACCACCTCCTTGAGTGAGGAAGTAGGGAGTGTCAGATTCTAACTGATTTAACCTGAACTGTCATGCACCGCATCTGGCGTTTGGTCGGTGCGTAGCAATGAATTGCGATTCATCAATTTTTCGCAAATATTTCAGCTAAATATTTTTTAATAGTAAAACAGTTATACAAAAAACTTGACTTAGTTTAGTTTATTTATGTTTTTATTAATATTAATTTTTGGGCGAATTTTACAAAAAAAAAATGCGTCGAGTTGCTTTTATATGTCTTCGCTTATGATTACCACTTAGACAACAATATATATGTCGCAGATTCAAACGGATTAGAATCCACGTGTTGATAATTTCCGTCCGCCATCTAATTATTTCTCAGTCAGTGCGCACACCCGGCGCCGGTGAAGTCTCCGGAGCAAGAGAGCCAGCTCCATCGACATTCACACTACTGACAGATTGAACTGACATACAAATAAACTTCTTTTTAAACTGTCACCGTCAAAACATCAACATGAAGGTCAGGAATACGATATTCAGCCTCTTTGCCACTCGAAAAATAAATAATTATTCATTCTCCGACACGGCCATTCTGCGAATCAACGCGCTCTCGCGCTGCCCGTTGATATCATAGATACAACAGGTCTGTCTCGGATACTCAAGTTATTCTGATTACCCCGCAAAGCGAGGAAGCTTTCAACATTAGGACCTTAATAACACCTTAGCTTAGCAAACTTATGAAGCGTAGAAGCTTCCAGCAGTCACACTGGATCAAGTAGCAAGCTTTCAATCTATGTCGTAGACAAAGCGTACTAATTTTCAGGCTAAGCATAGCAACTTTAAACCAAAGCGTAAAAGCTTTCATCTTGTTTCGGACAAAGCATATCAGCTTTTTTCCAAATTATCGAACAAAGCGTAAAAGCTTTCAGTCATACCTTCAGCCAAAGCGTAAGAGCTTTCAGACAAAGCGTAGGAGCTTTCAGTCAAATTCTCAGACAAAGCGTAGGAGCTTTCAGTCAAATTCTCAGTCAAAGCGTAAGAGCTTTCAGTCACAGTGTAATATCAAGTTTCCATACATTAAAATCCATTTGTTGGTTTCGGTTGTATACACAATCATTTTAAAAACAAAAATGATCTTCCTATTACCTACAATAGTAAAATAATTCGTAATTCTTATAACACTTCAATCGATGCTAATTTGCACGCACCAATATAAACAACTTCGACTACATTACAATATTAAACTCAAGCATTATTCTTTGTACCATCTAAACATTCAGACAGGCGTAGCAAACTATCTAGCCTATCATCTGTCATGAAAGACTTCGTAAACATCCAACTGGATATTTACGAAGTCCCTTACGACTAAAATTCGCGTCAAGATCAGAAGTTAGGAAATTAAATCTTGGGGAACTTTTATTGCAGCCGATCAACAACTAAAGTGGCGTTTTACCGATCCTTTTTAACCTCACCAATAATAATTGACTTCCAAGATTTGTTCTCGTGATTTTCAGCAATGATAAAACAATTGATCAGCACTGATATCATTTGCTCTACCTGGCCATTGGCCCGCAATACACCACTGGCAACCTCATGAAATCCATTGACCATTCACTACACAAGCTCTAAAACTCCCGTCCGGTAAAAGAGGCACCTTGTTCAGATTCAATTCGTTTGGCTGCACCAAAAATGTGAAAGAAACCTCCAAAGGCCTCATAGGCTGAAGTCAACTGCATCCAAATGACAAAATTTCGCAAAAGCGCCCATAATAACCATGATACACTTCTTTGTCATCCTCCCGCCGCACATCTTACCACCAGTGTCAACATGAATAGTGTTTTACCAGAAAGGCTTTTATTTACTTTGCATGGTAAACAATGGTCTACGCAGGCTTTAACAGATGAGCTCATATCAGGAAACCAGAAATGGTCCCCCTACTTTTGACAAGGTCTTATCCCAGCCCAAGCGTTTCAGTTCGACATGAAATCCTTGAATTATCTGTAATTACCGGGAACTATTGTTCCACTAAAAGCCCCACCATTCATCTGTAAGTTTTTTAAAAAAGTGAATTATCTTTACAAGTATACGGCGCTCCAACTCCAGCATCAATCAATTCGCTTTCAATGGTCAGTAATGCGCTTTATTTCGAGATAATAATATAACCTCTGCTCGGCCTGCAACCAATAATTGTTTAAATGAGAAACATTTACCAGTATACTATTGACTAGGTTCTTTCTAAAATAATCTAGTGTGGAATCCATTCACCCTTTTGATATTTTATTTCGAAATCAAAAGATTGCATATACGCCCACCATCGGTGAACGCAGGGTAACAATTCACGTTTATGACGCGATGCCTTCAAGGCATCACAGTCTGTGATGACTTTAAAATGACGATAATACTTCAGGGCTTAAAAAAACGGCTAGAGTCTATAGCTCGTAGCTGTGATATCGGCTTTCCGCATCGGTTGGTCGCTGACTGAAATAATTTTCAGTTGTACATCATCCTTTTGAAATAACACCGCACTATATCCAATCGAACTCACGTCGGTGTGGAGTTCGATTGGTTTACTAAAGTCAAAGATAGTCAACACGGGTGCAGAAGTCACATATCCAACCACAGCAGAATGAGCCAATGTATGCTCGGCGGTCCATACCCATTTTCATCATTTTTAGTAAGTGCGTACAAGGGTGCCATGATAGATGAGAAGTTAGGTACAAATTTTCTGAAATACCCAGCAAGACCATTAAATTGCCGTAGTTCTTTTACGCATGTAGGCAAAGGAGAGTTAGCCAAAGCTTTTATTTTGTTAGGATTTGGTTTTATAGAATTGACACTAATGACATAGCCCATATCGCCCCATTAGTAGAATAATGTTTTATCATCACATATAACAAAAATGATATTATGATAAATTCGTAATCGTAATGACGTAAGCTATCCAATGATATATTTTTTTATAATTTTCATTTATTATTTTAAGAGTTATAAAGTTCGAATAAAGTATTTGGCACGCGGCACACCTAAAATAACGTCGTACGAACACATGAAGCGATAATCTCCGTCCCGCTCTGGCGTTCCTCTGGCGTTCCTTCTTAACAACGCACATTATTCGACAGTACACAGACATAGTAGACAGTATTTAAGATCACATAAAACATTTTTCTAGCAAGTTGCCGCGTCGTATTAAACTTAAGTGTAATCCACTACAATACTTTACTGATAAGTTTCTTAACATGTTAATATACGATAAAACATATTTATTTTTTTCCCTAATTTTGTAGTTTCTTATGCACATATTATATTTTACTACGCATAATTATATCTTCTTTTCGTCAGTATGTACACATGAAACATTATTCGACCAAATTATTTTTTAAAGTGTGCGTCGTAAGCGCTTATGCTACTTTTTTCTGTTAATTAGTTTTTCGTAAAACATTATTCGAAATCTAAAACGGTTATAAAATTATTAAATACACTTTTAATCGTACACAGCTATTCTTAATAACTAATTTTCACCTAAATGTACATAAATAACAATAAATTTTAAAATTCTAATGTCGTTTAAAAAAAACTAGGTCTAACTTCATAGTACACACAGCCGTGTGTGCTAAACATAATCAGTCTAAGCTGGCTGCGCGAAGGTTTCCTAATACAACCAAACGCGAGACCAGCTGACACTGGTTCTAGACAGGTTGAACGGTAGCCGTCTGTACATTTTTAAACGTTTTTTTTTTACATTTGCTAAGAAAAGCAACATTTTTGGGATGACACATAAAGTGATGTGCCTGACGATTCTACTTGTCGTGATGGATCAGCGGATCAATTAACGACTCTTACTGAACTGCGTCCAGTAACACCCTTCCAACTTCAATCTGCATGCAGTTATGAAACATCACCTGCTGTCAGTATAGCAATGATTACAAGTATAGTATCAAAAATTTGTATGTTAAATATTGTACCACCCCCGTATCACACAAAGTGTTATAATGATTTTTGTCCAATATTTTCAGAACAGTCAATTGAACCTGACACAAGTTGTGATGAAATCATATTCGCCAGCAGTCGGCTAAAAAAACGCCACCCGCCAGTGAAACATTCAAGACAAAGCTATTTAAATAAGATTGGCAAAAAGTATTGGATGAAACTGCAAACTATTGGAGAATATTGTTCAGAGAAAGATCATGATCCACCTAATTCAGTGACGCAACAGAATGCACCCGTCATTGAATCTTGCTCAAGTCAGTTCAACACTGAGAGTACTGTGAAGGCATTACATGCTCTTTCTGATCAAAGTCAATCGCTCCATTGTATAGATCGCTCCGTTTCTAATACTGCCATACCACTCCAATCACAAGTGCAAGCTATCGAAGAACCTTCGTTAGAAGGTCCTAATCCGTCTAATTCTATGAAGTCACAAGATGCTTCCATATCCCCATTGCTCAATCTTGTCCAACTCGGTCCAACACTGAGAATACTGTGATGGCATCTCCCGCTCCATCAGCCCAAAGTCAATCATTTTATTGTTCACATAGCTCTGTTTCTGAACTTGCGATACCACGTCAATCCAAAAAACGCTGCCGCGATAATTGTGGATGTGTAGAATGTTATTCTTGCCACGTGTGGCGAGCTGTTTGAGAGTGGTGACACAACGCAACCTGAATGCCCCGGGGGGTCGCTCTTTATGAGGACTCCCAGCTCTTTCTTGCCTTAACTGGCTGGCTAGAGAGGGGTCGCTAGAGCTATACGCTCGGGGGTGGAAGTGTCTAAAGACGTAATAACAAGGAAACCAGCTCCGGGTCTATGATCCGCGATGGCGAAATCGGTGTCGTACCTCTCTACACCCCTAGCCTTACTCTCTGGTGTTGCCCACCTGCTGCCTTTCGTGGCGGTATAATACCCCTATTATATTGCCCCCGCCCATCTTTGAGCCGGCGAGTCACCGCCTGCCAATTTTATTGCATTACCATGTATTGAAAGGCAGGTGCCATAGTTTTTCATAGAGAAGGAAACATTTACTTTTAACAAATCCTATCAATAGCGCAAATTAATTTTATTTCTATAATTTACAATAGTCTTGTAGGTACCTTGGGCCGTCCATATCTGTTCTTCCATAGAGCAGGGGTGGATAGCCCTTGGTAGATGCCCCATCACATTTTAGATTAAAGTTTTCAACAAGGCCTCTGCATGTTGGACCTGTGTCCCAGTGTAAGCCTTTAAAAAGGACCGGGTTTTGTAACCCTGAAGGTAGCCCGTGAATTAAAAGAGATATAAATAATAATATTATGTTTAAGAAAATAAATGTGATATTATGCTAACTGAAACACGCTGAACTGAAGCTAGATTTTATTGTGATTTTAGAATTTTTTAAATTAGTACCTACATTCCTCAATGTTTACTTTTTATTTTACAGCTTAATTTGTTACATTTTATATAGATTATATTAAAGAATAACTTGCCAACTCATTGCTTTCCTTTGTTTAAAGATAAATTGGTAAGTACGACTAAACAAGACAAGTGTGTAGAAAATTCATTACTTGTAAATTCACGTCATTACTTACGTTTATACCTACTTAACACGAGCGGAGCCACGCCGAGAAGCTAGTATTATATAAATCATCTTCACGAAAGACATTGACATAATTTTGGAATTCCGTAAAATATTGTTTCATATGCAGATATAACGTGACTAATTTGGTCCAATAACGTTCCATGTGCTCAAACGACAGCTCTTGAACGGTTTTTGTTGGCAGTACAATGTTATGTATGCACATGCGACACACTATCTACGCACAGGAGTAGTTTTAAGAATAAATAATTATAACAATAAAAGCTGTATTTATGTCTATGTACATTGTAAAAATATGAAATGGCTAACGTCTTCCATTAAAGAGTTAAGCCAAATAATGCACGCGCAAAACTTCAAATCGCTCTACTGAAAAGTAGACATTTTGCAGATAGAACATTGTTCTACTAATGGGACGATATATTCTACTGAAGATTTAAGGAAAGTGCACTTTTTCCAATAAAATGTAAAACCTGCCATTGACAGAGCCGATAACACGCGCTCCAAATTCTAAAAGGTATATTTTGAAATAACCGAAACATCATCAGCAATTTTGTCTTTTAGCCCTTTGAGAGCATTATTTATTGCTCTTTAGTTAACAGAAGGTGCATTTGAGAGACCAAAAGGCATTTTCAAAAATTTACAAACGTCATCTTGGGTATTTTAAGCAACTCTGACCATACATACATACATAAACGTCACGCCTCTTTCCCTTGGGGGTAGGCAGAGATCACATCTTTCCATTTGCTACGATCCTGGCATACCACTTTAGCTTCATACCTGAGTATCCGTAATACCAGAAATGACAACTTAAATCTGGTTGGGCTCGTTCCAGCCAGTTTCCTGTCGATCTACCAGCGCCAACTTGTTCGTAAAATACTCGACGTAGGTACGTTGCTGCTAGATCGCTCTTGTACTCCGCCATGTCACAGAAAGGTCGTGAAACCTTTTTGTTGCTATAAACTGCCGTGAAAGCCGCTCCTGTAATTCTTTGCAACTTTTACATAAAGGATACGTACGCACCGCAGTAGGTAAACTGACACTCGTCTGGATCAAATGGTGGTAGGAATATTTCACTCGCTTTCAGTATTCTACGTAAACCAGTACTCGTGGAAGGTTGTAGGTCAGAATTCTGAAAACCCGCTAACATATTTTGGAAGAATGTCGCCCATGCTTCCGGTGTGGAGGCACATGGTTGACTTTCTTCGGTTACCCAAGCTAAATCCGCCACATTTTTTTACGCTGAAGATTAGGACGTAAAATATCCTTCTGTAGCTGGCATCGCAGTAGGCTCGTAGGATGCCCCTTGGGGTAATCCCACCGCTGCTGTCGCAGATTCAAACGGATTAGAATCCACGTGTTGATAATTTCCGTCCGCCATCTAAATATTTCTCAGTCAGTGCGCACACCCGGCGCCGGTGAAGTCTCCGGAGCAAGAGAGCCAGCTCCGGCAGCTCCATCGACATTCACACTACTGACAGATTGAACTGACATTACAAATAAACTTCTTTTTAAACTGTCACCGTCAAAACATCAACATGAAGGTCAGGAATACGATATTCAGCCTCTTTGCCACTCGAAAAATAAATAATTATTCATTCTCCGACATATAATTACATCATAGGTACAATATAATACAATAAATAATACCAACAAATATCGAGTTTGAAACTTTGTTATAAAAAAATTACGAAATATTTTATTAACGAAAGTATAATTTATATTTCTTAAGGTTTCTAGAAATTAATGTTTCAATTAGAAATATTATATCCAACAGTGAGCAAACCTTCTTAGTATTGTACTAACTATTAATATTAAGTAACAGAATTCCTAGAAAATAAATAAAAACACCTACATTGTATTTCAAAATGAAATACAAGAAAATACCTGACATTTTTACGGCTACATGGAAAAAGATAAATAATGTATTTTAAAGAAAATAAAAGATACATTTTCAAGGTAATGATATGTCACAGGGGTGGTTTATTGCTCCCCCCTTCTTCCCACCCCTGGGGGGTTGTTCAAGCCTGATTTACTGTTTGTAACCTCTTGCTAGAAGTTTTATAGCGTGGTTAGAGCTTGCTTTAACCACACCATAAAATTCCCACTGCAAGGAGTATGAATTTAATGTGTGTAGTATTTTAGAATTGCTTGGGTAATTTAAGTGTTTTATATGGTAAAAAGTACAATATAGACTTGAGATTTCTTTAATAATTGTTCATTATGTAAATACTACAAAAAGTTACAAGCTATTATTGTAAAAGTATAGTAAATCGATAGAAGAATTTATTTTAAGGCTCATCTCCTTCTCATCATGAAGATAGTACTTAATTCAATTACTTTAAGTCCTGAAGCAAATAAATTAACGCGGCTGCTGTTTCAATCATCTGTCATAGATGTTAGAGGCCACTGATGATGATGAAGTCCTGAAGGGCCCGCAAGGGACCAACTTGCCACCATTTGGTAACCACTACTCCACCGTGTTTGCTTTCCTGTAAATGCTGACAAAAAAAAGGATTGTATAAGGAACGATATGAATGAAATAGGAGTAAACGACAGTGTGACGTATGATAGGGGAGAATGGAAGAAAAAAACGTGTTGCGCCGACCCCAAGTGAAATGGGATAAGGGCAGGAAGATGATGATTATAATATGCAGACAAAAAAAAACACAATCAATAAGTGAAAAAAAGACAGCAAAATCTAAATATTTTTATTTCGCAAATTTCTATAGAATGTAGAATCTAGTATTTATGCTACGTGACTTTTTCCATAGAGTACTACCGCTTGACCAACTGACACAAACGAGTGTCTGTGTTTACACAACTCACTTTCGTAATATTGATATCATTTAGAGTTCCGCATTGGATTGAGAAAAACAATCATTAACGATTGTAGTATTATTTTCTATGCTGTATAATTTATTGCAAACTTAGTAACTATGTTATACACGATGACCAAAAACGGGAGTGTAAAATCCTAAAACAGGCTGTCTAAAGTCATGTGTTAGCAGTTTTTTTTTATTTTACCCTATAATATCTTCAAAATTTCTAAGCCATTTCCAAGTCACAAACATTCATCGGGTAGTGAATTTAATTATATTTTAGTGCTGTTCTTGTGTACCCGTAATCTTGAATAAAGTAATAGCATCAAGTCTACTCTATAAAAGCTTGTGAAAATCTAAAAAAAGAATGTCTCCTGCCGGGGTTAGCTTTTTAGACAAACATAGCAAAGACAAGCAGACATACAGACCTATTACCTGACATGCAACTTTACATGTTCAACGATTTTAATTAATATAATACGGAACCTCTGAGTCAGACTTTCACCTCAACCACTAGTTGACATAAATAAAACAGTGCGTCTGGATTCGAGTCTATTTGTGTGTGGAAATTTGCAGTGACCTACTAACTTGTTTTATTAAAGTGTACCAATTATTTATTAAAAATGCATAAATTTTTGATCTTGGTTTTCTCAATCTATCTGGTTAAGGTAAGTATCCTTTCGCTTTTCTATTTTGAAAATAATATACAAAACAGTGTACTGGTAGTGGATTTAAACGACTTTTGTAATTTTTGTTAGCTCTAATTATTAGCTAGTTAGCTAGCTAGTAGCTTAGCTATATTTAGAAATAGATACCTGTTATAAAACAATTAACTCCAAACAATTATCATTACATAATGTGTAAATCTTAAATACCTATCTCACAGCACGCATTAAATTTTACCAAAACTAAATTCAACCTACATTTAACACCACGGATTTTGACACCCACAAAGAACCTCAAAATAAACCAAAATCACTAACCCAGAAAAAAAAACACCATTCTTTCAGACAACAACAGCATTCTGTTTCAACCGAGACCCATGGATGCTGCCAACAGCCCCTTGCATCAACTATTACACCATGGGCAACCCTTGCTCCACCTGCACCTGCGAGGCCAACCTGGTCACCAACTGTTTCACCAACTGCCAATGTTATAGAGACCCGGCCAACGTTTGCGAGCCCTACACGCCAGCACCAATGTGCCAATGTTTGACAGACTGCACGTGCCAATATCCATTGTATTTTCCGGAGGTTGAATATCCCACGACTATTATTGAAATGGAACCTTTTTATTATAAGACTTGCTTTAGTTGTTAGTTGTTGTAAATAAATGGATATTTCAATATATTTATGTTATTTTTTTGGAAACGAGGTTTGAGTATGTATTGTGGAGTTTACTGCTGAATATATTCACATTTTAGGTACATGTTGTTAGAGACATTAACCATTTAATTCTCGTATAGTTTATTTGTGGGTACGAACCTAGCTTTTTTAGGTTTTTGTACAGAAATTTCATGAATACTATTTTTGCTAAGCAATAGGTACTTTACTCAAAATTCCTTCAGTGAGAATTTTGACACAAATTAAATCTACAAAATTATCGCAAACCATCTCGACAACTATTTTAACTATCAACTTAGGGTAAGGAAGCAATTAACAAGAATAACACCATTGTGGCGAAGGGCTACAGATAGCTTTAAACCCTTCAAAGTTATTGTACACCAATTTGAATTTACGGCTTTACCCGGATTTCGTGACGTCACACTTTCTCTAAAACTTAATAAGTTACATCCGATAAGATTACAGGTCTATTAATACTCTGGACCCTTCGTTTATTCGCCCTTTATAATTCGGTTAAGTGTCTTCAACTAATAATGAAATAACAGGTATAATATTGAGGTTATTGTGATATTTTGGTTCCGTGTTTGGTTTTGATAGGACAGCCTCTATATTTATTTATTTATGCTACTTAATTCTTATACAAATAATGTGCAATGGCGGACTTAATGCCCTTAAACAAGTTAGTGACATTTCTACTACCCACGATGCTGCAATCAAAACCATTGATTCAAATATCACCTACAAATTCTAAATTGTAGACCAGGTAGTGATTTGAATAATTATCGTTGACTCTTATTGTAATCCATAGAGTCTGTGCAGTCCATAGTAACAAAGAGACATTGCCTACCTAGCGAAACCTAGATATCTTTTAGTTTATCACATTATTTTATTTTAATGTATATTTCTTACCTATATCTTAAATCTAGAGTCAAAATACATTTATTCAGTAGATACAGATCCGGTTGGTAGGTAATAATGATAAAAAATACTTATATATACAGATAAATAAGGATCTTGAAACTTTTCCAAATCGAAACTTAATTAGAAGCGTGTTTAATTAACCCTTAATTACAATTTATGGTACCTCCAGGTACTTAACACTCATTTAAAAATACCATAACCTGCAAGAAAATAATTTCCCGCGCAAATATTTCTCCCGCCATTAACTCTTAATTATTCAAAGCCCAAATTACTTTTGGCGCGAAATATCACCGCCATATTTAATATTGTTGTGTGTAAGCCGTGTTTAATTTTGTTAAATTAATTTATTTTCCCTGTTATTCTGAATATGTTTTAGTGAATGTGTGGATTGGGACAAGAATAGTAAATTATAAAATGTCTTGATGAAATGAAATGGGCAATGCATTTAAAAATACTTTTAATGTAAGTTATCAAGACATAACTTTTCATTCGACTTTGCTTATTTACTGACAACGTTATACAACGTGTAACGGAAATAACGCACATCCACAGACACCCCAAAAAGAATATCCTTTTTTATCCACAATTAATGTATTGAAACATTTTTATCATTTTCTTAGATATTTGTTTTTACTACATATTGTCAGAATAATTTGTACAAATAATTGGCAAAACGAGTGAAATTTGAAAGTGTGAACCGCTGTGAATTGCTAAAGCCTTATTGCATCGACTTAAGGCTCATTTTCGTTTACTTCGAGTGCTTTATGAAAATAGTGTCTACAATTTAATTATTTCTAAATATTTTTTTGGTAAAAAAAATATTTATTTTGATTAATGAAATGGATTCTGTTATCGATTCTGAACAAAGTAGTTTCAGGATGTGCGTTAATTATGTTACACGGTGTATATGTTTGTCTCATTGAGTGCTGAAAATTGCCCTATTGTTAACTGTTAAAATAAACTAACACGGGTGTCGTTATTGGTGGGTTTTTGAACCACTTTTGCTCATTTTTATATTATTTTTCATACGTGACATTCCTATCTGTTACAGATAATATATCTTTTTAATGAATAAAGATTCCTAAAATCATTTTTTCGTTCAAGGAAAACCGAACAGTTATCCTAAACTAAGTAATTACTTAAAACGCCACTTACATGAATAATACGAGCGATCACTTAAATCGCACATAAGTTGTGTGAGCCGTTATTAATATTCCACTCGCGCTAAGATCTCCTATTAATTGCAGGTGTTACAGTATCGCGAACTGTAATGATTCTTGTACAATGTTAATATCTCAGTGGGAATATATTAGTGCAGTATTTGTAAGAGAAGATTTTAAGTTGATATTACTTACTTCTACTACTTACTATATTATACTTATTTAAAAAGAACAAAACTATACTATAATTACTCCGTATAAATGTAAAATAGTTCGTAAGGTAATAAGTAAAAAATAATGAACTCGCCTCCCCAACAGGGATAGACAGGCCTGTTGGTCTAGTGGCCCTGACTGCTATACCGGAGGTCGTGGGTTCGATTCCCACCCAGGACAAATCTTTGTGTGATGTTTGTTTATCAATTGTTACTCATAATACAAGCTCTGCTTAGTTTGAGACTAGATGGCGTTGCGTGAAAGTTGTGGAACATTTAACTTATTTATTTATAGGTATTTATTAACTTTATTAGTTACTGTATTTACCTCCTTCAGAAGCTTCAACTAACTAATATTCTTACTAACAGTTAAACGTTGTCAGTGAACTATAAATACTGAGTTGGCAGTTAATCTGTAACGTTCCCAATGTAAGAGCCATTAGGAGCTGCGCCCGCGCCGATCCCGCTCACGTCACGATTCTGAACTCACGACTTTGGAAACGGGAACTAGGATATAACGTTGTTAGTATGTATGTAGTTGTTGTTTTCACTTAGCTTTAATAGGGAAACATTGTGACTTTAATCAGTCAGTTTCAGAAGACAAAAGAACGTAAAAATGAAATTATATTTTTGATTATTTTTTTTGGATTAATGTACCTACGAAGGTAAAATCTATCACTACATATTATAAAAAAGTTAATCCTCAAGAGAATTCAAAGACTACCACACCAATTTTCATGCCGTTTTCACCTATGTAAAAGTGTTAGTTACCATATTCGGTTTGGATTAGAATTGGCTAACATCTGTTTTTTGTCCCAGATTTCATTTGAACAAAGCTATTTTTGCAAGATTATTACTAATGAGTACCTACTTACGGATTCGCGGGTAACAAAAATTGAACAACAACAATTGATTAGGTAGTTTACATGACACAATTTATTTTGTAGTAAAAATGATAACAATAAGAATATAATTCTTCAGGGTCGGAAAACTACGTCAATACTTTTCGAAATCTGTTTGCATTCCATTCATCTGTGTATGAAACTGTATTTATTAAGCCGTCAACCTGCTTATATCCGATAATCCCAGAGGACGGCCAACGTTTGGTAATCCGGGTGCATCCCCGGGGAGATTAAACACTCACTACGTCACAACTGTCAATACTGAACATACATATTTTTAGTAGTTGTGTAGGTTTTTAATATTTTTCTCTGTATTTCAATATTTATGCTTTATGAATAATGTAGTTTATTATTTGGTTATACGTAATTGTGATTCTGGAGAGTTTGCTTTTTTGATTTGGTAATTTAAGATGGTTTCTGGTACCAATAAAAAAATATATTTTTGTGACGGCTAATAAAGGCTGTGTAATGATGATAAAAGAAGGCAGGTGAAACCGCAGGCCTGACCTAGTGTTTTAGTTATTACCAAGAAATTTTCTTTGTGGGTTGGTACTAATCGAAACATTTAAATTTATTTCCTTTTTTGTATTGATAAGATTTATAGGAAAGGCTTGAAGATCTGTTCAAACGGGTCTTATTCGCGATATTATTGGATATTTCTTTTTTCCTGTCGTTTCGGTCGAGTTGCACCGACCGGATCATTGAAACAACAATGACCACATTTTAAAGTGACCAAATAAAACCGCTATGACATAAAGGCAATTAACAGCGTCATTTCAACTTTACGAGCGCCAACTTTATGAACTCTGCAATAGTAACACTAGTGTGAAATTGCTATTATATGGTGGCAGGCGCAGCCGCCCGATAAATGCGTGTAATTGCGATCAATACTAGACACAGTGTGTTTCGAAAATGCATTATTACAATTCATTTTTTATGTAGAGTATCTGTTATGCAGGTCATAATTTCTCGTTATTATTTATTTACTTACAATTATTGATTTGGTAAATAAGTGTTAAAATGATTAAATTAAATAATACAATATTTATTTCTAATAAAACAATATCTTATCCATATTCTAGTATTTAAATAAATATACCATATTTTTGCCACTGCAAGCCTATAAATATTCCCAAATAATTTGAATATTAAGGGCTAGATGTGTACAACGTGTGTACTGTTACTCTTATTTTCTACCAAAAATATATCTCGCATTGTAAAAACCAAACACCCTTGACACCCTCATTCCTACTACCCCGGAGAGATCCCTGTACAAAGCATGAAACCCACAATATCCAGCAGACACCGCTGCCTGTGTAGGTACCTACTGTAAATTAAAAACATCGCTCCGAACAGTGTTTTGTTTCGCTCAAAACTTTCATAATTTCCCCATTCGAGTGTCTGTTGGCTGTGAGGAGAGTATTACTTTGTTTGGATGTGGTATTTCATATTCCTTAAAATTAATTGCTGTTCGTTAGTCTCGATAAAATTCGAGAACAGCTGAACGGATTTATCTTATCTTGGTCTTGAAATGTTCGTCGTTAATATATTTTCTAGCAAGTGGATAAAATGAGATTTTAATGTAGTGTGTGATTTTTTAAAGGGTGAAGTTAAGGTTGTTAGTAAATTCTCATTGGGGTTTTGACGGATTTGTTGGTCTAGTGGTTAGTGACCCTGACTGCTATACTAGAGGTCGTGGGTTCGACTCCCGCCCAGGATAAATGTTGTTGTGTGATGAACACGATTATTTGTTGTGTGTCTGGGTGTAATTTTTTTATAATAGGTGTGTATGTATTTAGAAATGTATAATTATGTCAACCAGTTGTCTAGTACTCTAACACAAACTATTTAGTATTCTTATACTTGAGACTGCATGGCTTTGCTTTAAAGTCCAGTCCTTGTTTAGTGTTTCCACTAAGAGCAGTCACTTGTTAATTGCTTTCATTTTCATAATACAAGACTAATATACCGCTCATTTTCTTTCAACTCCCAGCAATATTACTACTTAAACTAAAATATCCTAGTCCATTTATATACATTAAAGGTCAGCAGACCTACCACATCCATCAGTGAGAACCCTGTCTTCCTAATCTCTGTAGAAATATTAATTTATCCCCGACCACGGGCTACATGGTCGTTAGCATATTTTTATTCAGAATAATTAAGTTGAGACACTTTCTTGATGGAGTGTGCCTGTATAACGAATATTCTTCATTGCCGTCGTATTAATAGGGCTTTTTGTCTTAATATTCTGTTTAATGTTTAGAAAATAGGTTTAAGTATTTATTTTTTCTAGGCTAAATGGCTGTCTTTAGAGCTTGGTTTTTATATGAACAATTCTGACAGGCTAATTTATTATAGGGCTTATGTATAATATGTTATTTAGATGTAGGTTAAAATTAAGGGTATATACGATATGTACAAGATAGTATTTAAATGTAGATTAAGAATTTAGTATATAAGGCCACTCTATCGCATTGGATCACAGATATGTAGTTGTAGGTAAGATTTGTAAATATATAGGTACTTAAGTTTTTCAAAAGCTGATCAACACGAGAAAAAAAAATATTTGTTAGTCAAATCTCATGTTAAGCTCGGTGATTGGTTAAAAGTTTTATGGTCAACCAATCACAGTCGTGATCAGTTGCTTTGATAGCAGATTCAATTCATCAGCTTTCCAGAAACCGGGGAAAATTTAAGAAAACTTAGTAACTCCTGTATATTTCATTTCTTCTTAAAAACTCACTGAGTAGGTTACTGTCTCAATTAAAATAATGACAATTACTCTTATGTTCCTAGTACATTCATTTTAAGTAGTTAAGTACCTGTGTTAAGTATTAACCACGTACTTGCCTCACATGAATCTCGCAAATGAGAAAACTTGAAAACTTGAAGCACGTGTAAGAAGTAATTTGCGGATTACACGTGTGAAGAACTAGACCAAGTTGAACCTAGTGTTATAAGCTAAGATTAAACACTAGAGATTAAGGTCTTCATAATTATTTTATCACTATTGAAAGGAGTAATAGTTATTCTTCTGAACCTGTAGCTTAAGTTTGTTTTAACTTTATATATGACTCTAGTCTTGCTACGTTCTTTTTGTTACATTTTAAAGTTTTCTTTTAATAAAGTTGTTGTACAGTTTTTTATTAAATTCGATACGGAAATATTAAAAGAATGATTCTATCAATAGGGATGTATAGTATGTGACCAGGTAAGGTAAATAACTTTCAAAAATCAAGTAATAACGTATTAAACGCACCTTGCATCGTTCTACTTTTTTATGGTTGTACATTGGGGTCCTTTGTCCCAATACTGAGCAATGGTCTCACTTCTACTCTTCAAATCTCTCCTACGATTTCTGGCCATATGGATTCCGTAACAAATATTTATAAAACATTTCATTTTATTTTATAAGATCTAATAAAGACTTATCACTCACAGTAAGCTTCTATTAACTTACTGAAATTCTAATAACTGCGGAATACTTTTTATATATTTAATAATCCTTGTCTTTCTGAGAAACGCCGGCTTTGCCAAATGAAATGTTCAAAGAAACCGAGGTTTTATTACGAATCACTTGTCAAAGGAAAAGAAAATAAATAAAAAAGTGAACGTGCGAGTCGGATTTCCGCAAACGGGTTTTCCCTTTTTTTCTACGAGATTTGGCAGAAAATGTGTTTAATTACGGGCGGAAAAAAAGTATACATTGAAGCCTAAATCTTTTTCTACATTTATATTTTTTTTTATTGAGCAACAATGTACAGTCTAGAGCCATAAGTCCAGTAGCACATCAAGGATCATATTCGCTTGCATGCTACTGCGTATATATGTGTGCGTGACGTCAACGCAAAAATTTCACCGTCATACAGTATAACTACAAGAAGATGACAGTGTGTGGGTAATCCTAGACAAAGATAAGAATATATCTGTATTCTTTCCTATTAGTGTGGAATGACTTAGTCAACAAGTTAATTTTCAAATCTACCTACAGCATATTCACTATTTTATAATTTAACTAAAACTACCTCATAATTCCTGCGGTGTCTTAATGAACTAATATATAAATTTGATCACGTGTAACAATGTGTGACTTAGAAATGAGTGGCAGTCGGTTCGAATCTCAAGTGATTTGTCAGATCGCTTTTATTTTTCTTTGCTCTTTTATTACTTATGAGCGACATTATTATATATTTTTGAATTAATGTTTTTATAATAAGTTGTGTATAATATTTATTAATATATATTATATAAATATATACTTAAATTAATATTATTACATAAATATATAATAAATCATAACTTTAGGTTCAAATAAAACAATAATAGGTAATTTGAATAAACATTTATTTATATTATTATTACTTACTTAAGTTAAAAAATATAAATATTAAGTTTGTTTTATATTTAAATAAGTGTTATTATATTTCTAACTATAATATGAGATTATAGCTTAATATATTCATTTTCTCAAGGAGATTCTCAAAGAGAAAAGAAGATTGAAGCGTAATCCCAATTTTACAATCATAAACTAACTAACGTAAGACTTTATTATGACCAGCACGCCCACGGTAATAAACACAGCGTATTATTCAATATTTAGTATAGCCTCCATTATTTTCAATGCAGCTAAGCAGACGTCGCCGCATGGAGGCCACAATATTTGCATATATATTTAAACTGCTCAGGATATCTCTCATCTCGTGCTTCCCATTTTTGAACCAATAAACCCCATACATTTTCAATGGGGCTTAGATCAGGGGAACGTGCTGGCCACGGAATAACTTTAATGTGAGTATGCTTGCTAAACCACTCTTTTACAACACTGGCACGATGTGTCGGACAATTATCTTGAAAAAAAGTTAGTTCACTACAGTCTTCTATGGGGTAAACATTAGATACGCACAGTCGGTAGCATTATGTCACTTAAAACTTCGGCGTAATTAGAGCTATTCGCACGTGTAGGTATAAATTCCAATTCACCCGGCCCTTGAGCACTAATCCACCGCCACAAGTTCACAATTATTCTACTGTTTCATATTCTTCGATCATGACACGTCACTGAGTCGGGTTAATAAGCGGTGGCTAACTACTTTTTCTCTCGAGCCCAACGGCTCACTGCATTTCTGTAAAAAACGAAAAGTTTATTATTATCTTGCAACATGTGAATAAATAAAAAAATATAGACCACAACAATCATAATTAAATTAATAAAAAAATACTTACACAGCCGCCGGTTTGATTTGAAATTTGAGAAATGTTTACAGTAAAGTAGAAATATTTAAATATTTATATTTTGATAGACAATATTTGCCCTGGCATCAATAGCAATATTTGCTTGCATCTTGATTAAAGATAATCAAACAACACACTAATCGCAATAATAACACAAACTCTCTGAACAAAGTTTTCGAACAAATGAATACGTCTATGCGCCCCACCAGACAGTCGCGGTCACGGTTGCGACAAAACAGGTTTGTAACTAAAGCATTATCGTTATATCGCGCTCTATCTGACTAGGTAATGATGAAAGAGTGCGGGAACCGTGTATGTGTGCAAAATGTAATGTGTATTTGTTATGTAAAGAGGTCGTAAGCGCCACTTGTTTGGATGCCATAAATTTGTGAAATTGCTTCTGGACTTAAGACTCCTACTGTACCTAACCTTTGAATCTCCTAATGCTGCCAAGGCAAGGTTCATGCCTTTTTTATTTACGCCAATGGTTTAGCTTTTAGATTAATAATATTCCTGCCATTTACTAATGTTTGCACATTATTCTTTTGACATTCCCACATCGCCATCTAGCCCACGACCTCCGATATGGCAGTTAGAGTGACTGTCCACTAGACCAACAGGCCTGTCAAAATCAAATCAAAACTTAGTTTTATTACATCCTTTAAAGATATTTAAACAAAGCTATGACTGCACGCTATTACAGACTACTATAAAAAATAAAAACAGAAATACGACAAATATAAATAAAAGTAATACAAATGATATATTTTTAAAAGTGCAATTTTCTCAGCACGTACAGTTATTGCTGCAGACGTGTTATCTGATCCTTTCCACCTGACGGCTCTGTTGCAATATTGAGAGCGCAGCATCCCATCTCGCGAGATGGACCACAATGGACGAGACTGCCATCTCTTTGTGCAGATCCAATGTGTTTCGTTTGATGCCTTGACATGGATTCATAGTGGAATCGTTTGAAGCGATGGTTTAATGTTTTGCTTTTTAGGGACATTTGATAGTGATTGTGTGTGATTCAGTTCGATTGCTTCGTTCAAAAGGGGTTTAAAACTTGTCTTGAAACCATGACTAGAAACTAGACTATAAGACTTTTTGGTATTAATCTCTATTTAAAGGCCTTAGATACATAAACAATGTTTTATTTAATTCAAGAAATTCCCTCTTTAAAACTGTATTTCTTTCAAATGTCTCCTTATCTTTTTACAACTTTACTTAGTTTATTTAAATAATTTCTTTCCTGCAATATACAAAATTATCTCACACATTTAATCTTAATTGATACAAAAAGCTTTGGTTTTAATCCGACCCAAAATCCATCAATCTTTTACGATATTACGGCACTAAATCTAATTTTCAGGCCTCACCAAAGAGGATCCCTGTCACTCAGTCAGTCAAAACTCGATAGAGGCCATAATATGTCCAGTGGACGTCAAAGGTACCGTATCGACGGGATTAATAAAGTTAGCCATTTAAAGGAAAAACTCACAGAGTAAAGGTAGAGTTAGCAACAAAAGGTTACGAACATTGTGAGGTTTACAAGGCTCTTGAGTTAAATCGAATGCAATTACTTACAGCAACGTTCCTTAGCAACATACTTATTTTCCAATACCTACATTGGAAAATAAGTATGTTGCGAAGGAAGTTGCTTTAATATTAGAATTCTTCTAAGTTGCTAAATACCAACTAACTAATATAATAGCTGTCAAACTTTCGCGACTTGTACACATGAATGGGTCATATTTGCGACGTAATTTAATAATTCTGCGAACAAGACCCGTTCGTTGTCTAAAATAACATATTATAGATGTTTTTTTTTTCTATTTTTTTTAGTACCTAAGTTTGTTCATCTTCTTTCATTGCTGACCGTACTACCTGCCATCAAAGATATAAAATAAATAATTAACCTTTAAACTAAATTAAACAGAAGGGCTTCATTAGAAAAGTATTTGTTTGATTTTGAAACTAAAAGGATTGAAGGGGTAAATATTTGATGTTATGTTTGAAACCACAAATATGTCACACAAACTCCTTATTTAGACCACAAAATAAACAGGCCACAGCTGTTTACAATATTAGTAAACTATTTTTTTTTCATAAATTACTGAATATCGTTATGCACTATATGTAGACTAGAGCTCACTCGAATATAATAAGCAGGAACAAATAACATTCCATCTTTTAAAACTTAACTACAAAATAAAAGTTTCAGATTCCTCGTATAAAATGAAAAATATCAAGGGAATATTTAATACAAGATGAAATTCATAACTACGTTAAAAATTTTCCACTTCAAAATAAATGTTAAATGCATATTTCATATTATTATAACAGTCCGCTGCACAAAAATTCTGAAGGTGAATTCGCGCCAATTTCGAACAGCGAGAGAATTTCAAAATGGCGGTCACGTACGACAACATGGCCGGCATTTTACTGCACTTTAGGCTCGAACTTTTGTATGAATTTCCTCAATTAATACTGAATAAAATTGTGCTGTTAGAATACTAAATATTCGATTTTACAATCGACTTCAATTGCTAAACTGTCGTAATATTTAACGTTTGTTGTTATAGCAGAGATTTTATTGGGCTCCACCTGTAGATAATAATGTTATGAAATAAGACGCAAAACAATAGGTAATAAATGTTGGTTAATAAAGCACTGAATATTGTACGTTTCAAAGTTCATAAGTCTTATTATAAGCTGTATTTCTTCAGCCTAATGAAAGTAAGAGGATCTTGCAAGATCATATCATTCATACTTAAATTGTCGGAAATATATTGTTAGTATTTTTAGAAAACCTGATGTTTATCTGACGTTAATAAGGCTTTTTAAAATCAGGCTTAAAGACGACATTTTTGTTTCAAAAACTCAATCTTCCAACGTTATTAGCCAGTGGACTTACTGCCTGTCTGTATATTTTTGGTACCTACTACTTATAATTAATAAGTACGATATAAAATCCAATACTAATCAAAAGACCGCTCAAAATATCCTTTAAAACGTACAAATCGATTAGCAGTGCCAAGCGTGATAAACAAAAACGAATTTTATGAAGTCAGTTAAAAACAAAAATTTATCATACTAAACTTAAACTGCCTTCCTTCCATCGCCTACAAATGTTAACTATAGAAACAATAAGATTAAGACATTTCTCTCAAGAGATAAATAGCGTAGTAAAATAATAAAACCCATGTATTGTGATTCTAAGCAGCACCACCCCTTATTACGGAGTCAGAGCGCGTGTGGAATATACGACGGCATACGGGGAGAAACTAGGTAAATACTACATTTCCTTATGGTTACGACCAGTCAAGTGACCAGTTTTTATGACTAACCATGTTTTATCATCCAATTTCATTTAAAATATAATTAATTTCACAATAGAACCAAGATAAAAATGAATAAAATGCCTGAAATATTTTTGAAAACGGTTAAACTTCTCTTTGAGCTTAGCAGATCGTTGAGCAGTCAATTAAAATAGGAACTTTAGTGTAACTGAACTAGCATACACATTGTCCAGCGAGATATGGTTTATTAAGACATTAAGTGAATTTATTAAGACATACATAACTAGTCGGGCTATCCCGATAAATACGCGTGAGGAAACCGTCATATCGATTCAGTACATTAAGTAAACTTCATACTACTTTAGGTTACTACAATTATCATCAAATCTTTATTTTCAAGTCTATTAACATTGGCCCCGGTTTTGCAATAAACTACTACCGGTCAGACTTAATTATTAAAATTGATTAGCAAACGTTGTCCTGGCTATCCTTTGTAACAGACCAACTTGTAGTGCTCCTATGGGCGTCCAGTTAAGTAATTAGACTACGAACTGCCGTTTGCTGACAAATATTAGTTTCTGTGACGCTCAATACAGCTCTCTTTGACTGCTCTCGCTGCTCTACCAATTGGAAAGCTTGAATAGAATACAGAAACTGTCTATTATAATATTGCTCGATGGCTGCAGCACAGTTCCCTTAAATGGAGTAGATAGTATGCCCCTCTAATATTATTAGGAACATTTTTAAGTAAGGATCGATTTTTTTTGCAAATTTATTTATTTTAAGGACCTTTTTTGTTTAAGGATGGGTAGATGTTTGTTACTCTTTCACGCTCAAACGGTTGGATCAATTTCCATACAATTTGGTATGGCGCTAGCTAATACCTTGGATTAACGCATAGACAAATTTAACCGACTGCATCAGAGAGGGGTAATGTTTTTGTAGATAAAACGACATTCGCGCTGACGAAATAAATTACTTGTATAAATACCTGGAAAAATGCGACACATGCGCAATAGCAACAATAGGTTACAATAAGTAGAGAAAAAGTATGAACTACCTACGTTATAACTAAATTTCTCAGTAAGTATTAGTAAGAGCATAATATAAAGCGCATTTAAGCAGCTTTAGAAAATGCACCTACATGTAATAAATAATTCTCACTCACCATTTCCTGGAGCCTTAATCCTTTAGACTCCTGATCTTTTCAAAGCATCTGAACTTTATTTAAAAGTTTTATTTCGATACTAGTTTTTACCCGCGGATTCGCCCATATGGATGTGCAAAATATTTACTTGTTTTTATTAATCGATTAAAAAGTAATCTTTGTGTTAATAAGAGTGTGAGTTAAGTCCATACCAGAGATCCATCCACACGCTTATCATAATCTTTTGTTTTTATAATATTAGTAGTAGGATAACTTTCCTTCCGTACAAGTTTATAACAGTACGACAAGTATCATTTTCTCACGGGAAGTTCTAAATTAAATAAAATGTTATGTTTTCTTTGCTTGTTATTCTCAGATTCTAGTAGCATATTAATAATTTTTAATTCGTTCCAAAACATGTTCAGACCGATAAACATATCCGTATCTTTGCATGATATTACATCTTTTTAATAGATAGGTAAAATGTTTTAGCAGAATTATTCGAATAATACACTAGTATTGCACCCGTGCGAAGCAGGGTTGAGTCTCTAGTTTAAAATGAACGGAATAATTTGTAAGTACAATCCTACAATGTTCCCTTTTACTTCACAAAATGGTGGAACAAATCGAGAATTGAAATATGAGACCCTATTTTCCATTTTCAATTCGCTTGGATCGTAAAATTTGAATTTCATTCAAACTTCTGTACGTATGAAGTCACGTTTTCATAATTTTAACAATTTATAGAGTTTTAGTAACTGAATGCTTTTCAGCTCTTGATTGAGCTGTTGATTTTACTTAGATTTCTTTTGTTATAAAGTATTTTTTTCTAAGTTGCCTTTCGCCTCAGTTTTAACTATATTTTCACATGATGATGATTATTAGATAGTTGTGTAACAACAGTCTTAAAACCCCTTTCTTTTTATAACTAAAAGTACGTAGCTTTTGAAAAACGACGCTTATGACAATCTTGATAAATAAAATTAATGAATAACCCAGACAAATCATTATTTAAGATTAAAGTCAAGTTTAAATGACACATCCGAAGATTAATGACAGTTTAAAACCCTTTTTTCTTCACTTTCAGAGTAACATTGCATTTGACAAGCATCTTTGGAATCATTTTTCAGACTTCAGTGTTCATTAACCCTTCAGTTTTTCAGTCTGTCTGAATCTAAATCTGAAAGCTGTATAGACCAGGCCTACCATCTGTTCTTAAAAGAGTAACTTATGAAGTTTCTTGACGGTTCTTCTTCATAAGAATGACATTTTGGAACCGCGCAACTAGAGTCAGTAACGTTTTGAAAGTGCCTGGAAAGGCCTACTCGAAATAAAAACTTTTCGATTATGATTTTTTGTATCTGTAGTAAAATTATGGCATTTGTGGAAGCGTGACAGTGCTCTACACGGCGTAGAGCGTTGTCTCTCTCCCACACCTGCAATAATACAGCTTTTAGAGGCGGTGGTAGTCCCATTGAAATCTGTCATATGCAGACATATTCCGTTCTGTACATCGTTCATCGTAAAGCGACATCTGTCGGACAGAATCTTTTGATCTGCATTGAGTATTTGTGAATGGGTTGGCTATAGCATACCATGTAGGTTTAAAAAACGGAATGTTTTGGTTGTAAATGCTATCGAAGTAGTGAGTCAATTGTGGGAGTATGAGCTTCTTTGTAAGTTTTATATTGCTTCACGAAATTTTTGAAATATAATAGGTTATTTTAAAACTTGTTTTGTCTGAAACTGTTGCGGGTCACTAGTAGAGAATATATTACACAGTTGAAGGTGTGATTTTTGTGTGGTTGTGGTGTATCTAATGAATTATGCGGCCAATAGCTTTTTTTTTATTTTACATTCTTATTATTTCTTATCGAGTGGTTATAATAATAAGACTCCAGCATATAATACTCTTTCATAAATTAATCCCTGGTACTTATTCGATACTGTCATTTACTTTATTTCGGTACAAAAGTACAAATATTGTTTCACAAATAAGGAAACTATTTAGGTTGATTAATTTGATGTAACTGTTTATATAGAACTTACCTACTAATTCGACTATAATTACCTATTTAACATTTAAAATTGTTTATAATCCTCTTAAGCGTAACCATAGGCATATTTGGCGTTATTGTAACATGGGGATATAGCTCAGTGGTAGAGCATTCGACTGCAGATCGAGAGGTCCCCGGTTCAAACCCGGGTGTCCCCTGTATAGCACAGTCTCCTTATTGGCATTTTTTTTAATTTACTAGAAAAAGTAATCCATAATTTATAACTGTTTGCGTCGAAATTTCGTTTTAACATTTAATTTAGTATTTGACACGATACTACCTATTTTACCTTGGCTGTAACTCAATAAGCGAAACCACTTTGATTATTTGTTTATTTGGTTCATATACAAAACTACCCTTACCTGTAAATACGCAATGCGACAATGTGGATATATTGTAAAAGTGCGAGTTGGACTCGCCCACGAAGGTTTCCGTACTATCATCTATTCTACATATGATAGAAAATAGGTTTACTTATTTTTAGTCTGTTAATCTACCTGTTTATTAAAATCGAGTAAAAATTGCTTACAAATTACATTTGTTGGACCCCTTAAATATTTTTTTTTTATTTTTAGTATTTTTTGGTATAGCGGCAACGGAAATACCTATATCATTTGTAAAAATTTCTTGCTCACGGTTTATGAGATGCAATACAGTCTGAAGACAAACAGACAGACAGACAGCGGAGGCTTAGTAATAGGGTTCCGTTTTACCCTTTGGGTACGGAATCCTAACTAGAATCAAAACTACTTAAAATTTAATTTTTAAATTTATTTTGAGAAGTCAAAAATAATGCATATGATTATTGTTTTCAAACGTACACGTATTTTAGACGAGAAATGGGACTTATTCGCGATATAATTCGATATTTATTTTCTCCTGACGTTTCGGTCGTTGTTTCGTGGTGGAAATTATATCGCGAATCAGTCCCCTTTGTCGTCTAAAATAAATGCATATTATTTCCCCATAACTGGCTCTACATCGTTACATTTCTAAAAACACTTTAATGTGTGGAAATGACATTTGGTTTCGTTAGGCCATGAGACTTGGATCTGTCATTTTCATACATTCGATAGGTGTTCAATTGTTTATCAATGGTATAGTGGTAATAGGATCTTTTGGCACGTGGATCCAAAATTGGAAGTAATGCCGTCTTATAATATGTATGTAAAAGCGTCAATTTTTAAATGACAGTTTGGGTGATTTTTGCGAAGATGCACCTAACGCCCTCATGTTAATGTCATCCACGTACCAAAAGACTCTTGTGGCTGTGTAAGGACCTCGAAATGTCACATGTCAAAGAAGGCTCACCATCCACCTTCACAGTTGGTAGCTAGCTGGTGGAAGCTCTGTAGCTGCCCGCATCTCGTGGGACCCTGCAATCCAATTTTCGTCGAGTTCATTTTGAGAAATTTGCAAGGTCTTGCAGCGACCACTCGACATAATTCGCTCGTTCATTGTTTTAACTAATTTGACTAGTATTTGAGATAAGATGGAGATGTTTTTCTTACTATTTCTACGTATTTATGGCTGTTTATTAAATAAATGCTGAAGTTTTAAGGGAGCGCAGGATTATTACCAAAAGATATCTTTAAATAACACAACGATACATTGTTTGTTTAATTTAAATTTGAGTTAATACCTATTTCGCCGAATTAAAAACATATATTGTCCCTAGATCAAAACAGGAAGGTAATCTTGTGTTTTGCTCGACACGATACTTTCTCAAATTGTGTCAGGGTCAGCTGCCAGTCAACAAATGGCACACAACATTTTTCCTCTCCATTTTTAAATAATATTACTGTAAATACCATTTTACATTATTCGAAAAGGATTGATAATTAATACTCATTAATCCCGTAAAACCACCAAAGTAGCATTAACTCGTTTAAAAAGACCTTTTCATTTTCCCCGTAACCCGTTCATTTTCATAAATCATTTTTTACGTATCAAATTGAAAAGATCTCGTATGGCCCATACATTTACTGGATGGCTTCATAATTCACTTAAAAAGGCAGTTACCATCGGATTTTATATAAAATACTGGCCCTATTACCACTTTTTAAAATAACACTGTTGCAGTTGTGGAACGAAGACAGCGCGCTACACGCGTGTAGTGCTCTGTCTCGCTTCCACATTAGCAATTGTTCTACTTTCGTACTTCGTGGTAGGGAAAGGTCCATTGTGTCTTTGCTATCGTCAGTCAGTCGCTTCGCTATCTCACAAATTAAATACAGATAGTAAATTAAGGTTAACATAATGTTGTGTTAATATTTTTAGGTCTTTTTTTATTGGTACATACAGAGGTTTTTGCGTAACAAGCTGATTTATGGATATTTTTTTATTACTTAGTATATAAAGAATTATCTAAGGCTTTATCAAATTGCTGTCATCCGCCAGAATTCGATGATCCTAAACGTCAAAATAAGTTGCCGCCAATAATTCTTCTTCTTCTTCTTTTTTTTGTTTTTGGCTCCTTCGTTAATGTTCGAAGATTTTGCCAATGTCAAGGTAGGAAATGACACTGTGGATCGGTAGGAAAAAAAAAAAAGGCACTATGACTAAAAGCCGGTAATTATCGGAGTTGTTAGTGTTGAAAAAGGACAAAAACATTTTGTTAGCGCTAACAGCACAATGGGAAGAGCATAACACACAGGATAATGGAAAATAAATAGACAAAATATAAGAATAGATTTAAGAAAAATAAATATACATATGTGTTACAGATGAATATGATTAATATGGATAAATTTAATCAGGATCTTTACCATGGGAGAATGAACTAGGGTTAATAGAAATGGGATATTGATTGGGCGGGGGATATCATTAGGAAGAAGGTCATAAAGAGGGGTGACCAGACGAGAACATGAAAAAAATAAGTGTTCTAGAGTACCCTCCTCTAAACCACATTCGCAAATAGAATGATCTCTAATTCTGATTTTAGCCAAAAAAACTGGGGTACATACAAAACCGAGCCGCAAACGAATGATGACAGAGGTAGCTAGTTTCTCAAAACGGTTGAAGTTACTAAACCAGGCTTTGTAAGGAATAGAGGGTTGAATAGTGCCGAAAAATTTGCCCTTAATTTTGCAAGTTTTTTGCCAAAGAGTTTCCCAGCTCTTTACCATAGAGGGTTTGGCGGTACAGCACAGGTCTCGAGGGAAACAAGACTTAAGGTATGAGTCAACACCACAATGAATTGCTGCTTTAGCAAGTGAGTCCGCTTTTTCATTACCAACAATCCCCAAGTGACTGGGGATCCAAGCGAGTGCGACTTGTTTACCTGATCGGTGACAAGAGTATAGAAGCTGTTTGATCTGTAGAATTATGGGGGAGTTATAACGGGAACGAAAAGGGGATTTAATAAGGTCCTGAAGACAGCTTAAAGAGTCCGAAAGAATTAAAATTTTGTTTAAACTGTGGGATTCAGCGAATTTGACAGCTTCCAATAGAGCTATAGCTTCACCAGAAAAAATAGATGAGTGTGAGGAAATTTGGAAATTTAAGATAATTTTATATCTTGGAAACCACACAGCGGCACCCATAATGCTGTCTTCAGAGATTCTTGAAGCATCAGTAAACATAGTGAGCCAATCGAGCCAGTCCTCAGATAGGATCTTGTTTAATTTAATATTAGCACTAGGGTCGTTTTTGGAGATGCCAAGGCTGAGAATTACTTCTGGTTGAAAGACCAGTGAATCGTAGCTGAATTCGAATAAGGGGTTGACATTTGACTGGGAAAGAGAGATGGGCAAATCATTAATTTTTCGGAAGCTGTTGATGAGGAGAGGAGGATCCTTGTGGGCCCAGTAGCTAGAGGACCGAGTTAGGTCATAAAGAGTTTGTACAAGGGGGAGAAGGGGGTGGGATTTGGTTTGGATGGATTTGAAAAAGAATCTGTCAGCGAGGTATTGTCTGCGTAAGGAGAGAGGTGGATCCAGGCATTCTACCTGTAAGGCATTTGAGGGGGAGCATTTCATTGCACCTGCTATAATTCGAAGGCATTTGGCTTGAATTTTATCTAATTTACAGATAGCGATTTTATTGCATGGCTCCAAGAGGAAGCTGGCATAGTCAAAATGACTCCGAACTATAGCGTTATACAAAATTTTTTGGGTGGCTGGGTGAGCGCCCCAACGAACCCCAGAGAGAGCACGAAGGACATTAACGCCTTTTTCACATTTTTTGCTAATATAGTCGAGATGATGGAGGCCAGATAGTTTTGAATCAAGAATTATACCAAGAAATTTAACTTTGTCAGAGACCAAAATTGGAAGATCCTCAATATAGAGGTTAACAGGCCGCCAATAATTATAGGCAATGACAGTACCTAACAAAAGAATAGCTGTCAAAATGAATGTCAACATTTGCCTACAGAAAATGAATCCACAAAAAAAACGAAAATATGTAGTCAATTTTCACAATCCAATACACGAAATTCATGAATTAAAACAACTGCAGCCTCACAGCAACTGACATTCAGAACAATAATTACGTAATGTAATAAAGTCGCATTGAACAAACACGAATTATTCAGAAGCAATCCGTGTAAATTCCGATCATCCATTCGTGTCTGTTCAATGCAATAATTTACTGCCTGATACCTATGTGATATGGAAACAGATGACTAAGGAACGCAGATAATTTAATTTAAAGTCCACAGATAACGTATAAATTCAAGTGATTAAGGAGGTAGAATTATAATAGAGTGTAAGAATGTATTAAACCAGTGTTTTTTTTTTCTTATCTAAAACGCTCGCCATGTGTTTAGCGTATCAAATTTATATACTAACAGGATAAAAAGAACTATAGATTTTAAATAATCGCAGATAACAAGACATTATTTTTTTATAACTACAACCTTGTTGGTTATTATTATGTAATTTGTGACTGGCCAATAATTATAAAAAAAAAGCAATATAGCCATAAAGTTTTATTTTTCTTAACTTTTTTTCAGTCTTAAATGGTTTTATTACTTTTTACGTAAACGATTCGGTCATTAATTTCGGTCAAAATGACATTTATCCTCCTTTTAGTAAATATTCTAAAATTATTATAATTACTACGAATGCGGAACTCAACAAAAATATGGACCAATAAGTAATTAGAAGTAACGTTAATTTAACACATTCAGTGCGTAAGAGCAATATGTTAACTTACTCCCAGTGCGTTACGAACAAATACTGTTCGTACGTACTTTGCCTGCAGTGCGTTACGACCAGTATTTTGACGTACCAGGACCTGACTTCCAGGGTCTATAAAGACGTGGAAACTCATCCTACTAACTTTTTTATTTTTTTAATTACTAGGTTATATTCCTACTTATACTCGGCTGCGGTAGCCTGGGGTTCTGATTGTTATTTTTAAAAATATATGACTTTTTCCAAAACATTGATTTACGACCATATATTGGACGTTTAGCATAGGAACAAAAAAATCATAGTGATGGGATTAATCGATGATACTTCAAATAATTTTTATCGATATATTATTTATTAGAATCACACCACACAAATTTAACTTAATTATTTAGGAACATTTAAGTAAGGAATGTTATAAAAACTGTGACAATATTGAATATTATGTAATAAACAAAATAAAATTTCTTGGTATATAGCAAACAATGAACAAAAATATTTTTATCTTATATGTTACTTAACAATCTATGGCACTTCTTAATTTTAACAGAGATCACAAATTACTTCGGAACATTAATTCGAAAAATTAATTTTTCGTGATCGTTTCATTTTTGAAGACGTGCAAAAATTATCGATACGCGAGTTGTCTGCAGGCAGAACTAGTGCGAACTGAATCTCGGCGCGGGCGCAGGGGAAGAGTTGCGGGGTTGGGGGGGTACGTCAAAATACTGGTCGTATAGCACTAGACGAAAGTAATTTCCTTTCTATGCGTTACGACCATTATTTTGCCGTACGTTTTTACTTCAGATTATTGTTCTACTAGAAACAAAAACAATGGGAATATCACTATCTCTTTCCTAAGTGTTCTAGAACATAGAAATATCACCCCCGCACAGAGCGTAAAACAAGGACAGAGGGCTGCCGCACAGTCAGAAAGTCAAATACGACCAATATGTGGTCGTAACGCACTGAATGTGTTAAAATGTAGGTACCTATCTACAGATTACATACTCTTTGACAATTACGAATGAATGGCATTCACAGAGTTGTCCATACAATGACGGCTGTGAAAGCAATTTGTAGCCATTTTAATTGATCGTGATTCAAAAATGTGGGTGTATTTATTGACGAAATGGCGGGTTTTATCATCACATAATCGCTGCTCGGAGGCACTTCTTCCAAAGTAAGACTGTTGTATTTGTGGAAGCGAGATGACGTTCTACGTCGTGTAGTATGCTGTCTCGCTTCCTCACGTCTGCTATCTTACTTTAAAAGGCGGTGGTAGGCTTGAATGATGTATTTAATTTCGATTTACACCCGAGTGTAAATTGTCGCGCTTATGAAAGGAAAATAAAGGGTCCTATTATCATTTTCATGATCTCCAATCTCTATGAAATGTTATGGTTATGAGAATATTTTTGCCCCGTCCATAATGTTCCTGTGTATGGGATGCTAAGAGTATTTTCATTAAAGTTAGGACTTTAAAACGTACTCGTAATATGGGCGATTTACAAATTTTCACTTCTGCAACTTAGGGGCTTTTAATTTAGTTTTAAGTAAAGTAACGTATAGCGTGCTCTTAAATTAATGTTTATTTAGGTAATAATTAATTTACAAAGCAAAATAAATAAAATATGTTCTATACTGAATTAAAGTTCTTTTAGCCTATGAATGCGATGCAAAACTCAAAGATGAGGTTTTATTTAATCATACTTTAACTCATTTTACAAAAGATGTTTCTTTTTGTTTAAGCACATATTTAATAATAAAAACTAGAGTAAACACTATTTAGGTAAGTACATATTTGCTCCGATGCAGCCTCTTAACTAATTAGTGTCCCGTATAAAGTAATGAGTCCGGCTAATGTAATTGCTTCTAAATTGCAACTAACCTACAAGATTAACGGAATATCCGCCATTTTAGACTTTGCAAGTGATCAATTATGTAGCCTGAGTTAAGAGCTAAAATATTTGATGCGATGGAGAAGCTTGGATGAATTTTGAATGTTACGTCCCTAAAGTTCTTGAAGTTAATCTTACTCTAAATGCGTAGCGTAAATAGGTAGTCTGGGAATGATTAGTCTGTTCCTCTTAGCCTCTTTTCTAAGCCTTTTCCAAAGTTATGTCGAAATAGGTTTCAAAGCTTATTGGTTTCAATTGAATACTTTGTTTTAAATACCGACTTCTAGTTTTTTCTTGTGCTCTAGATTCCATTCCAATATAAATAATTGCTTCAAATTTTGTTTTTTTGACATTGAATCCCCCTTTTTGTTACCTATACGAAACTTTCTTGCAAATCGTACGTAATAAGAAATAACGAAGAAACTTCTTCAATTACTAAGTTGTTAATGAATTCTGAACGAATTAAAGTTGATAACTGCCTAAGATTTCATGAATTTTCCAGTAATAATGATTATTAATTTGTTTTCCAGTTCTGGGCCAACTCTAACGAATGCGTAAAGAGAAATTTTAAGGGTTTCGCGTGATCTTAGTGCTGTTGTATTTACTGGCAGGAGATATTAAGTCACGGACCAGGAATACCCGGTCGTCACCGCCCTTGTACCCCTTTTCCTCATCATTAGTAGTCAATATATATTTAAATACAGTCGCTTCTTGCGTCAGTCTCAGGCTCATCTTTCTACATCAAAATGCAGATTAAATAGGTAGAATGCTTTAAAAGAAACATTATTTTACCTATAGGTAACACATCAGTATTCAGTATTGCAACTGTGGGAACCTGGAGCAGGTCGCTAAAAGAAATGAAAAATTGAGTGTTTGTGTTTCTTTCCCTCATAATACAAGTCTCATGTATACTTTGTACATAAAATCCTAAAACAGGGAGTTCTTTGTAAAAAATATTGTCCAATATATCGACGTGCATTTCGGGATACCAGGAAAAAACGGTGCTGTCTAAAAAGAGGGATAACCTTATCACAAAATATGATTAATGGACGAAATGTATTGATTGACGGGGACACACAATTCTTAATACATTTTAAATATCCGTTTTATCATTTCCAGGTTTGCCAGTAATTTTCCCTAATGGCCGATCATTTTGAGGTAAAATTGTTAAATGATTTTTGGGCTATTTCGATATTTAATTGAAATCTTTTCGATACAGTGAAAGTAATTGAAAACTATAAATGTATGGGACTTAATTTTGTAACTAAAGTTAAAAAAGTTATGTTACCTACTTGCTAATAGCGTAAATAGTTTTTTTCGAACCGACTTATCTTTATTCTGTAAAATAAACAAAAGAAAAAAAGTCATACTTATTTAAATCCTTTCAGTCCAACAACCAACACGCCTACAAATAAAATACAGCAATCGTTAAAAAGTAATAAAACAGCCAACTTTACAATGTCCTTTACTTTTCCGGATCGACGGTGATTTCCAAAAACGTTTTCACTTCGTTCACGAGTTTCAGAAATAAGTCTTCAGGGAGCTCTTTCAGTTGTTCTGCTATATCCGATATCAATGTACGCATGTGGGGCCCTAACTTGGCACCACTCCGCGACCATTCGAAATAATAGCTCAAGAAGGAATGGAAGGGATCAACTTTCCTCTTGCTGTACAAATGATCCATATCGGACAGAATAGCAAAGACCAGCTCCACGTCTCTTCCATTTTCCGTATATACCTTTGTAGTTATCGAATTGAATCTGTCTTCAACTGTCTTCTGGATAGACAGTAGAACTTCTTTTGCTAGAACATCATCTGAATAAGCCATATCGTTGAGTATAATTTGCATTTCATTCCCAGTTACATCGCTTAGGTGGCTGTAAAACTTTGAGTCTAAAAACACTTCAGATACATAACGAACGAAATTCTTTACTTTTGCTTCTTCCATATCTTTGAACGACGAAAATAAGATATTTAAAGATTTCGTGCATTCATGTGACTTGGAGCAGATTTCATATTCCGCACAAAGCTTCAATTCGTACTTGCTCTCCACCGTAACTGTTGCTATGACGAATTTCTGTGTCAACTTCTTTTTAACCAAATCGATGTCTGCTTCTGTACCTTCTAACCTGTCCGTAGCGAATATAATAGCCGCTGTTTGAAACATAATACTGATCTTCTTGATAACTTCGATCCACAGGTAAGGCCCGCTCTCTTGTGAGCTCTTTAAATTTGCAGTTCTGAGTACCTTCCTTATCTCACGTAGACATTTCTTTAATTCTTCTTCAAAGATTAACGGCTGTTGTAATTGTGGTCCCTCATTTAGACCCTGACTTAGAATTTCTTCGAAAATGCCTTCTATGGACCTCGTCAAAAACGTAATGTAGTCGTTTAGGAACTTCTCTAATTCGCCGTCGCAAAACTGTAGGTCTCTACACAGGTATGTTGATTTGATTATAATGTAAAGTACATCAGTTTCTGTCGAGTATGACATTGACCGTCGACTTGCTGCTGGTAAGTAGTTCGTTCCTATGTAGCGTGACAAAGTATCCATTACTTCTTTACCGAAACTTAGTGATCCTTGCATGTTGACTTTGACCGCATCGATGAGCGGAATTACAGCTGGAAACATTTTATTTTTGCAGTTATAATGTAACTAAAGATTGAATTATTAAATAAAGACTTTAAAAAATATCAACAACTTGATTGAATGAAATAAACACAACTCATAAAGAAATAAATGTATTTTTTTTTTACGAAAAATCCTTACCAAGAACAGCAACCAAATACTTTTTATAAATCATTCTCGGTTTATAACAATTTTGTTCAGAAATATAAGCTGTTCATTTTATGACCCATAAAAACGTCGACGTCATTTTATCTTAAACCAATTCAATATTGTTCGGACATTTAATTGGTTGCTCGTAAAGAACAGTGAAGTAACGTTAACCACTCAACTAGAAGCAGAAAATAAAATAAATGAAACGTTCTCAAGGAACAATAAAGCACTTAGTTGTATTAAATTTAAAACGAAACACTTTAAAAATTTATTCATGTAGTAACAAGATAAAATTTTATAAAAGGTTAGAGAAAAACATGCAAGTTGATGATTTTATTTTAGTAAAATGTTGTAAAATGTGATGGAAAAAATATTTATTGTTACTTTGTTGTATCCAAACGCAAAGTGATAACTTGTGTGTTTTCCCTAAATATTAAGTTATCGTTAAACATTAATTTCAACGATATTTAAAATTAAACAAACGTTTATAAATAGGTTGCAACAAATAACAACATTTTGTTACCTGTGGCTTGATCCCAAATGACAAGGTTCCAAATATTTTTGTAGGTGGCGCTAGTGTCGAGATCTTGTGTTATCTGTACTAACGTTTACATTTGACGTCTCCCGTAGCTGTCAGATCTTTTTCTTTCGGCCATTTTCGCCGAAAGTTTGGTGTTCGCTTTAGGTCACGTATCTTTTCGTGGCCTTTAGATCACTAGTATAAAACTCGTTCAAGATGGTGCAGAAGAAGGTAAAAGCCATGTGCGTTTAGTTAATTACTATATTTTTATTGGAAAAAGTGATATTACCGTGAAGTTTACATCGTAACATGTTTGTGGGACTGGCGTTGTTTTTGGAGTCAAAACTTGTTAATATTGTTATGTCCAGGTATATTGATCAGTGATGCATTTTAATTGACGAAGTTCTATCAGTTTTTAATCCTTTATTATCTTAATTACTTGCAACTGTGAAGAAATGTTTTAACTTTCAAATCAACTAACATAACCTCAAAACAATGCCATGATGTCTGCTCGAGAGTGTTATTTCTAGTGATAACTTGTACTTCCGCTGCCGGTGACAACGTGCTTAGTACGCTAGCACATGACTCAAGTTAGTTTATTATAATTTCAGCCTAAGAAGAAGGTAGGCAAGAAGGTAGCGGCCGCACCTTTGGTCGTGAAGAAAGTTGAACCTAAAAAGATTGTGAACCCACTCTTTGAGAAGAGGACCAAGAACTTTGCTATTGGTAAGCTAATTGTCATTATTTTATATCATTTAACCTATATTTACAAGAGATGCTAAATGTGTTTTGACTGTTTTCATTGTTACAAACAGCGCCAAAGTTAATTTGGTATTTTGATTTACTTTACTCTCAAGTAGTGTTATAGGTTATTAAATACTTTAACTTGGCGTTTGATTAGTATTAGAATGAAATTGAGACTAAAATGATGTAAACCTTACTCCGAAATACCATGTGGTTACAAAATATACGAGCTTTTTAACACTGATTAGTCTCAATTCAACAGTTCAACTGAATTATTTTACTGTTAATTATTATTCGCCAAGTTTCTCTTGTCAAGAGCATGTTTATTCTGTTAGTAACTTAATCAAAACAAAACATTTATGTTAACTTTCACTAAATTTCACATACTTACAACTACACAGTCATACAAGGTTACTTAATAAACCATACTTACTGTTGTAATTGTCATCAGGCCAGGACATCCAACCCACTAGGGATCTGTCCCGCTTCGTGAGATGGCCCAAGTACATCCGCATTCAGCGCCAGAAGGCAGTGCTCCAGCGCCGTCTCAAGGTGCCGCCACCAATCAACCAGTTTACCCAGACACTTGACAAGACCACAGGTTTGTTAGCATTATTCTATTCAAGATAGTTATTTTACTTTTTTATACTAAAATAGTGTGTTGATAGATGAATGATGAAAAAAATGTGAATGATGTGTTTACTTCACAATGTATTGTGCTTCAAAATTAATTTATTTAATGTGCAACTTAGCATTAAATATTCGAAGGCATCTAAAGTGGGTTACTTTTACCTGTTACTGTGTGCAGTGTAAGGCAGCATGACAGTCTAAAATTATTAATAAAGGATGCATAAAATGCCTCCATATAGTAATTAAGTGTTCCGTCAATTCTTGCATTGACAATTTCAATGATTATACACACTATTTTGATCAGTAATTTCAGTTTTGAACTACCATGATGATTACCGAATGCAACGATGAATCACTATGATTATCATAAAAATATACGAGCTTTTTAACTCTGAAACAACATTCTACATAACTTAACACTGTAGTGAGATATTTCCATAATTTCAAATAGGTTAATTTGTGTTTCAGCCAAAGGTTTGTTCAAGATCTTGGAGAAATACAGGCCAGAGACTGAGGCAGTCAGGAAAGAGCGCCTAAAGAAGGCTGCTGAAGCTAAGGTAAGAATTCCATAAAAACCCTGGTAGTTAATATGATTAGGGACATAGTTATTTGTTTATGTACTATAAACAAGTTCAAACATCAATTTTGTAGTAGCCATTTAATTATTTTGCTAGTAAGTAAATGAATTTAATGTTTATGAATATCAGATTAAGTCAAGTCAATTCTATTGTTTTTGCCTTAATAATAAAAATAAAGAACAGGAAGTATAATCTTGTTAGTTATCTTAATAAGTTGTTTTGACATTCATAACCTGTTGTAGTGAAATGAAAAATACTTTGCTGTTTGACTGTATTAACTTTTTACTTCTCTTGACATGATGCATAACAAACACTTCAGAATGCCATGAAGACCCTTTCCACCAAGATCTCTGATGCAATTCACTCCTCACACAACACAACCTCACTTGTAACACATTATACAACAGTAGCATACTCCCGCAGGTTGCCAAGAAAGATGAGCCTCCACCAAAGAGGCCAAACACCATCCGTGCTGGCACCAACACTGTGACCAAGCTTGTTGAGAAGAAGAAGGCACAGCTTGTCGTCATCGCCCACGATGTCGACCCCATTGAGGTGAGAATATCTTAATAAATACTGATAGATACATCAAACTAGTGTAGCTAATGTGCTGCAACCAGAAAAACTAGTTATTGAATACAGAATTAACAAATTAGCATCAGTACTTTATTTCACTTGCATATTGGTAGAGCATAGATGATCTTGATGATGAAAATATTTAATATAAATTTTGTAAAAGGTAGAATATTTCGACTTTATTTTGTTTTGATAAATCGTAAACTGTTTTAGTTGCTATGATGTTAGAATTTCTTCACCTGAGGCTTTAAATATAATAATATTTTTAGCTGCATGAAGATTGTTGACTCTGAGCTCAAACCTCAAACTTATAAATAAAACCACTACATAATATAAATGTAACCTCAAACTAATGTATATTATTTTGTTCTCAGCTGGTTCTCTTCCTGCCCGCCCTCTGCCGTAAGATGGGTGTGCCGTACTGTATCGTCAAGGGCAAGTCCCGTTTGGGAGCCCTTGTGCACCGCAAGACCTGCACCTGCGTTGCAATCACACATGTTAGTATCATTCTACTATGTTTTTAGATGCTCTATAGTTCAAAGTAAAGTTTTGTAATTTGTTTTTGTATTTTTAAGTTGCTGTATTTTGGAGTATCAGAAAAAAGTGCATGTAATGATGATTTATTTGCTATCAGACAGCCTTGCTGACAACCCTTCTACCACCAATAGATTTTATCTGAGGATGCCATTCAATTCAACTTTCAAACATTACAATTTTGTAAGAATTGTACTGACATAACTTTCCTCGTTCGCAGGTGGAGTCTGGCGACCGCGCTGCCTTCTCGAAGGTGACGGAAGCCATCAAGACGAACTTCAACGAGCGTTATGAAGAGCTCCGCAAACACTGGGGCGGCGGCGTCCTCGGCAACAAGTCCAACGCGCGTATCGCTAAGCTCGAGAAGGCGAAGGCTCGTGAGCTGGCGCAGAAACAAGGCTAAGCCTTAATAAAGTTTAAGACCTAAGTTTTTGAGTGTTTCCTTTCGAAATCCTTTATCCACGTTAGTTGGTTAGTCTGAAGAACAATAATTACTATTTCAATTCAGTGAGGCAGGCTTTTAGGCAAACTTCATTGATTTGACAAATACTAGAAAACTTGCTACATATCTAATTTACTGCAGTTATAAACGAAAGCTATTAACATTAAACGCCTTCATCTCGTTCTGTGCCCATCAGGGTCCATAATTTATATTTGCACCTCGTGTATAATATGGAAAGCAATAAATTATACAGACCATGTTTCACTCACGGTAAGAGTGAATGATAAATGGTTTATTAGTAAAATGATTTACGAGTGGAACTTGAACTTCGATATGACGTATATTTTGAAGTAAATTTGATGGATTTTGAAATAGTACACTGCCATGTCTCGATTTATTTGTGAAATGAAGTTTTACTGCCATCTGTCGATAAGCTTTTGAACTACAGCAATTAACTAGGCAGTGATAATTTTTAATATCGTAAATAGATGGCGTTGCTCAACACAAAAGTGAACAATTTTAAAAATAGATTTTTTATTTGCTTTATATACATAGTTGCTTAAATTATGTTGTTTCAAATATTTGTTGAATCTCAACAGAATATAGGTCGAATTAGTGACTTAATCAACAAAATTGAGCGGTAGAATTATTCATGTTCGTTAATTCTGAACGCTCCTTAACATAAACATTCATTGAGTTCGGAACTCACTCGTAATGGCACCATCAATGTAAATTATTTATGAGGTAACGTAAATAGTCGTAAATTCGTCAGATTTAATGTAATTATGTTTGTTATACATTTGGGAGTGTTAAACATTTTACACGAGCGCAATTACAGGTGTGTTAGAAGTTAAGCGGCGTTTACGCTGCGAGAAACACCTAGACCGAATTAAAACCCTAGTATTTTTCTTGTTTAAAATACTCTGATGAGGAGTAATTTAATTCCTAAGAGTTCTTAATACATTTTAAAGGAGCTAGCGTCAGTACAAGATTAAAACAAAATAATTCCTGATACTCTAAATTTTAATTAAGAGTAGGTAACTATTTTTCCAAGCTTTGAATTTCCAAAATTTACCTTGTATACCTGAGTCTATATATACAGACATTCACGTCCTAAGCACTAGTTAACTATGACATGGCTAGACTGAACACAATTAATAGCTTCTTTCACACTTGACAGAAATGTATTTCATGTTGTCAATATTTATAAATGACTGGGAACTTCTGTCGATTCAAATCAATGATTTGTTTAACGAGAATGTGACTACTCTGTGTGAATAGGAAATCTAACGATCATGTAATCAAAAGGTATTGATTTAGCATTATCCAGTTTGCCTTATAAGCGTGACCAACTTATTCTAGTTTCTTTCGTGTAGATCCAATACTTATACTTACTTAGACAAATAACATTAATTATCGTTAACTAAAAGTTGTAATTGAGAAGTACCTTTTTTCTCTGTCACTTCACGGAAGGCTTCTTAATTTAAATGGGGAAATGACGTGCTCTAAAATCAAAATCTCCGTAATTCGAACTTTTCGTCACGAATAGTTTGTCTATAGCATTCTTGTTACAAAATCAGCCAAAGCACTCCAATAGTAATCTGCCTAAATGATAAAATAATTTCACCCTAATCCATAGCTACAGCTGAAATAGCCTTTTCAGTGGCTCAATAGATAAGGGCGCAATCGTCGGCCGGATGATCCTTTCATTGCCAAAAGCCTTTGTGCCCGCATTCTTTGCATGAAGAGAATGGTCGCTCACAGGGTTTTTTACCTGATTATCTGAAAAATGGCTCTTTTAAGTGTAAAGTACGGTAAATTGAGGTGTGGAAATTATTTCGGTTCGAGTTTTTAGAACATGGTGGTGGAGAAAAATAAATAGGGCATGGCGACGCATAGTTCAATTATTCTCCTGCGTGCCGTGCGAGCCGTAATTTTTTAAGTTTTTTTAAATGGCTTTTGGGTAGTTTTTTTTTCGATTTACTGAAAAGGAATAAAATATTTCTAGACTAGGGGTATTCCATTAAGTTTAATAAAAACACCTCGAAACGGCATTATTTTTTGTATTTTTTTGCTGGGTAAATTAAACTATAGGTATAAAACAGATTCTCCATTTCTGCAAGGCCATTCTTTTCTTCTAAAATACGACCACAAAAACGTCATAAACATTTCTTCCCGAAAAGTCTTCGGAAACAACAGGTATCTAATAAGTTTCCCGTGTTTGCTCGTAGTGGGAGCTAAACGGTATTAATTCTAAGAGTTGGCTCTATGCCAGGGCAAGGCAGGTGGTGCATAGTCCACAGATAACGTATGGGTTATAAGTTCACCGCGCGCCAACTTGCGACACCCAGGTCAAAGGTTTGTCTATTTCATAACACGACTTGTCTATGAAAATAGTTTCGAATTCGAAATTTAATTTCCGTATTGGCGCATCATATTATTTGACATTTTGCCGTTGAGCGACTAACGTAGGTAAAAATGGTTGAATTTACTTACATGCATTCTTTTCTATTTTTCAGGGATAGAATTAGAACTTTGTGCTTCATATCATGGTAACTAAGCAACCTGTGAAGGCTTAGTTATCTAACTAAGCATTTAGAAATAAGAACCTATCTGTAATGTTCAAATTATTAACTGATGGTTATACGAGTATATTTACGGCGGCACTATTTTACAATTTTATTATACATGATATTGTAACAATTGATGTTCTAACACAATAATAAAAAAATCTAATCAAAATTAGCTTTATTTATAGGCGTACCAAGTATACCGAAGTAATAATTATTTGCCCACGCGTGTCCTTTACAGAAAAAAAGCACATGTCTAGTATATTTACCTCCCCATCTATTACAACTGTTTGATAAGAACTGAATAATTCAAATAAATTATATGCTTTACTTTTTTGTCGTATTTTATGATAAAGCCATTAAAGGCAGCTCAAGCTGTCATTATAATAAGTTATTCATTTACAAATAACAACGTTTGGGGCTAATCAAAGAGGTCTAGTCTAGATAGGTTTTAAACGTAGTCTTTAAAAATACAGACAGATTTGTACAGTTATTGACAACAAGCATGACGTGGCCTAGTCTGGCTTTTTTTTGAGGCGGGGGAATCCTCATGGACACCCACCTCCTCGGGGGAGGAAGTGGGTAGTGTCAGACCAACCGACCAACCTGACCAAACTTAAACCGCCACGCAACATCTGCCGCGTTTGGTCGGTAAGCGGCAATGCTTTGCAGTTCATCACCCAGGCCTAGTCTGGCCTACCCTTCCCCTTTATTTACTGGTTTATTTAACTTCTTTCAGCCCCTATAGAAGTCTTTAATTTTTTGCTGTTGCAGTACTGTTGTCGGGAATTATGGAGTAAGTTCTAATTGTGATTAATTTATAAAATTCTACTAATATTATAAACGCGAGAGTTTGTAAGTATAGAAGAAAGGATGTTTGTTACCCATTCACGTTCAAACGGCTGGATCAATTTTTATGAAATTTAGTATGGAGTTAGCTGATACCTTGGACTAATACATACTATACTCCATTTGTTTAGGTAATTAACTTAATGTAAACAATTTTGGTATGTCTTTTATACAAAATGTCATCTTGAAAAATGGAAAGTAGGTTTTTAACTTGAAACACATTCTTTTTTTCTAAAGCTATAGATATTTGATTTGTGAGTAGTAATATCTGTATTATGAATAGTTTTTTGGATTAAAAGTAATGCCAAGATTTTTTACCTTTAGTTAATTACCTAAACAAATGGAGTATAGGCTACTTTTTAACCGACTGAGTCAGAGAGGGTAATTTTTTTTGCAGCGGGGGAAGTAGCAATCCGTATTTCCCAAGTAGGTAGTGTACGTACCGTGTATTTATTCCCGTAATAATATGACACCTACGTTGACAGACAATACTCCACCTATATAAAAACACCTTTCTTTATTTGTGAAACATTTAATCCAAAAATAATGAGTTCCAAAAACAACTCGGAACAAGAACGAATATCTTTTTCAGAACAGTTTCCTACCAAGCACCTCTTAAAGGAATATTGCAGTTGTGGAAGGGAGACGCCGCTCTACGCCGTGTAGTGCGCTGTCACGCTTCCACAAATACAGTAATTCTTTAAGAGATGTCTGGTGGTAGACGGCAAGCTACCATACACCTACTAATTTCTCTAATTGTGGCAAGCGGTGTGGGCGAGCGAAGCCGCGGGCGAATGCTATTGTTAATCTTAGACAAACATGTAGGCTTCTTATAGAGCGAGGCTTACGTTGTGTTGGTTCTCAAAACAGATTTGTTGATTCTAAACAAAACAAGCAGTTTATACTAAAATTACCCTCTTGAAAATTGGGAAACTTCATATACTTAACTAGCAATTTTCGTTTTAACAAAATATTGGTTTTGACACTGGGAGAGTTTCAAGGGTCCCAACGATACTTATGCATACGCTTTTATCGCCAACAAAATGTTTTACAGTTTGATTTAATATATTGTATGTCTTTAGATACAAATAAATATATATATTTTTTTTGGCAGTCGTGTAATACGGTATTTATTTAGGTAGCTATACAATAAGTCCCCTGAATTTAGTAAGCTAGTAAGTCTCCTTAGAAACCAATACTAAAATTTCTTGGAAAATAAGAAAAGTTGGCTTCCCAACTCTTATTATAATACTACAGTTAAAAATATTCAGTAGAACTTCTAAAGGATATTTATACTTACTACATAATTAAAGGCAGAAATTCAACTTAATTTCCCACTGTCTGGTCGCATTAGTTTAGTTAAACATTACATTGTTCTGGGCCGAGTCAGTCGCCGGTAAATAACAGGTGTTACAAGATTCGTCCGACCTTTGTACGGTGCACAATGAGAAATAATTGCTTTTCTCTCTGTATCCCGTAGCAAATTGCTAACACATTGTAAAGTAATTCAATGTAGGTAACCGCCTTGGAAATTTTAATACAATTATGGTCCTGTATTTAATACGGTAGATGTTGTAAATGAGGTAGACAAGTTATCTACATTTCTCCGTGTGTTAACGCTGACAAATTGTATTGAAATGTCAAGTTAAAGTAACATCAGTTGCCAAAAAATGATCGTAAGCTTCCAAAATTGTCAGAAAATGTTTTAGGACTTAGTTATTCTAATCATCATCTATCATTCTAATTATCTAGACAAATAGAAGCAAGACACTAGGCTTACTCTGGAATTAATTTCAATTTCGATAAAAGGTCAACACTTAATTAGTAGATATTATTAATATAGGAGTCGTTTGACTCCTAAATTGTTTTGTTTTCGGTTAGTTCCTCTTAAAGGTTACCTACATAATATTGAAGTCTTTTTTCTGTAAGATAGGTACTTAAAAAGAGTCATCATTCTAATATTCTTTCGTCAGTATCTCCCCACATTTGGTTATGTGGCAAATTGGTACACACATCCCTACGGATTCAGAATTCACAGTTCTTCTTATTATCCCATAGTTCACGCACAACCTGGGGTTAGATTTTAAACCGCCTAGGTATATTATGTGGCTTTAGACACCCTTGTAAAATTATCAGGTGTGCCCATTTTCTCAACCCGTTTCGTTTCTCCATTTTAGTGTGTGATAGTTCCATTGTAATACGAATAAATCCGAAAAGAGATTGGTATATAATATATGGGGACGTAAACCGACAACATTAGATTTGGCTGCCCAAAGGGCATACAACAATCTATACTATCACTCCATATCTAGAAGGGTAACCTCAACGCCGACTTTAGACTTCTAGTCTCCATAAAGTCTCCATAGTCCTAAACGTTAACGCCTCGGAAGTGTTAATACCCGCTTATAGGTCTAACTTATGGCCACTTAAGGCCTATTGAAGCCATAAAATCCAATATTTTATTACGACTTTACTGCGAAAGAGGTGGCGAACAACCTACCTTTTTGGGAACCTCCTTAAATAATATTGGCTGTTTAGGAACTTATATTGTTACTTAATCATCGTTTTTGTGTAACGACTTTGTAATCAGATTTCAAGATTAACCTGATATGACCTTAGGCGTTAACGACAGCCATATTCTTTTTGTTACCTAACACTATCTAAGCAAGCCTAGTTACAATATAAAAATGTTTAAACTTTGTGTAAGATTAAGTGCCCTAAAGTTTTGGTGGAGGCAAGTAAAACATAGGTAACTAGATGTTTTTACACATCTAATTATGTTCTTTTTGGTGGAATTTCTAACCCTTTTTTGAGCATCTATAGATACTATGCAGTTAGCCTGAGCGTAGGCTTTAAGGGATCATTGGACTATAAGAATATCATTTATTATAGCCTTAAGTAATGTATAAATGTGGGTCTTAAAATATTTTGTTCCGAACTCTTAGTTAATCTAACATGTATTTTTTTGTTTTAAAATTGCAAATTTTGACATTTATCAAATCTGGGCTAAGATAAGGGCCTATGCACATGATGTATCTTATATCGTAGTTCTGCAATGCATGCATTAGCCACGCGCGTTTACCTAACGCGCATATTAGCGTAGGTATCGCGATTGTTTATGGATTGCATTGTCGGCAAGTCGCGCGTCGTTTGCGCGTCACCTGCACGTCGTCAATGGCGCGAATCAAAACTGCTATGCATTAATGTGCATGGGCCCTAGAAACAAATTATATATAGTAACTAGATGTTGCCCACGACTTCGTACGCGTTTTCCCGCAAAACAAAAAAATGGGGATGAAAATTATATGTTGGCCGATTCTCAGACCTACTCAATATGCTTACAACATTTCAAGAGAATCGGTTAAGCCGTTTGGGAGGACTACGGGAATGAACATTGCGACATGAGAATTTTATGCCTAAGATTTTACAGAGTAGATATTCTGTTATCCATGAGTAACTACGAAAAAGGGAGAAATTTACTCTTCTATGAGATTTTGGAATGTAGAGAAAAAATCGTCTGCTCAAATAAATGAATAATAAAGAAACTGATTTTTAATATAAATAAACTTTTAACTATGTTCAAGACATTAAGAGGACTTCAAGCGCTAAAGACTCATCGTGAATTAATTGAATGTTAATTAATTGTTGAACAGTTAACATAAACTTTAGCCCTTATTTGTACTCGACTTTATCAAAATAAATTAATGTCTAAGGAGTTACTATTAAATTTAGGCTATATTGTATTATTTTTAATTTTCGCCCACCCTAACCCTCAGTTTTAGTAAGGTAAAATATTTTAGAGATACGAGAATATATACGAGTTTTGCCTACGACTTCGTCAATCAAAGGGTAATCTGGAACGATTGACAAATACGCTTAACGTAGGAGAAAACAGATTCAGTTGTAACAACTAAAAATAGAACAAGCGGAAATGGCGAATGACGCGCTCAATCCGTCTGCGTTTCTAATTGCATCCTAACTAACAATCAAGAAATTGTCAACGGCTATTATACAAACTTAATAATAAACGCCGCTGTTAATGGTTCCGTACTCGTTGTGTAGTACGCACGCGCCGAACCATCGTAAAATGTAACAGGTACTGTGGACTCTATGGACGCTTTCGCTCAGTCGCGAAATGTCGGGTAAGCCGCGCAGGCGTGTCGCCTGTGCCTCGCACATTAATCCCACCATCATAAAATAAAAAAAATCAAAACGTCAAATAATCCCGCCAACAGTTGAATTGATTTTCTAAAATGGAATTCGATTTTTGCATTGATGGGAATTCAATATGGCGTAATTCTGTGGAGATGTTACGAGTTGTAAGTGGCGTGTATTGACTTATCGTGTTTTGTTTTGTGATAATTGTGATAGCGATGCCAAGTGGATATGGGTGTGATAATGATAACTGTTTGTGGGATTGGATTGCTCAATGCGTCGGGCTCTACGGTGAGTTTCACGTTGCAAGCTGTAATATAAGGACGGAGCTTTATGCCCACATGATTAGTATTTTAAGTACCAAAAATGTAATAACGGACAGGAAATTCAAATTTGAAAACTTTTACCTTCGGTATAAATTGCCAAACTTACGACGTTAGTGGCAGAATGATAAGAATCCTTTAATTGATTGGTTTATTCGACACAGGTATACTTACTACACATATCTACTTGAAAGCTCTTTCGAGCATGCATTTATCAATTCCAACTACTAAACTTTATCTCAACGAAAACAGTAGGTACTTAGAACAAATTACAAGACCATCTTTGACCACAGCTTATTAAAAGTACAATTTTAAAACCTGCAAACTGTAATACTGCATTTGCATAAATCTGAATCAGAAATGAAGTAGCGAGAAAAATGGGATTAAAATGGACAACTGTTCATTTAATTTTATCTTCTTCTTTTCATTAAAAGAACTGTAACAAAAAAATCTACAAGTTCAAGTTCTGTGTCCATGTATTTAGATTCAGGCTATTTAAAGTTAGACTGGACAATTTGTGTTTTAGTAGACTAGAGAATTGAGTAATTATATTACTCTGGATGCATATACAAGGGTGTGTATGCCTTCGGGACGTCTAGGGGTCACGTAGGCTCGTCCTAGGAGAAAGCTTTAAGGATTTAACGCCCAAGATGACTTTAAGGTCAGTTGTAAATGCCGGGGTAGGTTATCGAGATCTTTGGGATTTTAGAGGATGAAATTTTTGAATAACTATGTGGTTAGTAGTGTGCAAGCTATGAAATTGAATCAATATTCTGATGATATGTGATTCTTACAAGACGTAAGTTTTTCCACATAAATACACAGGGATGGAAATATCTTAACTTTAGAACATGGAGAATCGCAAAGACGCTGTTTAGCTTGTAGGTCTAACCGAAATACTCGAACGGAATATTTTAAAAAATCTTATTAAATTAACCGGATGGTGATAAATCAGGGTTGTTTGTATATTACGATACCAGAAATTAAAATTCAAATAACATTGGACCGTTTCGGAGATTGATGATTTTTTGGGTCCCTATCTACCATGCACCATATACGCATATTTACTAATATCATCAAAACTCATTTAAATGACAGGGATGGTCCTATCTATCTAGCTACAGTTATCTCTGTCACTAAAACTATCACGGTATTGAAATGTCAAAGTACTCATGACTAAGTAAAAATCTCTGTCGCTAGCGCCTACCGTATTATCATTCTGATTTTGATTATGATTGTTCGATGGTATTAGCTAATATCAATTTATTCAAGAGCCAGTCTGTAGCTAAGTGCAAATCCTACAATCGTTAGTGTGAATAGAAACTTCTCAAATGTATGGAGATGTCAGGTCAAAGTCACGTGACGTGTTGAAATGAAATTTCATCTTCATGCAATTATGGGGTCTTTACTTAACTGTCGTTAACAATTGTAAAAATGTCTTTTGGCTGGAGGGGCAGATATTATGATTAAGAACATTATATTAATAGAAATCTTTGATATTTAAGCTTGAAATCCTGGAGAAACCTGCTGGAAAGTTTGGTTTCCAAAGCTCTCGGTATTAAACCATAGAATTTTTCAATCCTCCATTTTTGTAATAAGGTCATAAGTATGGTCCATTGTAGATTTTGCTCACATTTGCTGACGTCACACTTCAATATTCGCCGCCTCATTTTGATAGGACTTTTGTGTTCGTACAATAGACGTCTATTCAAAGGCATTGTGACGGTAGTGGAGCCACGAGGGCACTACATGATTATAAAAGGGATAATACATGCTCCCATTATACTAAAAACAGATGTCAAACTAGCAGGCAACGTAGAAATAAAATCTCATTTTGTTGAACAAGATTATGTTGAAAATAAAAGAAAGGATAATGTAGTTGAGACTGCCAAACTTTCTGTCTACAAAGAAAGTCCTTTTTTCAAGTAATCGCACGTCAATTTGTAAAGCAATGGTCACGCTTGATTTGACGCGATCGTTTTTCGATATGATATTATTTTTGGTCGAGGGTTGAATGAAAAATGGAATCTTAATACCTTATTCGACATAAAATATAGATATATCCCATTTCATAGGCGCATTAATAAGTAGAAATCGAACCCCTTGTCACTGTCGTGACAGACAACGCACGCTATCGAAAGAAACTTTGATATTTTTTAATTTATTTCGCAGCGAAGACGACATAATTGGCTTCACCTTATATTTCTTTTAAATTTAATATTAGAGCAAGGTGAAGATTCCTTAAAGTAAAATTCCAATGTTAAAGAAATATGTAATAGATATAAAAAATATGATAGATCTTTAAACGTCAACCCAGTAACCCAGTTCTGACTTTTGTTTGGCGTGGGCGGCTAACAGCTGATACGATTTTCCGTCATAAACCGGGATTAAGGAATAATAGAAATAAAGCGTTTTCTTCCAGAGATTTTCATTAATTAAAGATGAAAGGTGCAAGGTTTAATTGACGTGGTAAGGATGAGGCTTACGAGTTTGAAAAGCTCGTAAATCGCTTGCCCGAAATTGATAATTTTAATTTGTTTGCTGTCAAAACGTTTTGTAAATACAAGTGGTATCCCTTTTTAAGTCAGTCAGCTAATCGAAGCAGTTGGCAATCTGACTATCTTCATCGTTTCAATTTAAAATTGCCAATAGTAAGCTTAATTTGAATAGAGCCATAAAAACTTGGATTAAGCCAGAAAACAAATTACATCTTCAGTTTTTTCGCTTTTAGAATATTTGAAGATAGATTAGAGAGAAAAAAGAGCTAGATCTTAAAAAATATTCGCTGAGTATTTGAATAAATATTGTAGGACTAAGCAAATATTCACAAATTCTCCGTGTAATCATTATTATTTCATTAAACTTACTACTATATCCATCAACGGTACTTATATTGGATTTTATTCCGGATAACATTAATATATAACCAACAGACGTTTGTAATAACAATGGCCGTTCTTCCGGCAATATGCAACTATACTGTTATACAAACAAACATTCCTAATCCATATCGCGAGCTATTTAAATTTATTGTAACGTCTATAAAATTGTTTTTAAACTCACAAAGAATTTATAAAGTAAACATTGAAAGTTTGAAACATTTTTTTGTGTGTGCTGTTTCTATCTTGCTTTGTTCATAATTTCATTTAGTCATAACATCATAGTCTGGTCTTGTTTTATGGTTTTGATGGCAGGGCTAGCTGGTAGGACTGTTAATTTAACTATAGACACTGTAAAATAAAAAGAACACCTCATTGTGTTAGACCATAACCTTGACTTTCAAACTGTTATGGATATTACGAACACTTTTAAACCAGATTAAAATAACAAAGTTTTTATCTTTGTATTTATTTAGATTAGTAGGCATATCCTCCTTACTTTGAATGTTTACATAGTTTCAGTAAAGCAATGGATTTGTTTTGGAGTTTCAGTAAAGCTTGTAGCTATTTAAGCTCTTTTATAACTCTTTCGTGCGACGAAGTCGTGAACACATGTAAGCTGAACAAATCTGCTTATGAAAAGTAGACTTTTTTAGTGACACTAAAAACAATAACTAATGCTCCTCTGTTTATAAGAATAAACGAACTGCATGAACACACTGGAATGAAAACAGTCAAGGAAGAATTGGAACATAGAGTAAAAGCATATAAAACTCGCATAAACGCACATGCTAACACACTTGCGTCGGGACTATGTCACCCATTACATGACAGACGGCTGAAAAGACAACATATATGGGATGTTTGCTAATTCTAATTTAATATGAGTCGGCTTCCTCACTGGAGGAGCAGTTCTCGCCTGTCAATAATCTCCTACAACAAATTTGTTAAAGGCTGGTCAAGCCGATCGCAGATATAAATAATAATAAAAAAAAAAAAAAAAAAAAAAAAAAAAAAAAAAATGAAAAGTAGACTTGTGGAAAGAACTAGTTGAAGTATGATTACCTAGTTAAAATGTATTGAATTAAATAAAGATCCAGTGAAAAAAATTATGCAAGTACCACAAAAATTGGTACGTACATGGTAGATAAATATCCAGAAAAAAAATCGTTGACGACTATTTGTTTTAAAAAATAGTCATGCTGAAAGAATCAAAATATTTATTTGATGTAAGGTTCGCCTTCAACTGGTATTCCCATAATGCAAATTCAAAATACCTTTTTGAAACCACAAAGTTATTTAATCAGACGAAATTATATCAGTATCTCAAAACATCCATAATTTATGATCTGAAGTCAAGATGTCTTTCCTAACGATCCCTATTTACTTATAATTTCGATTGAAGGTCAAATTCCAATTTGGGAAGTCCATTTTAAGGCTTCCTAAATTTCCATATCCCTAAAGTTGTATCATGGAAATTCGTGATCTAAAATTAGATGCCGAATTGCCAAATTACCTTCAAATCTCAGTCAAATACTGACTCGTACACATAGACCTAAAAATTATAGAAGTGGCTGACCTATATGACGATAATGACAATACATACACAGCTGTAAGTACGTCCTCTACGTGGCTTAGCAACAGAATCGATAAAGTCCGACTATGGCATCCACTATCCTGTAATAATACCTCCATCTAATCACAAGGCTTCATAAGGGAAACTCCTCAAGATCGATCCTCAAACGAAAATTTAATCCTATTATAAACTGAGCAATTTCTAGTTTCATTTAGGCGAAGCCTGGTAGTTAGCAAATAATCTAATTATGTTATTACTTACTTAGTGGAAATCCCGCTTAATACTGTCACACAGGGATGTTGTGGTGCTCCGTATCCGTAACCGAAACATCTGGAATCCGAAAAAAAATATTTGTATCCGAATCCGAAATGAATGTTTCGGATAAAGGTGAATGTTCATCGTGAGAGGTTCTTGACGGTCGAACCGTGAAACAAGATACCTGATCCTTAATTTTATCTGAATACTTTTTGAATTATGTAAAAATGTTGTATCATTTTCGAAAACTATCCAAAACAAATGGATAATCGAAATCATTTTAGATTTACGGATCTAACCGGTATATAAATTTTTATGCAGCCGTATCCGAAATTCAATATCAATAACACCCCTACTGTCAAACCATTTCTTGCCCCCCATCGTTTGATGTTGAGGATTTCGGATTGAACTATGATTATTTATGGTTTGCGGGTAGTTTGAAGATGTATCGCAAGTTTGGATGTTTGGCAGTGTCTGTTAGCAGTTTGTTGGAAAGTGATTAATTTGGTGTTGTGCTGTTCTTGGCAATTGTAACGTTAGCTTAGGTCATCGTTTTGAAGATGATTAATCATCTGAATCATCGTGATGAGTGAGAGATAAATCCTTGATAATTATTACAATATGCCTCTTTTTTCGGGAGTAAGGGAAATTAATGTAGGGAAAATCGCGTAATTACTTTTTTTGGTAAATGAGTTAACACAACACGCACTAGATTTTCGTTTCCTGTTTCTCAATGCATTAAAAATATAACTGATTTAGAGCACAATTTGGTTATTCCATGTTAATATTTTTTCTTTTATTTTAAATATAACACGTCCAGTTTACTACACTATTAACTGCAGTCAAGAACATTCTATTTCGTAATTATCTATCCAGGCGTAAATTAAAAGACAAAATACTGAAATATCAGTCTGTTTTGAGTGAGCTTGAGGTTTATTATTATTAACTTTAGATCTTTATTCTCAATGTTCTATCCAGTACATCCCCTTCAACCACTGATCAAGTTACATTTCCATCTGTTTCATTTAACTTAGAAACTTCTACAGTTGTCCCCTTATCTCTGCTCTGTTATTTCAGTATGAGAGTCATAATAGCGCGGACTGCTGTACTAATACATTCATTAGTCTCGTGGGTACAGATTCGGGCTTGGTTGTCATTCTATGCTTACTAAGGGCTTAAGGACAGTAGCAACATTTAGGTCGAATTTTTAATGAGCGTTTTAGGTTGAATTTTGGTCTGCTTTTTTAATATTGATATTGTTATCTGTCCCTAGATGTTTATGTTATGTTATTCCTATAGACAGATTAAGTTACATAAAAAATATTTTTAATTTCAACTTATGTTTCACTCACCCGTGTTTAACCAATGATGTAACTAATTTTATAGTATGGTAAAGTTGTGAGTTATGAACCAAGTAGAAGAGTTATGAACCAATCAGTAATAGATATAAACCAAGTATTTTCTACTTAAAAGGTACCAAGGTTTTTGGACTATACAAATTAGAAAAATATGGCATTATTATAAAAACAGAAGCTAGGTTAATTATTATTAATCCTCTGGGGTGTAGTTTTCCTACTAAGCCTATAAAACAATTACGTACAATAATAATATACCTATAATAAACAGTACAGATAATATCTTAAACCTTAGGGAAGTTACAAAATACCCTTAGTTCCAAAAAAAAAAATACAGGGAAACTGTTTTATTTGAAGGAAATCGTGATCGGAACAGAAAATAACTTTTGAAATGAAATACTTCAAACATGAACTTGGGTACGGCTTCCACCTGTTTCCGTTCCCACAATTAAATATATTCCATAGGTAGGTGCTTTATATACTTAATTCTCAGTTTACGGCTTACGGAAATAGAATTAAATTTGTGATAATTTTGATACATTTTGGTGTTGTATACGTAGCTTAATCTATTTCTGGTTATGAGTAAGGAAAAATGAACTAAAAATATAATTATGTATGTATTTTGTAAGTGCGATATAACTTTGTCCTGGTTTTCTTGTATTTTTGTAAATTAGCATTTGTTTCGTTTTTTTCTTTCTGTTTAACTGTACCCCTGTCTATATTTTTAATTTATCTCTTTTTTTGCTGGTCTGCTGAAAGAGTATTCTTGTAGAAATAAGCAGTACCATATATTGTACCTACACCTCTTTTCTAATTTAAGCGCTTCTATAAATTGATTTGTGTACATGATGTATTAAATAAATATATACGTATTGTCAGTCTTCAGTACCTAAAGCAATTTATTGGATAACAAGTGCTCTGCACAAGACATGGATATAAGCCTCCCTAGAGTGATATTTCGGATAACGCTAATCGCTGAAATATATGTAAGTGACAGGTAAAAATCTCATCATTTTCTTGCTATTTACGAATGATTTTTTTGGATGAGAAGCGTGTCATTAATTTAAAAGATTTTTTGAAGTCAGTTCTGTGTCATACGGTAGATATTCCTACTTATACATATAATCTTTACTATGAAGGTAATAAACACAACTATGATTCAATTTAATATTTTTTTTGGTTCTGAGAACTGGTTTGAAGCGGCGCAAGATAAAGAATCGTGGAAGACTTAGCAGTAGGACACTATAGGCTAGAAAAAACATATTTTGAAGTCCTTGAGTCGTTTATCCTGTAGTACTATTCTGTCTCATATAAAATTTACTTTGAGGCCAATAAAAAATAAATGTCTAAAAATAGATAATATTCTATGTGATGTGGTATGGTCCCACGCCTAACAACGGTCGCTAAGAAACAAGGACGGTCAATTAATATCTTGTGGAAACAAAATGGCGGATATATACAAGATATTGTGTTTAATTGGTATAGTTAAACTGTCAGCTTAATTGAAATGTGAGGGAAGATTCCGGTCTTCATCAAAAGGTCTTTGCCCAGATAGTTCACTCGTCCTATTTTATAGATAGATGGAAACTACGTGGTTTTATTACAAAGGAAAACCAACGTAGGAGTATGTTAACAACGGGTGTAGAAGGAAGAAGGAGAAAGGGAAAGAAGTAGTGGCATTGATAGCCAAGAGTTTATCAATAATTTAAGTGATTAAACAAATTGCTGTCTCGGTGTTATCTCATAAGAAACACATATTGTCAATTGGTTGAACATTTGAAGTATGTATAGTCGTAAAGCATTGAAAATATTCATTCATATTTTATAACTTAACTTTTCATTTACCAAGTTTTAAAAATATATTTTATTTAGTAAATTGAATAGTTGAAGTTGTAATGCTTACAAATGTTGTTATTCGTAGTAATTTTGAGAGTTAAGAAAAAGGTTAAAAAACGAGCAAAGCTAGAATTAAACTGGGACATGTGTTGGTTAGTTAAGCACGTCTTCTGGATAATTATTTGGGAGGACCCAACTAGTTTTGATTCTAAATCATAGGCCTTATTCATCATACCATAAAGTGAAACATTCCTCAACCACAAAATAATATAAAACATCATATTACAAATGCAAAATAACCTTATTTTCAAAAACAGCAGATTTAGAATAGAATAATCTTTATTTGTAGGAATACAGGACAGAAAAGTTGTTACAGAAAATTTTGTTCCATATTTTTTTAGGTTCACTAAAAAAGTCAGCTCTGTGTAACCTAGATAGCATTTGTTAATCCAGATTGGAATCCTTTGCGCGGCATACGTTCTTTTACTATGAGCCCTTAATTTAGAATTGATGCATGCGAGATTGCTACACGCTAGTTATTCACTGGCCTGTTGGTCTAGTGGTTAGTGGCAGTAATTGCTAAACCAGAGTTAGTGGGTTTGATTCCCACGTATGATTATCAGTTGTCTTGTACTTATGCTACAAGCTGTGCTTAATTTGGGACTAGATGGCGTTGTGTGAAAATCGTCGAAAATTTTGAATTATTTTTTATTTATATTATTGCGGTATTTTCTTCCTCAATGCCATAAACTCCTTAAGGAAAGTACAGGCACTGAATAGCTCACCAGATTACAACTTTGTTCATAAACTACATGAAAAAGGTCCTGAACTGTGCAACTGAGGTGGTGTTAAGTTAAAGTTATAGGGCTTACCTGACAACAAACTCTCAGAAGTTTGCAACTAAGTGCTAAATCCCAAAGTCTCAGAAAGAACATATTACTGTTAGTTCTATTTGGACATGTCCCAGTAGATATAAAGGGAAGTAGAGATATAAAAGAGCGGGTAATTCGTATAACAATTGTCTTTTAAGGTGGAAAAAATTGTAATGAATATATACTCTTGGTAGATGCCCCATCACATTTTAGATTGAAGTTCTCAACAAGGCTTCTGCATGTTCGACCTATGTCCCCGTGTAAGCCTTTAAAAAACCACATTTTTTCCCTTAAAGTTTAGCTGGTGATATGATAAAGATTTGAAACGATAAATATATTCTATTCAATTTGATCCAGAAAGTTCGTAAACCAAGATCTATATGATCGCTTCCTCGAAATAAATTTCTAATATCTAGATAGCTGCTTTTAAACGCTTAAATGTACTTAAAACATTTGGTTGCTATTTGACTATATTACAATAGTTTGTAACTGAGTGTGAAGCGCAATGGTGCATACACACATAAAAAGGGGAATCTTTTACACGAAAAATATCAGGCACCTGAACATTACGTAGGTACAGAGAATTTAACTTCAGTACATCGTTCTCAATCCAACGCCTTGATACAAATTCTTTAGCGACTTGACTCTGTTCCTTACTTCTTAACATTTGAGCACTATCTTCTAATGATGCTTCAAGACAGTTTTACCAACGACCATCTGTATATCCCGTAGTGAGGCTTTTACAACTTCTAGCTCGCATCATTAAGGATAGAGTAACATACCTAAGTATAATGGATAAGTTTTTGCGGCCTTTTCAACTAAAACTTTATACACTCCTTGTGGAGCTTTGAGAACTTTTCTCGCCTCTTAAATGACAGCCCGAGTGATGTAGGTTTCAACGCTTGTATACACTAGCGACAGGCTGTAAGTCTGTAGACATGTTTCGTTTTGAACGTCTAGATGATTTATATTTTGGAGTCTTTTGGGAGATGTTATTTTTGGTAATCGTCAATCTATCGATATTTTTTGGGATTCGAAAGACAAATTGAATGTAATGGTGGTGTATCAAGAAAAACAACATTTTGATTGGGGTTTATGTGTGAACCTGCTCTTCGGTAGTTTATTTTGCTTAAAACAAGAATAATAATAGAAAAATTCGTCAACTTAATAACAGTAATTTAGCGGATAAGATCAACTTGTATTAATACATATAATCAGACAATTCTTTAAATGTATGACAGAAATCATGTTCATCATCATCATCAAGTTACTACAATAAAGTCTTCCTATAACAGAAACAAACTTCAAAAATCCTTTCTCAAAATATATTCTCTGGAAATATCAATCAATCCTTCAGAGGCACTTATAAAATCAATTTGATTCAGTTCATAGTTCGCTGCGGCTTGCGTTCAATACACATTCACATTCAGTCAGAGATGTTCCTCATGTTATTGCCAAGTTTTATAACTCACGACACGACTGCGGAACGATGCTGTTTCTGATAGTATGACTTGCATTTAGTAGACATAGAAATTGTTAGAAAGTTGTCGAAGGTTCATGAGAATTTCAGAAATTGAACGAAGATTATTTGAGAAACGTAGGAGTAGAACTTTTCATAGCTATAACTATGGTGTACAATAAAAAGTATTCTATTCTAGAGCGTTATGCGATGAAAGTCTATTCATGGTAGCATTGCCAGATTTAATAAGATTGTGTTTAGGGTACCATAGCCAGATTGTAAAAACAGAACTTCTATGAATTCGTCATGTCTGTCACATTTTTTCTGAAACTATAAGAACTATGTTGAAACTTGGGTATTAGATTTATTCTATGGTATTTTGTGTATAATTTTGCCTTCGTTCGATTCGAACGAAGATAAAATGTCGAAGTTCGACAAATTTCTAGAAATTGGGCCCGCTGTACTATTATGACATAAAATTTAAACAAACAATCGTATCGGATAGACTAAATTTTCAGCAATATTTGATCTGTGAAAACAGACAGCTGTTTAATATCGATGTTTCGTACCAAATGACATTTCCTATGAAAATTAAGTTAAACGTTTATGTCGCCGTTATATAGGTCGTTCGGGTTCCCACTTCAATCCCAAATTGAACATCGGTCGTTGTATGGCCTCATACATACACTAAACCACACAGCAATACGGTATGACTTCCAAAAATGGATCTTATTACTTTGAGATAAAGTCCTGTTTAAAAATAGTTAAGTAGATGTTAGTAATGTGTGGTAGGCTGTATCTATTGTTCTACTAATGTTTGAGTTAGTATTTTGTGGTTATGAATCGTTATTAGGATCTGTTCGTGTGTTTATTTGTTTATGACATAATGTAGTTGTCACCGCTGTCAAAATTCGTTGTGTAATTAATAATATTGTATCATTTGGTGCAGTTTGATCGGTTTTGATTAATTCGTAGCTAGGATTTATATGGATTGAACTCTATGTAGTCTCTAGCATTAGTTTAAAAAAAATATCTCTCGATAGTAAATAATTTTTATAAGTGTGAAAATTGATCGAGTAATGAGACTCACTACCATAAAGTTAAATATCACAATGATATATTCTTAGATATGGTTGACTGATTATATAGTGCTTATGTTTAAAACATTTACAATAGATTCGTAAAGAAATAAAATTTTGGACTTATACTCAAATCCTCTGCTTGTATTATTGCTAGATCTAGAAAGATCTCGCCATATAGTTTTTTTTATGTAGCCTAAGATCCCACAGCTGGGCAAAGGCCTCCCCTTTCTCCTTCCAAACCTCCCTGTCTGATGACCCGACAAAGATGCATCCTGACCGATAGGCAAAGATCGTCACCCATTAGACGCCGGAGGAAGGACAATGTCGTCGAGGTCGTCCGCGGCGAAGGTGGTGTAATGATCTTGTCAGATATGCGGGTCGCACGTAGCCAGAAATCGCAAAAGATAGGGAGGTTTGAAAGAATATAAATATTAGCAGCAAAAAACAGCCTATTCTTACTAATATAAAGAAGCCATCCTACCTAATCCTATAAGTCTAAGCTATATTCATCCACACTTAAGTCTACTTTCTCTTAATTAATGTAATTATGGCCTCCTACGGACTGCCTTATCTGGTGTAATTGCATTCACACCAGACAGATACCACTTGGGCGATTACTATTGCTAATGATACTTATTACAACAAAATATACTCACTTTGTATAGTTAGTGAAGATTTAAGGTGATACAGGATATTTTTGAACTGGTAAACTTGTTGAAGAGGTTTACAAGTATCGCATGACCGTTTTATGGACTTTTTCTTTTTGGGGAGGGGGAGTAGTGCCTTGTCTTTCAAGATTGAGAAATGTGCGGTGTACTAGATCAAACTTTTTGGGAAGCAGCATGGGCAGGAAGGAATCTGTTGTTTTGCGGTGATAGGTAATACGATACGTACATGATGTTAACGTTATGTGTAAATAAGGTAAATTTTCGAGACTCTACTTTTCGTCAATAAATAATCACTGGCCTGTTGATTGATTCATGTTTATATTACTAGCCATCTAGTCTTAAACTTTCACACAACGCATCTAGTCAGATGGCGTTGTGTGAAAGTCGTGAAGTTAAAAGGAAAGTGTATATTAATACACAGCACAGTATCTGCCAGAGAAGCCTTGTATATGTTAAATGCTGTCCGTTGAACTAGCACAAAAAGCTTGAATGTTAGTCTTTTATATAAACCCAAATTAAGAGCGGTTTGGTAGTAACCTGAAATACCTTTTCCATTTCCTCCGCCCACCTATTCCTTACCTTACAATTTACACATTTTCCTAAAAATACGGCATTGTCCTTGAGATCTAGTTGCCTCGTGAGAACGAGACACTTGTAATTGGCGAATACGGTCACGAAATATCGAAGATGTCTCAAGGACAGCCTCTGGACACGTTTTAATGTCAAGGTTGAAACGATTTTAGGAAAACGTGGACACGAAAATGATTTGAAGCTAAGAAAATTGTCTGAAAGGCGTTGGAACTGATTCAGTAACGATTTTCTTTAGACACCAGATTTATTGGTTTCGATGGTTATCTGACTGTTAAAAATATCTAAAATCGTACTAATATCATAAACACGAAAAGGGTTAAGTAAGGCTGTGTTTGTTGCTCTTTCATGTATGGAGTTAGTGGACATTCTGGATTACAAATAGGCTACTTTTGCACTTACTACGTTCGCTTACTACGTTCATGATTTTGCAGCTATAATCGGCGCGGGCGAATTCTAAACAGCCAGTGATAAATAAAACATAAAGATTTCGTTCATAAGGGTTAGATATTTTTCTAATTCAAAATAATTTTATTTGCAGTTAAGTATCCAATTACTGTACAATTTGCTGATAAAATTCCAATTTGTCTCGCGATACATTGTGTAAATTAATTACATCAATAGATTAAGCTAAGTTCATAATATACTTAGTGGTATCTGACGTCACTGTAATAGATGGTGACGTCATGTAATAACTTCTAAGACATAAATCCGACTAGGTTTAGGAATAGGCTCAGCGTAATACCCTGAGGCCTTATTTATTATACATTTAATTATATATGATTACATGTATTTTAGGCTGATATCGTAAGTCAAAAACTATAGGGACCTATTATACTAAAATAGGATCGCTAACATGTCTGTATGTTAAAAACTTTTTTTGTCAATAAACTCGTTTTAAAATCATGTTCAAATTAATATCAAATGCAGTCTTAAAGCATTTGCTATTTAGTTACGTAAAATTTGTACGGATCTCTTATTTGCTACTTAAAGTTTTCTGCAAAAATCTAACATAATATAATAATGATTAACAAGAGGCCCCTCTCCTGTAGAGGGATCTTAGATCGACCACAGAGATTGTTAAGCCAATATGATCGGGAATAAAAGGACTTTTTATCAGTCCGTAATTAAAAACATTTGTTTTTAATTACTGGCTGACAATAAGTCCTATTATGCTTTAAGCTTTTCATTAAGCTAAAATGAACTTTCATTTTGCTTGATAGCTGCATTTAAACTTTTAAATAACGATAATAAATACATTTATAATTAAATAGTTCCCAGAATGTTGGATTTCTCTGGTTAAGCTTTGATTACGGATTTCCAGCTGAAAATTAATAACTACGAAAAATAATTGAAATTTTCAATTTGCAAGTATTCAAGTGAAAATTTTCGTGTCTGCATTCGAGTTGTACTCAGTTATTAATTTAGTTTCAAATAGTTTTGAAGTAAAACGTTGTCAGGTATGAATATTGGGAAATATTGAAACTGAATTAATTAACAAATGTGGTAACAATGCAATTTGTTCATCCTAGTTTGTTGGTGTAAATGAAATTGCGGTAACATACGAGCTATGTAATTCAAATGGAATATTCTATCTGGTGACACAATACAATAAGTAATTAATAACCTATTATGTTATGCCATTACAATTAATCTATAATAATAATATTCCACTAGTTCTCCACACTTTCCAGTCTCAAACTAAGTAAAGCTTGTATTATGAGTACTAGACAGCTGATAAACATACTTATATACTTATACATTCATAAATATTATAAATTACATCCAGACGGAGAACAAATGATCGTGCTCATCTCAAAAACACCTGTCCTGGGTGGGGATCGAACCTACGACCTCCGGTATAGCAATCAGGGTTACTAACCACTAGACCAATAGGCCAGTCAAAATCTGACTCAAAACACGAAATTGGAGCTGTTCATGATGTAGCCGAAAATTTCCCTAATTTTGAACTACAATCGTCATTACCTACTTGTCATTTTGAATGTAGAAGAATAACGTATACAAGAGATTGAAATAAAATAAAGACATAAAGGTATATATTTTTATAATAATTATAAAGATATACAAAAGAGCCAAAGGCAGCACTGCAGTTAAAGTTTAATATAATGAAGGCAAAGACCTTATAAATGAAAAGCTAGATATTTTAAATCTTAACAAAATGTAGGATAATGGGCCGCTTTGTATTCAACCGACACAGACTTACAGCGCTCGTTAAACCGAGAGGGAAACAACATATATATCATGGCTAAATAGTTGTTTGAGTTCTAGAAAATTGTTGTAAAGGAAATGTGAGCGGAAGAAGAAATATTCCATCATTCTGTAATAGATTTAGAATTCTTAGAACATACCTTTCAGTTATTGAATCTCTTTTACATGGAAGGGGATTTATGAAGCTGGAGGAATTTTATAGGCTGTTATTACTATAATGACAATGTAGTGAAAATCGACTCGTCACGGGTTGGGCCTTTTCGCGTAGCTTGTCACCATCGGGTGGCATATCGCTACGTCTTAAAGTAATGTCTTTGCAGTTTTGAAAGCGTGACAGCGCACTACATGGCGTAGAGCGGCGTCTCTTTTCCATAACTGCAATATGACTGAAAGAAAGTTTAACTTGTCCGAATAGACAAATAGACAATCTTGATACGAATATAATGGCAATAGTGAGCAAGTGATAACTGAACCTGCCTTCAACCGTCTTTTAACACAAACATTAACCAGTTATCAACAACACTTATCTCACAATAACATCATAAATATTAAATAAAGTAACTCAGTGGATAGACCAATGAGCTTTTACATCCAACCTTTAAATGAGCTCATAATTCATACAGAAACCACAGGCGTGCAGACTTAAAAAATAATGACGTTAATATTTACAATACACCCACCTGTTACTGGTTTATTTTGGACAAAAAAAGTGTTAAAATATTTAGAAAATAAACAGTATAGTGCAGGATTTATGCGCGGTAACGATCGCCTGTTAGTTTTGAACGGTGTGTATTTTATCATCAAACATTTTGTTTATTGTTGAACACGACAGGTGTCAGTCTTGGAGGAGATTAATAGTACCTTTTATTTAATAGTCTTTTTTATATTTTTACATACCTTTGATCAAAAGGTCTAGCAAAAAGAGTTTTTGTTTATATCTACGATAGCGATTCGCCCAGCTTCGCACGGGTGCAATACTGATGATACTAATATTATAAACGTGAAAGTTTGTAAGCATGTAAGGATAGATGTTTGTTACTCTTTCATGCTCAAACGGCTCGATCAATTTTGATGAAACTACGTATGTGTTAGGTGACACCCTGTATTAACTGATAGGATACTTTTTTACCGACTGCGTGCGTAATACTTTAGCAGCTATAACCGATTTTCGCACGGGCGAAGTCGCGGGCAACAGCTAGTTATACATATAAACCTTTCTCTAGAAACATTATGTATGTTAAAAAACGCATAGTTTTAAAAATCAAAGCTTCATTAAACAGAGCGGAAAACGGCTTTGTTTTATACTATGTTGTAATATAATTTTGCAACGCTCGTTCAGGTTTGCAGAACTATTACTTAAGTATTTTTAGACATAAAGAAATGCTTTATGTTTCCTATCTTTTGAAATTCATTCTCATAACAAGAAAATAAAGCATGTGGAATAAACAGGAATACAATACGTAATATATTAAATGTATAGTGCTTTGTGTAAAGACTAGCAGAAACAGATTTAACCGCACATACTCAGACAGACCGCAAATATCTGTTTCTATGAAAATACCTAGCTTTTCTCAACCAACAGATTAAAAGAATTCATTCTTCTATTTTCGCAAAATAATAAATAAAATATGAAAAAGACTAATTATGGATGCCAACTTGTAAGTGTACAAGCGTAAATATTCTTTCCATGTCTATATTTATGAGAAATCGAAAATAAATTAAACTTATGATTTTACACAAAACATTAACAGTCATTAAAAATAAAATTTGGTGTACACGGGCGTGCTTATTTCAAATAAAGGTTTTTTTTACCAATAAACCTTTTTCAATCGCAAAAGACACGAAGGTTTGGAAGGAGAAAGGGGTGGCTTTAGCCCAGCCGTGGGATCTTATATGGGCTACAAAAAAATAAAAAACCTCAGAATTATAGAGAAACAGTCCCCTTGTTTCGGAAGGCTCTTAAAAATATTGGTATCGTAATGCCGTCACATAGGGTTATGAGAGTAAGCATGAGTTTGTGCACACGCTTGTGCACTATACAATGTATCAATTGCCCTTGTGCCTAGGCCTAGATATAAATAATTCCTTCTTTTTTTGTTTTAACCCTTTGAAGTTCGTTCTCTTCTACATCCTTCTATACACATTCATCTTCTCAGTATTAACCCCTTATCCCATACTCCCCTCATCTCATTCTGTCAAAAAATACCAGCATAAAATTACTTTAATAAATAAGTTTAAAAACTCTACTAAGGCTTTACTTCAATTAAACACTTTTAGAACCCTCGTCGAGGTTATTCAGAGTTGCCAGTTGTTTAGCAGTTTAAATACAGGCTGTATTCAGCCGACGTCAGTGCAAAAGCCCGAAACAACAATTTTACGAAACAAATTTAGGCGTTTTGCTAATTAAACTTCCTTAGTGGTCCGTTGGTTAAGAGTATAATGGCTTGGGTTTGATTTTTGAGTCAGGCAGAGATAGTGTTAGTATTTGTACATGTTTTGTTTAGACCTTAAGACCTCTTATGAGAAGGTAGGTAGATTATTGATGGATAACATGAAAAGTAGTACAAGATATTTAAAATTAAGTAGATTTTACTGAGAATCGAACTATTTCAACCTTTAGCAATGAAGTTTTACTAACAAAATGCCGTTATATTATCCTTTTTTCAAATACCAAGTTCCGTTCTGCAAAGAGTGTGACTTGCGAGATGACGTCGGATAGGAACGTGTGGAAAAGAAAGACATGCTGCGCCGACCCCAAATAATAATTGGGCTACATCCCAATTATTATTTGAGGCAGGGGAATGATGAGATGACGATGAAATACCAAGTTATAATACAAAAAGGGAAAATGACATGTAGACACGTTCAGTCCAAAAGATCAAAACTCAAGTTTACAAGACACATTAAAGATGTTTACAAAATTCGACAGTTCTTATATCCACGACTTATCTATAGTAACACAGACTGTTTTCAAAGATCTCAATCCCGAATCCGATCCCATTGAAACTTTCACAGTTGGAAAGACGTGTTCAGTTACTTATCAAAACCTTATAACCAAGACTCGCCGTCGAGTAAAAGCGAGATAGTACTATACTCTGGGTATATCTGCCTCTCGCTTCCACATTAACAACAGTTTCACACCAAGAGCTCTAAGTACAGAGAAAGAGCTTTTAACAAAGAGATGCTCAAAGAAAGGGATCGACAGAAACTTCAAGATGACTATTATGGTTATTGATTTTATATTTTCAACTTACAACTTTGAAGAACTAAGTTTAAGTGACGTTAAGTTATGGAACCGTGAAGCTGTCATGGCGGTTTTATCGTTAAGTTTTTGTAGTTTATAACAACGTGTATTCGCTTGCAGTGGAGGGAAGTGGAAAAACATATTTGCTACACTCTTATTAAATACTTTTAATTTTTTTTGGTTTTAGTTTCGAAGACAGACAATCGTTTCCCAGGGCCACACCGAGCTTAAGACGTGCTAGGTTGTTTACATTGGTTATAATTGTAAATCCTGGTTTAGAGGACTTGCAATAATGAGCATGTGTGGCGGCAGTTTATTTTGTTAAAAAGAAGTATCTAAACACTTCGTCTGTCTAACATAATAAATATATCTCAAGCTTGAATGCCAATCTCTCCGAAATCAGCAGATAATAAATTGTTCCTAGTAAACTTTTGCTGGGTTTATATAACAAGTAAGCAAATTTATTACAAGTATACAAATCTCAAAACCTTTCTCATTACAAAAGCCTGCGTCAAAAATAACTTTCGGAAACAAAGTTGCAAGTTTTGTAAGACAAGACTCTCGTATAATTTATTCAGTCAATCCGTGACATACGTTTCTGAAGGTTTCTGAAGGATAAAGTCCTTACATTCTACGATCTAGAGTAACGAGTCCTGATTTATTCCCGACATAACAGTACGTATGACAAGAAGTTGAAAACGCTCGTAAAATTGTGACGAATCCAAGATCGGCAACCATCTTGGAAATATTCCGTTTTGTTTGTGGAATAAGATAGGACGAATTGGAGGGAAAGATTGCTTTGATTTTCAAATGAGAATGGATGCGTTTTATATTTTTAAATTTAAAATATGGCTGAATATTTTGTTGTTGTAACCTTTTTGTGTCAAATTTGGTTTTCTTTTTTTCATAATGGCGTAAGTGTGTAGTTCACTTTTTCACTTTATTCTATCAACAAATAAAATTTATAAAGCCATTTGAAACATTGAAATTGTAAATCCTATAATAAACAGAACCGAGTTTTCCACACGCTTTCAATAAAACGCGTTTGTACCAGTATTCTATTACAGAGCTGGAACAAAAAACAAAACCATTGCAATCCATTTCCATAATAAAAGGGTAGATATGGGCACGTGCCATCTCCGTTTAATCCTTTTTCTTTCCCTTTTATGCACCGCTTGAACACGCGCTGAAGCTCACGGCGTTTTAAAGGTCATAACGCTTGCTCATAATTGATAAAGTTATCTGTCCGATTCTACTTGGCTTTGAGTTTAAATTAAAAATATGTTATCGCTCTCACTTGCGTTATAAAAAATCTTCGATTTAACTAATGCGATGTGCATTTTTAAAGACTTTAAACAAAGCGTTATATTTTTAGTCATATTGTAAATATTATTTCCGCGCAGTAATGTTGTAAATGGATATATCAGTAACGTGAATTGGACTGAAAATGTTTTGTAAATAAATGATAGAAAGGGCTTACAGGCTGTTACCATTTCAATTTCTCTAACTTTAACTAACTCTTAAGTTTATAACTATTTACAACCAACTGAAAAATATTTTTCATTTAAACTTCATAATTTTAAAAGTGTTTTCGACGTTTCACAAAATTTTCTTTTTAAATAAACACTGTTTTTTACGAGGAAAATGCTGCAGCAAAATTTACTTTTCCAAATAGTCCTGTACACACAAAAGTTATTGTCGTACTTACCTCAGGGATAGAAGTGAACTCAAGCGATATCAAAGCTGAATACGAATGGGCAAATATGCAGTATTTACCGAGATTGAAAAACATAAAATATATCGAAAGTACACAACTTTTGTCAATATCCAACAGTACAGAAAAACTTCTACAAACAATACGTGGAACGTTGTTTTTACTTTAAATAAAAACTTCTTTGTGATTTTTTTGAAAATTGAACGCATCGATATCGACGCCATCTTGTATAAAAAACTGAACTGTCATTGAAGAGGTTTCGCGCCAATACAGTGTAACATTTTAGATTAGAAGATGAAATTGTCTCATAATTATAATTTATTTCTTGATCTAAGTGCTTATATTGTATGTGAAAGCGTGTCGGTTTTCTCGTATACAATAACAAACGTTAAAGTTGAGTATCGACACATCAAGGACAAGCCTGTTGCGAAACTTTTGGGACAATGCTTAACACAGTGAAAGGGCTTCACATTAAGCACGAGTAAATGATATTTCAAGACAAGACATATTCCGAAATTACTGTTTACAACTCATAATGTCAACTGATAATTTTGTGATTAAGTACTGCTGATAGGTCCGAAACTGTCGGTTGGGGGAATTCTAAAAATCGTTCTTACGAGTAAATTGTTACATTGAACTATTATAGATATCAACCGATCTGAAAACAGGAGAACATAATATCATAAAGCCTATCCTTAGCGTACCGTATATGAAAACATAATGTTTAATGTTTAAGGAAACGTTAGGTACGGCTATTGTGCCCCTGGGAAACGCCCGTGAGATTAATACATAGGAAATACCTACATCTACTGAACAAAAACATACACAGCGACGTCCAGTTACACAGGTAGGAAACCTACACGACAAGAAAATACACAAAATAGACGGCAGTACAATAATGTCGACTGAACAAATATTTTCAGACAGTTCCCATACATTTTCAAACTGAAATAGACCTTAACGTTACAAGAATAGAGCTGAATACTGCTGGTGAAACTACTGAGAAAACAGACCTACAAATTGTTCGTATATCGGTGTACCGTTTACTTTCTACTACTAATGTTATCTGATAGGATAGATGTCTTCATGTCAATAGCGAGGTAAGATAATTAAATAATAATAAAAATATTTGTATTCCTGTTTATTTATTGTAACATCGTGTGGTCCTTGGCAAAAAGGTAGGGAAGAAAAACTAACCTCAAATATGTACAATAATAATTCATCTTTGTAGTTTGATAGTTTTGCAAGCATTTTACTAGAGTTTTCTGTAAGCTATTAAAGGAGAATTTTCCCTCTAGCCAACATTTCTTCAATCGTTTATGTTGACAGAATACGCTTGAATGTATAATGACAGGTCATAGTCACGTGACTTATCAAGACGAAAGGTCAATTTCACACATATGACTAGCAAGAGGGGCTGTTCTTTAACAGTTCCCTTGCGCTTAAAGAGTAATTATTTATGTTGTCTGAACGTACAGCCCGTGAGCTTTTTAAAATGTGATTAAATCCGTATTAACATTGTGTCACTACTCTAACAAGCCATATCAAATAAAGATTTGTCTATTTGATACGTTTTTAAAGCTGATTACATGGATATTGGAAAAGAGATTACGTGGGTCCGAAATGAAAACCATTCACGTGGACAGACTCGAAAATAAATGAAATGTACCCTACAAATAATGATAATATAGTTACCTAACCATTAATTTTATAAATGTGAAAGTTTGGTTGGGAGAGCACATAGGCCCGTTTTTATCCGATAAAGCTTCGGGATCGGGTATTTGACGGGCAAAGCTGTGAGGCTCAATGTTAAATCAATAAAATGTTTTTAGTCTTCGAAATTTGTTACTGCCAAAGAGACGAAGTTCTAAGATGAGTAGTGCGCTGTCTTACTTCCACAACTGGTTAATCTAATTGACTGTCAAATAGATTAAAGAAAAAAAACAATGTAGGTATAACGCATCAAAAATGGTGCATCGTATGAAAGTGGGGAATAGTAATGTCAGTTTTCAATAAAAAGTGTGCTGCGACAAGGCGTCACAAGAGATTTCAACTCACTTTATCATCTTCATTTTTTATTTACGCGATAAAATATAAAATTCATGTGCGATATTTCTTTTAGACTTACCTGATGGACTAATTATTTTGTCCAGTAGCCAACTGTATTAATATTACTTTTAGACGAGACCGTACGCCCTCTAGTCTTCTCTTTCATGTATTAAATGTACCTACATTTATTTGACATGTAAGTAATATAAATGTATGTATTCAGAATACAAAACATGTATTTTGCCACGTAATCCCTGGATTATCTTCTAAAATTCAATCCAATCACAATTCGGATCTACTAGGATTTGCTTTTTGAAATGAAACGAGCGTTTTCTGAACATTTACAAGCTGTCTGGCATTTTAAATAACACAGTCAACTTGTACGTGAGAAGATTCTTTCGGTTGAATACAGATGTCATTTAAAGAGTCTTTATTTAAATATTTTTAGTTCTTTAATGGATTTTACTTTGTCACCCAGTGAAATGGCTTATAGGCAGATGGTCAGAAGATTTAAATAAATAAATAGATCAGAAAAATCATGACGGAGCCAAGTGGAGGTGCGTTGGTTGCTTATACCCAACGGTGGGCGAAAGATTGCTGGAGATGAAGAAATGGCTTGTGGAGATCATATTGGCTGTCTATCATGGGCAGTATAAAGCGGCATTTAGCTGGATTCATAAGAATGAAGAAGAAATGAGTGAAGGTTGGTTGAATAGGTGCACTTGACGAGAAATTTTATCTTGTCACTCAAAATAAATTTCGTGCCGTATTCGATCTCTAAACAGTTATTTCATGACATTTAAAAGGTTTTAAATCGGGAAAGTCATTGATTTTTCGCTAGTATTTAAAACAATAATGCTAAAAGCTGTCATCCAAAACTAAAAATATAAGTTATCAATCTCTCTCAGAATAAAGTAAATTTGTATTTTTACGTTTCTGTGAATAGCTAGAACAAAATTTTTACCGTTCTGTGAATAAAGCCTTTTTTATTTTCGCGCTTCCAATTTGGAAGTAACGAGATTTACCGTTCATGAAGATTTTAATTTCATTACTGAGAGAGGCCAAAAATAATACGGTATCGATTCGAATGAAAATATTCAGCATGAAAGTTAAAAGCGAAAATCTTATGATATTCAACAATTGACAATTTTCAATAATTTTTGATACTTTCAAATAATCATTTCACTTTTTATTGGATTTAAGTTTCTTAGGCAGCAAAAAAAAGACTCGTTTCTTTTATATCCATCAAGTAAAGTTAATCTTGGACAAGTTATTTTCTCTCAGTTTATCTACAAAGTGTACTCTAGTTCTGGATCTGCGATTATAGCGTAGAAGGATTCTAAATGCATTTTCAAACGCAGCCATCTTAATTGTTCTTGTTCCACTTAATGCAGATGCGCTCTGATTACGCTACATTATTCGAGACAATAGTAATATTTCATATGCACTAGCATCACATATCACTCTTCACATTAATATAATAGAGAAGCGAGTTTGTGTGCTTGATAGCTTTTTACAATAAAATGCCTGGGTTGATATATAATTTTGAGGAAATTTAGTTTACTTAAAGGAAAGTCGCTTTATAAATCTTCTACCATAGCCTAAAATCAAATAATAGCGAGCGTGAAACAGAGACGCCGTTCTATAACATGTAAAGCACTGTCTCTTTTACACAAGTGAAATAATATTACGCAAATACGTGGTGGTAGACCATGTAGACAGATACCTTGGCGTACATTTTATCCGTAACGTTACAGGGCTCATTGTGTTGTCTTTATTTCGTTTTTGTAAACTGTCGCCACGTATAATAATTACGCTAATATGTTAATACTAATGACCTCACAAAATAAACTCTATTTTGTATCAAATAAAACAAAATAGATGTATCAAATGAAACAGTTTTGACAGCTAAATAGAATGGTAACGTAGAATAAAACGGTAAGTGCTGAGAGAATCATTCGGTGCGAAGTGATTGATGATGCTAAACGAGATAGTTTCATTTGTGATTAAAATATATTCCGAAGATGTATGGTGTCTTAAATTACGAGTCTTTTGTAAAATACTGGCTTTTAACAGTCACCGTTGGATAACCGTCTCTTGTTTATAGAGGACATGCTTTTTAAATGGGTCCAGGACGACGAAAATATTCAAGACAGCAAAAAACATTTCATCATCATTCCCTTGCCCTTATCCCAATTATTATTTAGCATGTTTTCTTCTTTCACGCGTTCCTATAAAAAACATACTCAACAAAAAAATATAAAAGAAAAAAAAAACAGTCCAGGTCATAATAAAGTCAAAAATAGATCGCAATAATGGTGATATTTGTTCGAATGACCGAATATTTTCTTATACTATGATAGAAATTAAAACATATGACCGCTCTATCGCCTTCGGTCTAAATCCGAAGACTTTTTATCAAGTAGGCACTTTTTAAACGTTAACTTACTCATTCTAGTTGTTCATACACATCAAGTAGTGTAAACAATACTTTTAGTTAGCTGTTAGTTCTAACTACAGATGTGGATAGCTACATGATCAGCGATCGATACCGCAGCGAGATGACTGTGCGTCCGTGCCACGTGACTGACGTGACCCAGTCACGCTCAAACACTGCTTTTAGTAAACTATGAAACAATAGCTTCATTATTACTAAACATAGCTGTAGACTTCAATATTTTGATACCTACTCTTAGTAGCGAACCTTATTCTGTAAAATATAAATTTGCCATTGTCCTATATTATAACAAGAAAGTTTGTTAGTATGGATGGATGGATGTTTGTTACTCCTTCACGCTCAAATGACTGACTCAATTTTTATAAAGTTTGGTATGGAGTTAGCTGTTACTCTGGATTTAACGGAAGCGGTGAAGAGCAGGCGATGTTGTGCTGTGTATTATAATTTAGACTTTCGAAAAGTGCTACTTTGTAGCCTAATTTGATTTTGATAACATATAGGCTACTTTTTAACCACAAGGTCAAAAGTGGGTAATGTTTTTGCAGCTATAACCAACATTCGCGCGTGTATGGTTGCGGGCAACAGCTAGTTGTAATTATTTAACTTAAATCAAGTTTTAACATAGGTGATAATAGTTTTAATTGTTACAATAAAATCTTTATAAAAACCGTTCAAAAGGTGACCTCCAAATCCCTTGATCCAGAGAAAGTGGCGTGTAATATGATTGAAAGTCGGAGATCCCTTGGCTTGCCTAAATCTAAGGCAGTTGATTCTCTCAGCCGAAAAGCCTACCTTTTCCCACGTAAAGAAAAATCTACCACAAAGTAAACAAATGTTCTAAAATAAAGATATCGGTAATAGTAAAACTGTAGACGTTTTTCATTCTTCGGTATAAGCACAGTATACTCGTAGATACAAATAGTAGTATAACTCGGCCGTTTTAACAAAACAAATGCCTATAGCCGCACGGTACCTAACAGCGATAGTGCTGCCCACCACTAAACTACAGCATTTTAATTATATCAACAACACTACGTCACTCTCGTCATGCCACGATCCGACACCGTAAGCGTACCTTTCGGCGTTTTATTTGAACACTCCATACTGTATATTATAATATTGTGATATAAATATGTAGAACCTTATTCCTGAAACCCCGTTTCTATTAGTATGCCGATACAGTGGCGCTCAGATAAACTGTGTTACATTCGAGATAAAATGTACTTTATATTTCAAAGTAGCATCTGAAACGATATTGCTTGCGTAACCTACCTGTGGGCCTACCACCATTCTTTACAGTTAGACATGTTGCTGTGTGGGAGCAAGATAGCGCGCTACACGGCGTAGAGCGGTGTCTCTCTTCCACAACTGCTACAATTTTCCTTTTAAAGGATGGAGGTTAGGAATAATAAAATTCTAGTGTACAGTTGAATCTTCTATCCCTATTGAAGTTATGAATTCTTTATGATATTGAAATAGGTGTAGGTCTGTGAGAATAAAAAGGTTAGGTTTAAAATTTTGTCGATTTTCCGTTACAGATGTTTACTTTCTACGTTTTTGTTAAACTTTTAAAATAATAAGACTTGAGTTTAACACTTTTAGTACCTATAAATAAGCTGTTTGGTAAACTAATTGTTTAAAGGTACAAAATTTGAAATGAATATAAATCTTTTTGTATAAATTTTAATCATACAAGGACTTAAAGTTGAATAAAGAAACTCACATTTGTGAGCTCTCAAAAACCTCTCTTTTTGCTATTCATTTCACAAACCAAGAATAAAATAAGTACAAATGGTTTACTTCACAACCATCAAAACAGTCAAACCGCTTTACAGCTTAGTTCACAAAAGCCTATACTTTTTGTCTTCCTATTCATCCTGTGCAATAGCTTGTAATGATGGAAAAAGTCTGTATAAGCAAAGTTTTTGACGCTAAAAAGAAAACTTTGACGGCGGGAAATGCCTCCTTTACCAGTACCATGATCACTTAGCAGGACTATCGCTAAAGAGGAAGCGAGATAGCACGCTATACAGCGTAGAGCGGCGTCTCGCTTGCACACCAACAACAGTCCAGTTTTAGAACCTCATGGTAAAGGTCCTGAAATCAAAAGAGCCTTCGTTCGTTCGTCTGAAGTGTTTGCGCTGAAAATACCTTTTTATGGGCAGCACTTGATTTGAAATAATGGTTTTTCAAACAGTTCATTTTTAAAACCTTTTTTAGTATCTATTAATGGCTGTTGCTGTGCTGTCGTGTCATGTTCTATTTGTTACTTACATTACACGGCAAAGAATTACAATTTAGGTACCTAAATAAAATATAATTATGTAGTTGCTTTAATATTTGAGTCGCGTACATAATATGTTAGTTTTTAAGTAAACAAAGCTCTTCTAGTCGTTAGAAGTAAGTCTAACTATAAAAAAAAACATCTAAGTATTAAAGCGTCTAACAGTTATGGTAAATATTCTCCACTTTCTAATCAAAACCTTTTGTAGCCACCGACTTACTTTTAAAAAGGCCTCCCATTCGCCTCTAATCTTATTAAATAATAATTCTCTCCGTAGTCAAAAAATCAACCAAAAAGGTAAGTAAATTATTTACTTTAACGGCAAAGTGAGATCTCTTAGATTTTATTTTATCTTGTTATGGTTGAACACCGGCGGCACTTGCTAGCAATATAAATGGAAACGTTGTTAATTTTAAAATTCTTGAATAAGTATTTGAGGCTCCGTTTTGCATTGTGTTTCTACGTGATCGCAATTAAAAGTTACGGACTGTGTTCACACACGAATCATGTCATAGTTTGATTAATTCTAAATGCTAAGTGTATATTTTTACAAAGTTTTGAATCTTACCATGCAAAAATGAGGTTTTAAAAGTAAAGTAACGCCTTCCGAATACAAATATCACGTCAAAAACTAGCTTTTTGCACACTGCACAAAACCTTCATGAACTTATCGATCTGGTAATAGCGAAGGGTAATATCTGTTAAGCCTCTAATTACTTAAAACTACAAAAGATATTCTCTTTTTTCCGAAAGTATAGGAAATATCAATTATTTCTTTTACTTTTCTCACTAACAAGAACTGCCTAACTCCAAGTCCTACAGTCTACCAAACTACAAATAAACTACACAAAACATTTATAAAACTTTACCAATAACGTTAAATAAACATCAAATATATTTAGCAATCAACATTATTTAGTATGAGCCAACTGAATAATTCACAACTTACACAAACGCTCAAAGTTCTTGCATTTATAACTACGTATAGCTACGTACTAACTACTCATAACTAACTATCATAAGTAATAACGGCGTTAACCACAGTCGTCTTCATTAATATCTCTCTATTTACTTTCAGTTTGGGCTATATGCTTTGGGCTATACCTGTACTTTCAAATGATGTTTACTTGCCTGTTTTCGTGACAATTCGGTGTTTGATTAATTAATCTGTCGGATGAGTTTTCAGAAAATATTGGACTTGATTTTTATGCGTAAATAAACAATGAAGTAACAGTGGATTGAACTCTCGTGTGACGACTCAGTGCACTTTTTAATGACAGGTAATATTACTGACATCATACGACTTACCATATTTGATACGTTATATATTTGTATTTTGTTATTGATTTGATAAAAGAAACGCATACATATGTATACAACGTTAGAAATCTATCAGACGCGCTAATTCGATTTTTCATTCAAATGCCCTAATTTCTGAGGATTAATTACAAAACCAACTTTTAATTCAAAATTTTCATGTGCGAAGTCAATTGCAAACATGCTCTATCATAACATTACTTAACTTAATAAAACCTCCTTCTCTCCTTTTGGTTTCATGATTCGGGAGATAGAAACCACAGAATCTCCTTCAGGTTCATAGTAAAAGCGTATAACCACAAAACGTTTATAATAAAGATATTAGAAACTTAACATCATCATCATTACGTACAGAAGCGTTTAAATCTCGCTTTGTCCCACCGAAATGTTTAATTATCGTAATCAACACCTTAATTAATTTAATTACATCGAGCCAATTAAATTAATTGATCTCTTTTAGCAATTTCCGCGTCGAGCTGTAATTTGTGAAATTATAGGGATGTTAGTGGCGAATGTAATTTTGAGCTGTTACTAATAGATGGAGTACTAGTTGATCCTGAATTCAAATGAGCGGGATATGAAATGTAGAGTAAAATGTTTTTTGGTCATCGATTCTCTCGATCTTTAATTTCCTCTGCTGTAACAACCTTACTTTAATCCCCTGCACATACGAATCACCTATAATTTTTTATACCTTTGTACTTGTTTTTTGATACAATACAGTAAAAAATAGATAGACAGATAAAACATTTATCCAGTACAAACAACAAAACACACAAAGAAATTGACAGCAAAAAATATGTATTCCATGGTATTTTGAAATCTATCTGACGTAGTAATTTAATTAATACAGTCAAGTACCTACTCAATTGTAAGAAGTTTCTTTAAATCTCTTAGTTTCCTATTCAAATACACAAACTAGTAATAACGTTATTAAGCTTCTGAAAATGAATATTTTCTTCAGTATTGTATATAAGATCGGTAATTACTTTTTAAACGGCTTCCCAATCTCCAACATTTCGGCAGGTTACATTACACGTTCCAACCTAATATAATTAAGTATAATATACTTTTTTCTCCCTTACATTCTAATTGAATTATGTTCCTCGGAAGTTATAGCTTTTAAAAATGGTCGTTAACGTGAAATAAGTACCTATAATGGTAATGGCTTTTTAATTTTGTCACTACTTGATAATAATAATATTCCACGACTTTTAAATACCATCTAGTTTCAAACTAAACAGAGCTTGTATTACGAGTATTAGACAACAGATAAACATACTTACATACTTCTAAATACATAAATTACACCCAGACCCAGAAAAAAATGTCGTGCTCATCACACAAACATTAGTCCTGGGTAGAGATCGAACCCACGATCTCTGGTGTAGCAGTCAGGGTCACTAACCACAAGACCATCAGGCCTGGGAACTTAAACTGTATATTCTAACTGAACTAAATAGGGTACAAGAAATGCCGCGACGTCAGTGTCATAGGTTTTATAAGTTTATCGCATTAGACAACGAACGAATAGACAACTTCAAATATAGAGGGATGACATATGTCACTTTATAAGTACTTACGTAAAGTATAAAACGAAGTCAATGTCGCTGTCTGTCTGTCTGTTCGCTTACATCTTTAGAACTATGCAACGGTTATTGAACCAATAATACATCAGTATATCACCTACGCGAAGCTGGGACAGGTCGCAAGTGTTAGATAAAAATAACTTGTCGACAGGTAATATTATTTCTTAAACAATTTAGTCATTAAGTATAAATAATGATTAAAGGGTCAGTAAGGTTTTCCAATCCAGGTTTCTTTTTCGGCACTACGTAGTCTAATTTATCACTTCCCAAGTTCCCAATATTATCAACTTCCCACAAAATATTACGAACACTCCAGTAAACATATCAAACAATGTTATATTATCAAAATAGACACACTAAGAAGGCCCGTGTTTACAGATTCCTTCACAAGTGTTGACTGACAGGAATCAAGTAAATGTATCGAAAGCCGGCCAACGTTGATCGATCGTTCGTCCGAAGCAAATGTTACAGGGCATTTGTTGATATGCAAGGTCGGGATAATGTTATGAATGGAGCTGATTAATGCTTTTTGATTTGTAGTTTATTAGATAAACGTAAAGGTCATATTTTTAATGATAATACGACTACCGCACTAAGCAATCTTTGGTCTAGTGGTCTCAATCAAAGATGAGATGAATACATGGATTCACTATCTAAGGGAAAGTCGGGTAGCCCCGGACGGCGGGTAGCCCCGGACATTTTAATATCTAAGAAACTAAACGCATTCCATAGATATATTATTATCGTTAATTTGTGTAATTAAGAACAAAAACGAATGCCGTTCAGTTGCGGCGTGAGTGAGGAGTAAGTTAGCCGTGAGCGAATGTTTTGTTCCGGCCACAAAATTTTCGCCGCTCCTGTCAAACTTCGACGCAAGTTATCACATACATTTTTAAAATTAAGTAAGTGTTTGCATTCAATGCCAGGAATGCAAAGAGTGGGCCCATAAAGATTGCGTTTATATTGATGCATCGAATTCTTGTTATAGTTGTGACGTTTGTAAGGCTAAAAAAACGATTGGGCCACCATTAAGTATGATGTCCGGGGCTACCCGCCACTTCTTGCGATGCCGAAAAAATAACACCTAATAATTCTTTACAAAATTTCGTTACAAAATGTAATTTAATTACTAATGTTTTATTAATATGATTAAAGAAGTTCCTAATTTTATTTTAAGTACAAATTAAAGTCAATAATTTCGTTAATTTATTTCTTATTTGCAATTCATTTATGTGTCCGGGGCTACCCGATCTTCCCCTAAGTTTATTTTATTATTAAGCGCTGTTTTATGTTTTGTGGTTGAATATTCATTGTCGTTATTAGATGGCTCAACTACAGATGAAATTTATTGACCATCTAAGTAAAAACCGAGGCTTAGTTCAAAGATTGGTAACATTTATTAAAATAGCCCAACTAGTTTTGGACCGAATCGGTGTTCTTGAAGCTGGCGTGGCTGGGCAGTTTAGCTAGATGTTTTACAGCATATTTTTTTTTTTTTTCTGTATTTAGCCTTCATATACAAAACACCTGATATCAATTTCAGAAAACGGAACAAAGCAACCGAACTCAACGGCTGGAACTCCAGTATTTTAAAAATAGCTCACTTTTATTTTTCGTCTGTCAATTCAAATCTGTGAGCTTCAAGCTGTCATTCGACACGCCAAGTCCACACAGGTCCTGTGACGTCACAGGCGGCTCGCAAACGCTGCGCCAGGTCAAAGTGTAGCACGTTACACGGGTCGTTACGTTTTGTTACACGCATTTAAACTAAAATATCTAAAGGATGGGAGTGTAGTGTAGGATAAGCGATGGTGCTGCGGAAAATTTAAAAAAGAATAAAGGTTTTGATGTACAATAAGTGTGGTTTTAGTCTGATAGGAGAGAAAGGAAGAAAAAAACGTGTTAAGCAATTCTTAAGTAAAATGAGATAAGGGCAGGAAGATGATGACGTCGTACGTACAATAAGTGTGGGTTTTAGACCAGCCAGTTTGAGTATGTGCTTATAAGTCGATTTTTGGAAGTGCAGGTGTGGCGCAGTACTGGCGTGCTTTTTGTCACTCGTGCATCATATTGTGTAAGTGTTGATGCCTATATAAGAGCGAGAAGTGAAAGACGTGACTGGTAAGACACTGCCAGCCGCCAGTAAACTACTAAACCAGTCGCCCTGTCACAATGTTAGTTACCGTAATCCTCCGAAACGGCTTGACAGATTCTCTTAAAATTTTGTTATATGTAACGGCGAGAGGCGCCGGTATCAGGATGGACCATTATTACGTGGGTGGTTGGGCGAGGTTTAAGAAATAAGCGTAGTTCACAATCACAATCAAGACTATAATTGGCCTTTGAGAATACAAATCGTTTAACAATATGTGGCTAGACGATCCGTCGTTGATGTCCGCTCGGGGCCGTTGCTCGTTCTTCCTCCGCCACTCGCAACTAGGCCACCCAACGAACTGACGTTCCGTCAGAGCGACAGGTACTCGCTCTTGCCCATAAAGGTTTCCATCGATTATCCAAAAAGGCGCTACAACAGCGCCGTCACGGCCGGACTGACACACGCCCGTCCCTGGGCGCACTCCTTCTTCATAATCTATTAAGAACCAAAAATCATGACGTTACTGCAACATGTAAAGCTCGTCTATCCTGATATCATTACACTTGACTACACCATATCACAAACTTAGCTACAGCAAGCCATCTTACAAGGACCGGGTAAATGCATCCCTTCGACTGCCAACTTGCAGACCGGATGACACCACCCCTTCGACCTTTCAACGCATTTGGACTGGACAAGTGCGCCCCTTCGAACTTACAGCATAAGAACCGGGCAACACCGCCATTTCTACCAAATCGCATCACACAATCTGACGCCGTCACGGTCATACCGTTTTTTACGGTGCTAACATAACAAACTGAAAACTGCTCACCGGATGCATCAATGTACCACAGGCGTTGGTAACGTAACACACGTCGACCCTCTCGTGTAGTGCACCGGCGCGGCGCTGCGGTTCTTGTCGCAGGCGTAGAGCGCCGCAGTGGCCGCGTCGGCCCACAGCACCTCCCCCGCGTGCACGTCCAGCGCTGCCGGCCGCGCGCCCGCCGCGCTCTCCAGCGTCGTCAGCTTGCCCGACGCCACGTCCAGGTATTGCATGCTGCCCGAGCCCGCGTTCACCCAGTACAGCCGCTCCGCGTCCGGGTCCACCACCAGGCTGGTGACGTCGGACAGCAGCGGGTCGGCTTGCGCGTCCAGCAGCGTGCGCGCGTCCTGCGCGGCGCCGTCGGCGGCCACGAGGCGCTCGGGGCCGGCGTCGCGCTCGGCCCAGTACAGCATTCCAGGATCCACAATTGCTCGGCAGCTCTGGGACCACAGACGACAGCGGTGGCGTGCGCACACTGCGCGACGCCTGCTCGCCACGCAGTAGACCGTGCCCGCAGTCACGTCCAACGGCCTCTCCTGACAGTGCGCCGTCCTCGGGGCACATCCTTCGTTGTCACTCCTCACACGCGCCGTGCACGCGTGTCCAATCCGTGTACCGGGGCTTCCCACGAAGCTCGCAGTACAGCTCAGCCTCCATTGCAGCAGGATCAGGCTCGTTCACCCGTTGGTCGGTCGCGGTCGATCCGCTTCTCGGCAGCCGCTGTGACTGCACTACTCGTCGATCCTATTCCCGGCAGCTGCTGTGACTGCACCTCTCGGCAGCCGCAGTGACTGCAACACTCGTCGACTTCTCCATGCCCGTCGTAGCTTTTCGTGTAGTGCTCCTCGACGCGTCGCTGCGGCGCGGCGCGGCACGGCGATTGCAGCAGACGAAAGCCGGACTCCTTGTAGGTTGACTCCTTCGATGTGCTCGTTTTACATTGTGACGCTCAGTTTTCTCGTCTTTTGTTTTCTTCTAGAACTTGTCAAAATGTTTCGATTTTGCAGTTTTAACAAATTTCGTTGAATATCATCGTTGCTTCTATGTACGGGGCGGGCGAATATCATTACTTCTCTGTGGGCAGCGGATCCATCCCACTTCTGATAACGGCGAGAGGCGCCGGTATCAGGATGGACCATTATTACGTGGGTGGTTGGGCGAGGTTTAAGAAATAAGCGTAGTTCACAATCACAATCAAGACTATAATTGGCCTTTGAGAATACAAATCGTTTAACAATATGTGGCTAGACGATCCGTCGTTGATGTCCGCTCGGGGCCGTTGCTCGTTCTTCCTCCGCCACTCGCAACTAGGCCACCCAACGAACTGACGTTCCGTCAGAGCGACAGGTACTCGCTCTTGCCCATAAAGGTTTCCATCGATTATCCAAAAAGGCGCTACAACAGCGCCGTCATATGCATACAGTAAGTCTGAGAATCGGCATACATCTATTTTTCATCCCTATTTTTTTTTTGCGGACGAAGTCCCGGGCTACAGCTAGCATACATATAAAACTTCCTACATTATATCTATTAAAGAAACCGCATCAAACAAAATCCATTGTTTAGTTTTAATGATCTAAGTCTACAAACATTTAGCGGAAGATGTCTTTGTTTTATACTATGTAGTGATGTAGCCCGTTGCTCATTTGTGAGTGGAAGTTTGACCTAAAATTTACTTTGTGAAAAGGATTTTATAATTACGTTAGCGTCGACCCTCCTTAGTTTACGTTAAATTATTTAGTTTTAGTGGCGAACTTATACGGTAATTATTTTAATTACGTTAGTAAATGACCTTTATGTTCTTTAGAATAAGGTAGAGTGAAATATAATAGAGATGGGTTTTTGTTTAGATATTAATTCAGTTCGTTTTACTTCATAGTAATATTAAAGACTATCAGTTGCTTGCGAGTTCGCCTTGTCGTTATAGCTATAAAAAACATAATCTCCGTTTGATGCTGTCGGTTAAAAAGCCACGTGTCAATCAAGGGTGTTAACTAACTCTATTTGAAATTTCATCGAAGTTGCCGAAGCCGTTTAAGCGTGAAAGAGTAAAAAACATCCCTCTATCCATACTTACAAAGTTTCGCGTTTATAATGTTAGTAGGGTTGTTATTAACATGAGGTGCAAGTCATCATCACAATAATATACAAAAATGTATTTTTCAACATTTTCACATTACTGATAGTTTCTACAATATATCACTGATATTTTCGGTTTGTTGTTTGTTGGTCAGAATAAGACCAGAATAAATTACCCCCTATATACATAGTCAAAGAATCATAAAACTTCCTACCAATATAAATCTAGCATCATGCCCCTGCCCTTATCCCAATTTTTACTTGGGGTCGGCGCAACACGTCCTCTAGACATGTTGCTTAAAGTTTTGGCTATGGTTTTATAGTCGGCCGCCTGCCTGACACTAACCCTCTTTGGGAATGCGATTGTTGGTTGTTTACCCGCCACCATTCGGGTGACCCAAGGTGGTTGGTACAGGGCACTGGGTCTTAAGGTCCATTAGTCGCCTTTTACGACACCCAGTGGAGGATATGGGGTGGTGCTATTCTTTATATCCGGACACCACACGGAATCTAGCATTTATATAATAATATGACATTTCCTTCATATATTTCCTGTTTGTCTATGCACCCTTGGGGTGGGGAAATGACCGAATGGCAATTTTCCCCCCACTTATCATAATCATTGATTTTCATGGGAAAGCTTTATTTACTTACATTGTTCATATTTTTACAGCAAAGTCTACCATCACCTTTTTAAATAAGACGTTGTGGAAAAGAGATGCCGCTCTACGTCGTGTAGCACGCTATCTCGCTTTCAATTGCAAGACTTCCTTCAAAAGTGGTGGTAAAGATACAGACAGATTTGAAGATATCTGTTTGTCATTTCGTCCACGTATCTCGAGTCACGTATAACGATATATTTGAAATGAAAATATGAGAGAGTGTGTATTGGTTTCTAATCAGGTTATCAACTAAATGTTATGATGACCGGGCGAAAAGTATATGAAGTTATTAGAAGATTTTGTGCAGAGCAAGAACAGAAATTGTTGATCAAGACATAGCAAAATTAACTAGAGAGAATTATTTCAACCCGCTAGTAATTGTTACAACACTGTTTGGACTTATTCATGAGATGGTAGATAGAAAAATAAAGTTATTTAGTAATTTTAATTGTAAGTTATCGTCACAACTATACGAATATGTCTGAAATACTATATTTCAAAATCGATTTATGCCAATTTGTATCAATAGGAAAGTATTGAATAAACTGAGCCAATAAAAAAAAAAACATTATGTTGTTAAATCTTCAGGCATTTTTCTGTAGCAGCATTTATTTAAGCAGTGTCAAGTTAGGTCAGCTCTGAACTGGCATGCCGCCAGTGTTCATAGTGGGTGACTTTAATACACATCTCATTAGCGCTTCGTTTTGCAGAAATAAGTAATGATAATACACTACGACATACGATGGATGACTTAATCTTTTTGTGTTGGATTAAGCTAGAAGTTTATTTGTTATGTATGATATTTTGTATAAAATAAAAATTAGGCTGTTATTAACGACATCAGTTAAGAAAGAAGAATTGGGAAACTACTAATTATTTAAAAGAATATCATTTAATAATAATGCCGAATTATAATCATATCATACAAAAACTAATGAATACTGTTGCTGCCTCAAAAAGAGTGAAACATTTCCGACCACGTTAAGCCACAAAAAATCTAAAGATCGTATCACAATCCCCTCTTAACTTTAAGCTTAGGTACTAACTAATAATACCATCAAACGAACCTTAGTTATTGACCTATGAGCTATAATTTATACCAATATAACTATTAGTTAGTGTGGCCAGCCGAGTGTGTCGCATGCGAGATTAGTCACAAGATTGCTTGGGTTACCAGCGTCCAGTGAAGGGTGCACCCTATTAATATGCTACCTTTGAAGGGTTGTCGCTTGATTTAATATGTAAATAACAGATTTTAAGATTGTTTTTATTGACTAATTAGACCATATATCTATGTCGTTAGTTAGATTTATAGGTAAGTGGGTTAAATCGCTGAAAAGTGGATGTCAAATTAAAGTTAAGTGAATTATTGCGAAGAATAAATATAAATAAATATTCCACGTTTTTAACACAGTCTAGTCTGAAACTATTCAGAGCTTGTATTATGAGTAGAATACAACTGATAAACATACTTATATGATTCTAAATACATACGTCTTACAGATAAATTACGAATTACACCCACACACAGAGCAAATGATCGTTCTCATTACACAAACATTTGTCCTGGGTGGGGATCGAGCCCACGACCTCTAGGATAACAGTCAGTGCTACTAACCACTAGACGAACTGGCAACAATTAAGAAATCAAGAAAGAAATATAATTATTTGCATTAAACGACTTTTTTTGTAGAACCGAAGAAATTTCCAATAACTAAAAATGAAGATTAAAAACTACTCAGGTAACACCGTCAAGTAAATAATATTTAATAAATCAAGAAGAAAATTTCCAATCTCTATATTTCCGCGTCTTCCCGATTCTCGGAGCATCTCATTCGATCAAGAAACTGCGTCTGTCTCTGAGACTGCGCCGTTTTACTTTATTGGAACCGTTTTATCGACGTTTTATTCTAAAAGTCCTGGATATGATGATTTTTGTACATTTCAGTGTAAAAATTGATGGAAATAAAGCTGGAAACGTTTTACAGGATAGTTGTTGTATTCAATTCTATAATGTATTCAAAAACTTTAATTATATAAGGCCACTAAGGTAAGGAATTCATAGACTGGTATGATTATTTACTATACCTAAGCTAAAATGTTATTACAATATCTTTTCATTACAGCCAAAAAAATATCGATTCCACACTTAATTATTGTTAAAAGTCTACGAAGTATATTATTACAGTGTAAAACGCTACATAAAATTCTTTGAAAATCTACCGACTATTCCATAGTCGATTGGGCGGCTGACGAAACCAACAAAAAACGGAATAGGGAAAACAAACTTCAATAGGCTTACTTCTAAGAAATAGAGATATAAGAGAATATAAAGGGAACAAGAGCCAGCTTGGGAAATGATTTATCAAAGACGAAGCTAATTGGACTACTTTATGTATCAAAAACAATAAGTTATACTATAGTACTTACTCTCAGAAGTGTAGGCCGTAATTCAGATTTCCAAATAACAGGATTCGTATTTTTTCTTCTGTTAAATCAATAACTATATCAAAATAAGAAGATAAATCGCATCAAAGATGGTGGTTCGTATAGACCACAGGTATAGACGTATAATATAACGTCACTTGTTCGTAAAAAATGTAGGTATTGAGACGTTGTTTGTTGTTGACATTGCTCATAACTGTAGAAAATGCACGATACATGAGAGTAAAGAAGACAGTAATATAACGCCTGATAGAATTTACACAACGTTAGGAGCCTCTGTTTCGTCGTAAGGTCGTAATATAATTACTTTAGGAATTCGTCAAACTTTAATCATAATAATATCAAAGTTATAATATTCTAGTTGAGGAAGTGAGACGCCGCTCAACGCCATGTAGATAGAAAGATAGGATATTCTTTGCACACCACATGAGAAATAGATTACACAAATGTAAAAGTTACACGGTGCTACAATGGGTGGACTTATCGCTAAAAGCGACCTCTTACAGACAACCTTGTAACGCTGTCACGTTTCAACCGCTGCAACAATATTTTAAGAGGTGATGAATACTTTTATTTAATACTCAATTCATTATTAGCACTCCATATGTTATACATGTGGTATATTTTATAGTATGCAATCAATATGGACTGTAGGGTAGAGCTTAAAGAAGGAATTTAATCAACACTAGCGGCCTGCCCAGCTTCGCACGTGTGAAATACAGATGCTTAATACATGAAAACCTTCCTTTTGAATCAGTCTATCTATTAAAAAAACCGCTTCAAAATCCATTGCGTAGTTTTAAAGAATTAAGCGGACATACAGACAACGATTTTGATTCATACTATGCAGTGATATTGTTCTACACACATTACATTATCCAGGACGGCAATCTGTTATCCGTTATGGTCTGACTCTAAAAACGGCATAGCACAATGTTTTCAATGTATTTAATGGTGCGTTCTAATCGAAGGTTAAGAGCCCTTAAAGGTAACTCATTTCCCTTTCATCCGACTCAGTAGGCGACCCGACATGCGCCAGCTACCTCACAAGTGTGTATAGTATATATTTACATATGAGTAATCTTCCTTTAATAACTATATAGGTAGGTTTGGTACCTTTTAGTTCCATGTTACATTTAGGTATATACCTTTGTTTTTCAGTAACCTGAATTTTTTTACATTCCTGCAACACCATCTACACAGATAAATATACGAGAGTAACTTACGTTTTAAGCACTAGACAAGCTAAACTGCTTAAATATTTTGAAGTGACAAGGGAACTTCACGACACCTGTCAAAAAAGATTCTGTTGCGATGACACACTATCTCGTTCCTCAAGAACCTTAGATGCCCAATTGCAATTACAGCAATTTGAAAACAACTACACGAAAATTTAATTAAGTTTAAATTTACTTCCGTAGTTCTATTTCCATAGTCTCTACCTGTTCACATAAGCCGTACTCGGAGCAACAATAATTAACGAACAGTTCATAACTACGAAGTTTTGAGCTCACTTAAATAACCCGAAGGCTTACAAAGTCACATTTCATATAGTTTCGCGAAAGCCCTGTAATTTACAATCATGTGTCACGAGTTTTTGTTTTATATTATGAAAATTTAGTTATATTCGCGTGTCCATTACTTAGTATCTTTCGAAAAAAATGTTGCCTTTATATCGCCGTTGGATGGGAATCCCACCCTTTTTGTAACGTGATTATTTTAGGGTTCAAATATGTACTGTAATTAATGTAATTCCCGTATCACTGCAGGTTTTTTTTGCAAAAGAAAAAAGCATAGGAATTTTTTTTTATGGGTATTTATCTCAGCTCAGTGATTCAGTGATTTTCTATGAAATTATATAACAAAAAAACCTACTTTCTCTCTATTATACCCAGGGAAATAATACCCTTATTAACACTACTAAAAACTTTATAAAACTCGTCCAACTTAACACAACTGCGGAGTAAGTTTTTCCTTAGTTTTCCTACTTAATTATTTGTGCCTAAGTATCTTACCGGCTTCAAAGGCGACTGCGGACGACCAACACCTTGCTAACTGGCAATTTCCGTAATGAGCTGCTAATTGGCATCAAATGATAATGTCCGACTTTCTGAGAGGTTATAAAAGCACTTGGGATTTATTTATGGTGACATAAGATGGGAAAAAGGGAGCAAAATCTGTTGGTGCCAATTATTTACACACAAATCATTTATAAGCATTGGTACTGATCGATGTTTGTAAGTAATCATGTCTAAGTTATGAGTGTATCAAAGCAAAATGCGATGTTATTAATTGTTAATATTTACCGAATGAAAACCTGACATCTTGTACTCGCTGTTTTTTTTTGTTAGTATAGAAAAGAGTAGAATACCCTTTATTGTGCACCGTAGTTACAGCTGTGGTTTAAAGAGTGTTTTTGCAATTCAAACAGCTGAAAAGCAATCCTCTGGCATATTTTCTACGACCGTTTAAGAGTATGTAGTAGAATCCAAAAAAAAAATATATTGTTACTATCTACGGCAATTATGCTGTCCGCATTCACAATTTCATATTTTTATATACTTTGTTTAACAAAACTGAATCTTATTACATAGGTTGCAAGATACCTAGAACATAGAAGTTACAACCTAACCCAGTTATCTTATCCACACCCTGTAGATGCATGCACAGCGTAGCAAAGTGGAACATGTGAGACAGTAACATCGTTAGATAACCTATCGGCTTCGAGATAGGCAAATAAATCATAGAGTCGTGTTACTAGCCAACTGAACACCTACCTCATACCACCATCGCTTACAGTAACATATAACAAGTGTGGAAAAGAGATAGCGCTCTATACAGCGTAGAGCGGCGTCTCTCTTCCTCACTCGCGATAATATTATTGAAGCATGTGGTAGACCCGCAAAGCTAGGTCAATTAATGATGGTACGTAATACTTTGGATGTGAAACTGTGATTTCTAGAATGTTACAAACAGTTGACAGTTCATATATGTTTACAAGGTCGCAAGTCGAACTGTCTGTTCAGTTCGACTTGTGAATCCGCCTCAGCACATGATCGCGGCGGGGTCGAGAGTCGAACGTTTTCAAGAGATGTAGTGAATGAATGACTTTTTAAATACCCTGTTTGAGGTATATTTTAAGTAAAAGCAACCTTTTTTACTATCGAATCTTTTTTAAAATCTTCTTCTTAAAAAATCTATCCGTTTAAAAACCATATCAAAATCCTTTGCGTAGTTTTTAAGATCTAAGGATACACAAGAACAGACAGACGAAGGAAGCGACTATGTATTTAAGCTGTATTTATATTTAGCTAATTCCACATTCTTACTAACTTTAACTAAACAAAATTCCTTCTAAACATTCCCCGTGCATCTTCATTGCTCAATTTATAATCCCTTTTCCGTTCCCTGCCTCTTGGCGTTCACCTTGCCAAGGCATTGTAAGGGGAACTTTGAAGCGCCTTTACAGTGAGCGCACAACTAATAACGTTTAGCAAGACCAGCGAGGAAGCCTTTTCTAAAGCAAATACCTTACATGGAACAAAGCTTCGGTCTCTAAGTCAACAACTGTTGCTTTTGTGATCTTTTGCTGTTGTTATTATGAGATTTTCTGGTTAGAACTTTTGTGGACGATTTTAGGTGTTCTTTAACTCATTTTGCACCTTTAGTTAGTAGTTATTACCTACTTATAAAAAACGGTAAGGGAAGATATCGTGAGTAAGCCAGTATAGTTGAGTAATTTGCAAGGGTGCGTGGTGCGATGTCAGAGCGGTGTCAGAGTGTCAGCGGTGTCAATCTAGTATCAGAGTTTGAACTGCTTATATGCCTGTGTCGCTAAATATAAAAGTGAAGACATGGTCTAAAGATTCGTTGCGTTTTTCCATAAAATTAAATCATGTATTACCTACTCAGAATTTTATTCCTACTGAATTGAGAAACACAATGAAAGCAAACGTTACATTTAATAAAACAACAGAATAAATAGGTTCCGGTAGTTAAGTGTCTCCTTGTTTTACGTCAAATAATTTCTCATGTCGTGTTGTTCTTCCATTGTCTTGCTCAAAGGGAACACGTGTGAGGGTAGTACATGAAACATAGGAAGTAAGAAGAAAATGGCATTCAGGATATGTGCTAATTACACACTTATGTCACTATTAAGAAGTGATGATCAACTTTAGCATATTACGATTTGACAGTTTTGAATAGAGTTAGTATCTCAGCCGTGTGATACTGGTGTGGCGAGAGGCTGATGTATGTAAAACGTTCTCTTAAATCATCATATCTATAAAAAAACTGCATTATAATAATTCCTTTGTAGTTTTAAAGATACTTAGGGACGGACAGGCGCGGAAATCGACGTTGTTTTATATTTTGTATTAAAGTATCTTCAAGATACATCTTTATGCCATCATGTTGAAAAGTTAAATAGAACAACTAGATATAGACTTTTGAATAAAAAAAGTGCGACGAAAATCTGAAAACGAATAAGTAGGTTTGGCAACGTTGATTCCATTTCATCAGCAACGTAGAGGAACTTCCTTCTAATTTCCTTCGTTTCCTTGGTTTTAACTGTTGAAATTTCTTGTTAAATGTCTGTTTAAAACTTGCTCTGGTTTGGTAACTATTGAGACATAATACTAACATTCCTTGGAACTTTGGCTTGTTTGGCCCAACTATGTGTGGAGTTGTAAGTTTATGATTTGATTTAGATCATTGTGTGATGGTGTTTGGTGTGACAACGTTCTATAGAGAAGAGCCAATTGCAGACAATTTAATGCTTTTATCACTACTCTTTTCATTATAACTAAGGCCTTAATCGCTATAATCAGTCGAAGACTCATAATTTCCCGATACTCTTCATGGTAGTGACATTTATTGTATTCTAGTCAACAGTTTAAAATTAATATAAATAATTCAGTACACAACCCTTATAATGAAACTTTTATCGAGGACCAGCTTCTCTGTAAAAGAATACCAATTGAAATAAAGAGCATTTTCACACAATCTAACCTTTTAACGTCCACATCATTATGAGAGCCGTGCTTGTTATCAGATTGAATCCTATTAGCGAGGGTTAAGAATTTGCATGGCTGCATACGTTTGATATCGCCTCGTTACCAACGCTACCATCTACCACTATACATGGAAGTAAGAGTCTCGCAGTTGTGGGAGAGAGACGACGCTCTACGTACTATAGTGCGCTGTCTCGCTTTCAAAACTACAACTATCTTGCTTTTATGTAAAGTGGTAGGTAAGTGGTTACAACTTGGGTACGTTAGTAGTTTCTATTAACATAGTTTTCATGTATGCAGCTGTATATTTATGGAAATGCATACTTAAAAACAAGATGTTAAAGTCGCTTTTTACTTAATGTTGTGTGTTCGAATGGAGCCAACATTTTGTAAGTCTTGCTTTTGGTCAAAACTTTTACACAATTTTACTTCTTAATTGACGTTGTGTTTACATAGGCACTGATGAAGTTTCAAATTTTCAATTCCCCGTAATATTCTGATCCCAGTAACTTATTGTAACAATTGATAATCGTATGACTACATGACTGCCAAAACCATTTATAACATTAATAAAGACATTTAAATTACTACATAGTTGTCCAAAAAGGTCCATCGTATTTGAAAACCTTCATAAAATCCAAAAAACACAGCTAACGACACAACTTCAGTACAACGTACTTGTTAAAATACTTTACACCGTCACCACACTTTTACGTGTTCAAAATTCAGCGGAATTTTTCACTATCAAGCGAAGGACAAGCTATACCAAAACATTTTTCATTCGCGCGAGACTCAAACGAGAATTTAAAAAAGTTAAACATGCCGCGAAATTATACGTAAAACTAGTTTCATCTCGTTTTAACCGAGTCTCGGTAACTCATTTTGAGGAAGCTTCTACACTCCGGTACGGTATTTTACTGGTATGTACTTGATTACTCGTCTATGCAAAATTGGTTGTAGCAAAATGGGGTGATGTTTTGAGCTTAAGTTTAATACATAGACAAACAGTTTAAGATTTTACGAACACTATTTTTGAGCTTTAAATGAGGTTTTAAAAAGGAGGTAATGTTTTACCCCATCTATGCTTCAGGTCAACAAAGATTTGGTTTAGGTAACAATGACCTGGAGATGACGTATGTCATAAAAAGTAAGAATTTCGCAAAATAGCAGTGGTGTTTGAGGACTCTTAAATGCGTCATCTCCGAACAGACGGTGTCGCACTTTCTAGAGTGCTTAAAGTGTCCGCAAACATGCAATTTGAAGGATCTAATCCTCGCTAATGATTCTGTAATTGGTGTTTCTAAATACTGGCGGCATTAAATCTAACGTACCACAAACTCGAAAAGAAGAAAAAGTAGTAATTATATTGAAGTATATGCTACCGCAATGGCTGTATTTAAGACAAAATGTATGCTAACATTAGGCCTAATAGAATTAAATAAAAGTAACCTAAAATATCCAAGCTCCATGTAACCAAAGTAAAATGTAATTGTAATCCCAGTGAGTTATGAGAACGGGCCTAGATGATGAATGAGCTACAAAGTACAAATAACATCGTAAAGGATTGTGTGTTTCCAAACGATTTATTATTGAATTATGTAGGTCATTGGCAGCCATTGATCATGTTGCAATCTGGTATTGACAGAGTGCGTCTTGTGTTTAAGATATTGATGAGATGCTCTTGAAGTCTCGTGAATTTAGTTGCTATATTTTGATCCCTAAAAATCCATTGAAAATTGCTATTATCTGGAAAGTAATGTTTTTTCTAAATCTAAGGCATCAGAATAGAATTTCATACACAGTGATTTTAAATACAGAGAGTTTTGAGAGGTCTATCAATTATTATGTACCTACTCCGTAAGGAATAAATGTAGACCTAAATAGAGACGCCGTTTTATGCACTGCAATAATATTACTTTAAGATGAGGTTGGTCTTCTGGTTTATCCTATAGAGATAATTGATAATTGTACTTATTACACTTTCTACGTGAACCATTGGTTTTATTGCCATTTCCCACTGATTTCTTTCTTCTTTAAAAGGACCGTTACAATTTAAACAGTACCTTTTCCTATCCCTCAATACAACATCAACTAAACAAATCGTCGTAACATTAGCAAGCCTATTGTGTTCTGGAAAATAACGTCCACAAGACACATTGTTTACTACGTCTGTGCGTCTGTCTGACCGGTTCCAGAGAGTAGCCACGAATATCCGATGTTTACACGAGTTCGCTTTTAATTCCGATAGTAAAACGATTGACGAAGTGATATACAATGTGTATAGGACTGTAAGTTGGAATACTGGTTGAAATAGAAAATAGGACGAAATTAGATGGTTTATTAGATAAAGATAAAGATAAAGATATTGTTTATTTTTATTAACATGAGTAATAACACATAAAAAAGATTTTACATGCAGTGGTGTTAGGTATCGTATATGAACTACATGTTATGCCGTCTTGGCGTACAAATATTTAAAATTATATGTAATTAAGGTAGTAAGTAACAATATAAAATAGTAAACCTAAATGAGCAAAACAGAGGGAAGACAAAATACCAACAGTTCTTCGCCTTCTAAGGCAGTACAAACACAGAAACAAAATTACGTAAATAGTTTAGAATTAAATATCTAAATCATTCAAAAAATCTTCTACACTATAATAACATTTCAAATGTAACATACGTTTGAGTTTAGTTTTAAATAAATTTAAGTTCAGTTCTTGTATAGCTTTAGGTATTTTGTTATAAATTTTAGGACCCAAACATAACATGCTTCTGTGCAACAACGTAGTTCTAGACGGATGAATGCAAATGTTATTTTTACGTCGATTTCTGACATGATATTCAGACAAGCGTGGAAACAAATGTAAATTGTTTCTAACAAACAATGCTACTTCAAGAATGTATAAAGAAGGAAGTGTTAAAATTTTGTGTTCACTAAATAATGGCTTACAGCTGTCCATACTTTTTATTCCGAACATAGCCCTAATGCAACGTTTTTGTTGTTTGAAGACTATATCTTTATGAGTAGAATTTCCCCAAAAAATTATTCCATACTTAAGTACCGACTCGACAAGACCGTAATATGCAGTGAGTGAAGTTTCTTTATTCACTGTGGGCGCCAGTTTGTAAAGGGCATATGCTGATTTACTAACTTTTTTACTTAGTACATCAATATGGTTTTTCCAATTGAGCTGCCTATCAATAATTAAACCCAAGAATCGAGTTGTGTCTGCTTTTTGTATGGTGTACTCGTTATATATTAGGTTAACAGGTAATAAATTATGTATGTTATCTCGCTGTCTAAAGTGCATTATACTGTTTTTTTTTAGATTAATTTTTAAATTATTGTTATTAAGCCAATCGATTATATTTGATAATGAATTATTTATTTCGAAATTGTAATTATTTAAATCTTTAGATTTTATTGTTACGGTGCTGTCGTCAGCGAAAAGGACCATAGGTTCTGTTGTTGCCGAAGGTAGGTCATTTATGTACAATACGAACAGAAGAGGACCTAATACACTACCTTGAGGGACGCCGAAGGATACTTCACGCTTTTGAGATGTAAATATCTGTTCAATTTTAGTTTTTGGATTAAATTTTGTTATTTCTGTTATTTGTTGACGACCTGTTAAATATGATCTGATTAATTCTAGTACATTACCTCGTATACCGTATGCTGAGAGTTTGTCTATTAAAATATTATGGTCTACGCAGTCGAAAGCCTGTGACATATCGCAATATATTGAGCAGACTGGCAAGGATCTGTCGACATGTGTGTAAACATTGTACAAGAACTCATATACTGCCATGTTAATATTCTTTCCTAGTCTAAAACCCTTTTGATTATTACATAGAATCTTATGTTTTTCTAAATAAGAATTGATCTGAGTGTAAAAGTATTTTTCAAAAATTTTAGAAAATATAGGTATTAGAGCTATGGGTCGGTAGTTCTCCATCAAAAATTTATCCTCTTTTTTGTGCAATGGTTTTATAATAGTAAGCTTTAAGTCTTTTGGGAACGTACCATTTACTATACACAGGTTTATGATATGGCTTAAATGACATGCAATACCTTTATCCACTGATTTAATTATTTTAGTGGGTATTCCGTCATAACCTACACTGTTTGTGTTTTTTAGATTATTTATAATTCTCAACATCTCATTCGGTAGACAAGGCGACATGAACATGGAGTTTGTGTTGTGGCTGATCAATCTCGTAGATTCCTTACCTGTATCAACGGTTGATTGTACTTTTTCAACAAAGTATTTATTAAATGCGTTTGCTATATCTGTAGGATTTTGGATAAAAGTGTTATTAATTTTTATTTTCTCTATCGATTCATTTGGTATAGAAGTTTTGTTATTGTTAATTACTTGCCATGTTGATTTACTTTTATTAATTGATGTAGTTATTTTGTAATTATTTTGAGCCCGTTTTGTTAAGTTTATAATTTTTTTAATTTTTTTTGAATAGTTTTTATAATTGAGTTTATTTACAAGTGTGGGTTGACGCCTAAAGTTCCATAGCATCTCCTTTTTCTTTTTCGAACACATTTTAATTCCACTCGACAACCACTTCGGTTTATTATTTACTCTTATTAATGTCTTTTTTACCGGAAAGCATAAGTCGAAAAATAGTTTAAACGTATCCATAAAGTTACTATATGCTAGTGTTGGGTCATCAGTTTCATATATTTCACTAAAAGACAAACTTTGTATACACATTTTAAATTTTTGTATATTTTTCACGTTATAATCTCGTGTAATCTTATACCAATGTTTAATCTTAGCATTTTTTTGACCGGGATCTTAATTACTTGTGCTGTGTGGTCCGACATGCCAAGTTCTAGTACATTCGTTTTGCATTGTTTCTGGTAATTGTGAGCAAAATTATCTATGCACGTGTTACTTAATATTCTGGTAGGTTGTCTTAGCGCTAATTTAAAATTGTAATTTAAAAGTAAACATTCAAAATCTAAAGTTACGTTATTGCACTTTATTACATCAATGTTAAAGTCTCCGGCTATGATAGTATTATTGGATTTTATTTTTGAGGTTTGTACAAGAATTTCCTCCAATCTTTGGAAGAATACGTTTAAATTATTTTGCTTGGGTACTCTATACACACAGATAACAATAATTCTAGATTCCATCAGTTCAATAGCACAACACTCGATAACATTAATAATAGATAATTTACTTATTTGAGGAAGTTCTCTAAACTTGTGTATATTGTTGACTAATATGCAAGCTCCACCTCTTTTGATATTAGTACGACTGAAAGTTGAAGCAAGAGTGTAGTTTTGTATGTTCAAAACGTTTTCATAACCGGATAACATGAAATGTTCTGTAATACATAAAACATCAATGTCTACTTTTTTATCTTTAAGCTCGTTTAAATGAATAGATAATATATCTGACTTATTTATAAGACCTGCAATGTTTTGGTGTAGAACATTTAAAAATTTAATATCGAAAAAACAAAGAGTTCGAGTTATCTACAATAGCAGTATCACCATTTAGTTCACAGTTTAGTTGGAATTTGGAATTAATATAATTTATCAACAATAGTATATTTTCAAAAATGTTGCGAATGCCATTATTATTAATTACACCTGTTCGTAAGTTAAACATAGAACGATCAAAGGTTAAATCATAGTTGGAATCTATATAGTATGCATGTTCGTGCTTTATTAAGTCTACATATAATAGATTATTAAATGTCTCAATTCTCCAGTTGTAAAGATCGTTATGATTAGTAAGTTTATACGTAGGAAAGCAAATTATGATGTTTGTGTGACTAATTTGTTGTAATATTTTGCGAATTAATAGTATCTTGTTGTCATAGTTTCTAGTTATCTTGAAGTCTTCTTCTCCAACTAATACAATACAGTAGTCAGTCATTGTATAATCACGCAGCTTTGTTTGTATCCCGTTGAGAAGTTGCTCTGTTGAACCATTGGGTGTAATGTAGTGACATATGTTGAATTTATCTAATAAAAGTTCTTCAGCGGTTGATAGTATTCTATTTTTATTGTTAGTGCTTAAGATACACATTTTACTTTTCTGGGCAATTGTAGACGTTTCACTTTTATTGATATCTAGCGTTGAGGCGTCGATCATGGGTTTTGTAGACTTCATTTCCGTCTGTGTAGTACTAGTTATCACTGTTTGTGTTTGCTTGGTTTTCAAATTCTGCATTTTAGTTTTTTTTGTTGGTGTGTTGAGTTTTTGTTTGACTGGACTGTTGGTTATTTTTTTAAGTACTTCGTTTTTCTTCAATAAATCCTCATTAGTTGTACGTATTGTTGTTTAAATTCAATAAATGTTGGTGGTAACATTCAAACATTGTCACACTATACATAACATTGTGCAAAGTAATCATTGGGTGATTATGCTTCATTACATAGTGTACAATAAAGTCCACTTTCTGTCTCTATGTATGTTTAGATGTTTGCAACTACGTAATGCATGCAGGTTTTTGAAAGGGTATAGTGTTTTAAGAGGAAGGTTTTAAATATAGCACACCAGTATTGCACCCGTGCGAAGCTGGAACTGGGCACTATCTGGTTAATCTTGACTACGATTTGTCCAACAGGATGGCCAATAAAGACCTAAACATGCAAAAGTTTGCGAAAGTCATAAACAGTAACAAAAATCGAAGATTGTAATATTTAAGAACGATTTCATCAGCCTTGTTACCCTAGAATTTTGGATATAAAGGTAAACCTTAATAACATCATTCATCAACAACCCTTTGAACGCATAAAAATCTAAGGTAAGCCTAATAAAGTAAGGGATAAAGTAGAAATATCTTACATGTTCCCAGAAGACGCGATCTTTCATTAAACCCGATGTAAACGCGCTGAAATATTGGATGTTACAAACATTCTGCTCCCTCGAGTGGAAGAGATGTATTGTGAAGGGTAAGCAGGTATCTAGGTAGATCTAGGCACAGGTTTTAATGTCGATAGTGATCGATGCGAGTAGAAATTTTAGTGCTAAAAAAGTCTTGTGAAAAATTTGTCTGAATTTTCCATTTTTGTGGCTGGAAAATTCGTTGTCGTTTCAGGTATTTGTATTGTTTTCTTATCAATGCGGTATTTACGAATCCGGGCTGACTGATGGTTCAGAACTAAGAACATTCATTTGAAATCTAAGTGTAAAACTGTGTGTGACTGTGATTAGAAGTTGCCAATTAGAAAAGGACAAACAAACTGAAAATTTAATAACCTATAATTAATTAGATGTAAGTACTTAAAACGATACCTCTCCCGATCACAAATCGGGAAAAATCTTGAAAAATCTTGACTACTCCACATTTTTTTTTCTATGTAGTTATACAAAATGCACAAATGCATTTCTCCTGCTACAAATATCCTGTATCCAACAAAGACCAGAATTGCCCCTTGTCTTGCCTACCAACTTTTAAAATGTACATTATGGAAGCAATAAATTTTAAATTTTATAATGTGTGACAGAAACTATACTAAACAAAAATTATCTACATTTAAAACTAAACTTATACAATCTCAAAATTATAAAATAACATATTTCCAAAGTCAAAAAATATGTCATCCTCACCGTCAACGGTAGGAAACGTGCCCAGAAGACTGGCGGCATTACCACGTTGAATTGCAATGCCAATTCTTTGCATTATAGTATGTATAAACTTGTAATAAAATCTTTTTGGCTATAGTATTTGTATCTGGCTGGTTTTGGTATAATTGAAAGTTCAAATTTTAAAGAACATAATTCTAAATTCTAATTTTATTAGAGAGAGAAAGATTTTATTACAAGTTCATACATACTATAATGCGAATAGACTTTTTCCCCGACCTATTACATAATAAATGTTGAGTATTGAGTATTAAAAGATTTCGAATACTCTTAAATCAGCTTCAATAAGACAATCCTGAAAGCCGATATCTTTACATACATATGTATGCCGCGGTTATCATTGTTGGTTCGAGTCTAATTTGTATTCCACTCGGCGACGTTACTTCATCCGTGATACGGAGAAATCTCGCTCTGGTTTTGAAAGCAGTTTTTTTAGAAACGCTCACTTCAGTATTGTCATATTTTTATATTTGGTATAAATACATAAGGAAGAGATTTCTATTAATGCTTAGTTTTAATACCTATGTTTAAAGAATTTGTTAACTTAAAATGAGCTTAAGTTAACATGTTACATTAAATTATTACTATGTGTCAACTTAATACATTGCGTTCCTAGCGGAAATTGGACTCCCCATTCATCTCTCCTTGACAGTTCGTTTATTTAAACAAATCAGATTACAATTGACAAATGAATCGACCATTAAACTTCTCTTAAAAACTTTGATCTCATGACAAGGCCACAATATCCTCTAAAACGAAAAGTAAACAATCAATAAATCATATTCCATTCAGTCCCGGCTTCTCCCTATAATTGCCCTCCGAACGTAATTCACCGCCATCTGGAAAGCAGACACGATCTCCTTACTAATTTATAACTTAACCTACCTTATCCTACCCCATTTTGCTATCCATTGCGCATCTTGAACGCTGTCCGATTTAAAATCTCCTTACAAAAACATCAATGGTTAGGGCAACTGTGCGAATTATCCGCGCGAGTCCCCCTCGAGTTTTGAGGGGTGGTATCGACCGCGACGGCTCCTACCCTTAGGGGAACCAACTAACTTATATAAATGTCCCTCCATAGACTAACAGAAGATTTTACTATGTGTTTATTTTTTCGTACAAATTGTTTCGGAGTTTTGCTCAAAGTTTGTATTTATGGAAAGTGTATTGAATTTATGATTTCTATTTCCTACGTGTTGGAAAGTTGGTGGGTAAGTATAACTGGATACTTCTTCGCAGAGGAAAAAGAAATAATTATTTTTAGACAGATTTAAGTTAGTTTGTTGACAGTATCAGTCTTTGACAGGTATGTTTTCTCCATAACACCGATAAACAGATATTTTATGCGTGTAAAATGTTTACGCATTAGAATAAACTTGCATTAAACCTACCGCTATAAGCGCGAACGGCGAAGCGTTAACAATCTTTAAAATTGCTCAAACGTATGGAATAACTTGATACCCAGCACAGCACAACTCGACTATAAACATTTTATAGATAGGTCATGTCAATTACTTAGAACTTCCCTCTAAAGCCTGCGAAAGTGAGACAGCATTATATGCACTGTTAATGTTAGAAAGAGTGAGGATAACGTGACAGTCTGTATCGAAGTCCTCTGTCGAGTGATCGGTCAGCATGTTATCACGATCCGACGTTTCAGTTTTTTCATTTCAATCGTCGAAATTCGACTACTATTTCTAGTAGTGAAATTTCAATTTTATCATAGTTTAATATTAAAAAATACATAAATAATTCTAGTTATTTATGTATTTTTTAATATAGTAATTTAATTAGTATCATTTGTGCAGTTAATCTGAGCGTGACTTAACTGTACCTTCGGGCTACGTGTTTTAATTTCATTGAATGCCTTAATTGTGTCATTACCAGTAGACTGGGTTTTAACCTAATCATTTATCATCATAACTTCACTAAACGCTTCAGTCTTCATTTTTTTTTTCTCGAAGAATTACATTCAAACGATTAAACATTCCACAATATTTCTCAAACCCCACACCCCGGAAATTCTGATTGTTGGAATCGAAAACTAAACAACGACGGCGTCAAACCGCAATAATCCGGGAGAGGCGGAAAATGCCCCGGCGGGCATTCACCGCACTACCCGGTATTTTACCGCATTGCCGTACAAATTCATATGTAATTAGAACGTTATCTCGATACGATGGGATGATAGACGAAAACCAACATTATTTTGGACGGGATTTAAGATGTTTTGGAAGATTTTGTGGCTGAATACAGATGGAACTTAATTTTAAGTAGGGTTTCCCTTGCTATCTCTGTCACCTTAACGTGTTTACTTTGTGTGCTGTTTGTGTGTGTAGCTGTGAGGTTGGTCACTTTAGTACCGATAGATAATTTTTGATATGTTTACTGAATCACATTTTTTTTCATACGTGTGGAAGAATTAGACATACTGCACCGATTCCCAATGATAATGGGATAAGGGCAATGGAATGATGATGATGTTTACTGAATCATAATTTAAAGTATTCAAGATAAATGAGACTGATGATGAAAAAGAGACAATAATCTACACTACACATACACATACCGACCCTCTTCCAGAACTGCAGAGGTTTTACTTTAAAAGTTCTTCCAGAACTGCAACAGCTTAACTTTAAAATGAGTCATTAAAATAGACTTAAGCATAACATGTTGGCCTAGTTATAGCCATGCCAACATGTTATTTGACCACTTTATAAAAAGGCCGACGTATTACATCATGTAGAGCAGTGTCTCTTTTCTGCAACTCATTAAAGATAATCCTGTATAAGAATATGTATTCAAGAATATATTATTCATATATATACGTATTTTAAATAATTTAATAGGTATATCTTTAATTTTCACTTCCCCCCTTATTATCGCTTTTGCTTTTCGGGGTTTTTACCACTCTATTTTTCTATTATGCACCTACTTTTGTATTTCTCTGCAATCTGTTTGACTGGTAGAGAATGCCTCAAGCATTTAGTCCTCCATTGTACATTATTTGTATAAGAAACATAAATAAATAAATGTTTTACTGTAGGCACGAGAGCTGGAAAACCAGACCAAAAACCACTTATTTTATAACGATAAAGTCCACAATATTTTCAGCCTAAAAATATAAAATCAAATCAGAAAACACGTCTTCGTTGAGGTCTCTACAATATTTATAAAGCTTATGAATAAATTGTGTGAAGTGCCCGCTTTATTTTAAATATACATGAGAATTCGGGTTCCTGTAAAGATATCTTAGTAAAAGGATCCTAAGAAAATGTAGTGACTGGTTCGGTAGTTAAAAATTTATAGATGTTCAGAAACTGTGTTTTTTGTATTGAGTTAACTTTTTGGTACGAATACTTAGAGTTGTACAAATAAAGAAAAGAAAAACGTATTAGAAAAGAAACAAAATTGTTGAATTTTACTAGACGTTATTTCAATCACTGTAAAAAGTAATTTGATTGAATAGTTTGATTAAACTGTTTAGGCAAATATAAAAACGAATGTTAATATTTACTCATGGCAACAATTTATTTTCAATCGAACATTGCTGTCATTGATTTTTTCAGTAAAAAAAACTCCCGCACTAATGAATTTATTCCTTGTATCGCGAGGAGTTTCACAGAAATTCAATTCACATGCACAAAGACTCCCAGATTCCAAACTATTGTGGATCGCTCGGCTAGACTTCAATCATATTCTGAATATGATATAATACATATCTTAAACTAAGGATCTATCAAAGCAGGTCATGGTTATAACTGCTGTTATAACCATGACCTGCTTTGATAGATCCTTAGTATACAGTAAAGAAAATACAATAAACTCTCCCATTTTATTTTCTTCATTTTAAATCTTCAACATCAAGTTTATTACAAATAAAGTTTCATTTGCAGTAAGCGTTATAGCACAAATTGTAGAGCTCTGGTCTAGTTACTCTTAAAATTACTACGATAAATTCATTATGAACCTCTGTGCTCGCATTTTATTAAAGAATATTCGAGACAACAGATATAAAGAGATATAGAACAAGGGGATCTACTACCACCTTTCAAAATAAGACTGTTGCAGTTGTGGAAGTGAGACAACACGCTACGCGGCATAGAGCGTCGTCTCGCTTATAAAACAGTCTTACCTATTATTTTAAGATAGGGATAGGCTTTCAATCTCGTCTAATAGAGTCAGAATCCTTTCCTGGAATATGATTTTGGTAAGTTATATTTTTAATTGGTGTTTTTTTTTAATCAATGATAATAATGTAATAGAAAATTGTGACAGTTGATTTTTTTATATATTTTTATATCTGAAGAGCTACTTGTTGTTTGTCTATTGTATAATTCAATTGTTTCTGTTTCATAAATACTACGAAGAAACCAAAACCCATTTTGAAATACTTGTGTCTATTGCAAACGCCTGGCTTTTAAAGTTAAACAGTTTTGTACATTATTAATTGCAACTTATATTTAAAGAGTACATAATAAAGTCATCGGAAAATACCTAAGAATATCGACCTAATGATGTGTACTCAAGATGCTGCTATTTTGTACCTACTATTTCATTGTGTGCAGAATCAATCTACTCCATTTTATAACATTTTTCATCGTAAAACTCTCTATAAAATAATTTCATTATTACTAAGACTTCCAAAGAGATTTCTTTCTCAAGAATATTGATTGATCAGGTCTCATTATGCCGCGCTCAGTTAATATTTGCTAAGTCGACTCCTCTCTGAACTCGCTTTCAGCAATCCTGTTAGATCAATATTATTATTATTTATTTATTTATTTCTAAAACACTTACATATTTTCAGGACGTAATGAAATTCAGTTACATTGCCTAGTTTTTAGGGATATATTATTATTGTTTTGATTGATTGGCTTGAAAAAAATAATAATTTCATGAGTTAATACTTTTTATCGGTCACATAATGTGTGTTTATTCACTGTATTTAATCATGAAAAACTTCTTCACAAAAAAAAAAAATCTTTGTCGCTTGTGTTAGTAAATGAGACACGGTAATTAAAAATAAAAATAATGAAAACTAATATTTCAAAAATATACAAATAGGATTTTTTACCTTGCTATTGCATATTTCTCCAAAATTCCTGCTACTAATTCTCCTTGGAGCTTCGTAGCTCGCCCAAAAAAAGAGAAGGTATTGATAATCACCATCAGCCATAGTCCAGTTTTCAAAACCAAAGAAAAGTCGATTCTAAAGAAGTGTTACCTTTACAAGCCGTACCTTCAAAACCTTCACCAAATCGAACATATCCATCCTAAGTCAATAACACCTTCCTCTGTCCAAAAAAAGGGCCAAATAATCCACGACATGTTTAAACGGGCGATTTGTAACAAAAACAACATGTCAAGACAATTCCGTTACTTATACACGGGGAACGTGACCATTTCACTGGTCGCCGCGTTCTGGAGTGACAGAGTGACGGCGCGTGATGCTTTCCCGCCGAAAAAGATATAAATGGTGCCTCTGTATAACATTTTACTGCATATATCAATGGTAATTGTCCGGAATGTTCAAAATAGGGAAGATACGAGTCTCTTGAACAAAGTTTTCTTTACTTCTACTGAATAGAGATATAGGAATGATTAGGTAGGAAATTATTTTCTCCTGTTTTTAGACCTATTATTCTATTTTACTATATTGAAATTGGGTAGAGCTGCCTGCACGAATGTCGGTTATAGCTGCAAAAACATTATATCCCTCTGAGACAATCAGTAAAAAGAAGCCTATGTGTTCAGTATCCAGAATGTTAGTTAACTCCATAAAAAATTCATCTAAATTAATCTAGCCGTTTAAGCGTGAAAGAGTAACAAACGTCCATTCACAGTTACAAACTTTCGCTTTTATAATAATAGAAGGATTTGTCAGCATTAGTTTTAGATTGAATGTCTGAAATTAAGGTTTTTTGTTAAGTACTATTTTTCCATAATTCCCACTTATTTTCTCCTACAGAAACTTGTTATTTTACCATTAAAACCTCATGCTGAGTTACAGAGATTGGCCTGTAACTAATGTTATGTGATTGGCCGCCTGTGGTGCCCATGATATGTTTAGGTATCGTATCTTCAAAGGGCTTTTTACTTGAACCCTTTCACCATCCCATAATTTCTGTAGTGTAGTATTTTCATAGAAAATATTGTTAAAAAAGCAGATTTACGATATTTACTATAATACCTATAAATAAATGGTCCAAGAAAAAAATTATAATTATATGAGGCTAATGATATTATGGATAATAAAATGAGACACTTTTTTTGGGGAATAAAGGTTACGTTTGTCATTCGTTTTAAAAAAAAAATAAGTTTTTGTGATATTGGTTTTGCAAATTCGCAGAAAGAAAGAAAATTTTATTTGCTAGAAACATAGTATGGTATTACAGATTCTGATGTTACAGTAGAGTGTTTCACATGTCTCGCCGTTTTACCGGCATATTTTTTTTTTTCATTTATGACAATTATTATTATGTGAAGTTATAATTAAAATTTCAAGCCAAATTTAATTCCTCATTAGTTTTAAACACACACTTCTTGTTACTATTCACTTAGTCAAAAAGAGATTAACTTTGCTATTGTATGGAGTGAGAATTTAATGCGGAATTCACGACTAGTAGATAGCTTTGTGCAATGCTCTTTGTGCTGCATTGAGGCAACTACACGGCGACTGATTTATGTATGTCTGTCTGTCTGTGCAGGCACGGACAAATTGTACTGTTGATGTAAGTGACTGATGGACGATTAGTTTTGCAGTTCTTTGTTGTTTTTGCATTTATTGTACGTTGATCGTTCTGTAAGTTAAAAGTTGTTAGCAAATGTATCAGAGCTTTGCAAAATAGATATGTATGATATTGAACATTTCTGACAAATTTTGTTGCTTCCCATTAAATGAGAAGAATGCGGATTAATTTGTGTTAAGTTTATTGTTACACATTCAGTCCTAGCTATGTTTCCTCGCCTTACTTTCCTAAGAAATAAGCTAAGTGAGGCTCAATAACCATTTCTAAAACCAGGCCAATTAGGTGTAACATTATCTATAATCCGATCTAAAATTAGGGAAATAACTTAATCATTTTTCAAATCCATCCGGTAGTTTCAAACACGGCCAAACAAACAATTTTCTTATCTTTATTATATTCCTATAGATTAATTACATCGATGAGCAGACAATACATTTCATATTTATAATTACTCTCCCTATAGATACGTTATCACGCTCGATCGGGGCATGGCATATTTATAACTTAATGAACATGCTTGCACAATGATTGCCTCATTAAACACCATTATATAGACGTTAAACTGATCCGCGGGCTATCAAATTCCTTCTCATTACAACCCTGATTCGTAAACAATGTCATATTTTTAGATACACGCGAGATCAATGTCTATTTTGTAATTCAATTCCGGTAAAGGTGGATTTAGACAAAACAAAGGGAAGAGCATTCTTTCTTGACATGATCAAAAAAACCTTAAAATATCGATTTTCTGTGTTTATAGTAGTAGTTCAACGGAGTGTAGATAAATAGAATAAGTTTTAGCTTGTTCGATGTACAAGTAGGTAAATCCCGGTAAATCGGACACAAAGATGAGACATGTCAATTGAAAAGATTACATTTTATTGCACAGTTATTCTTTCAATCCCCACATGATAAAGAATCAAATCGCACAAATTGTGTTTTTGCTAACTATAAGATTTTTTGCAAAATCTGTGAATGGATTTAAGCTTAATTCTATAATTTATAATTCATAGGTATCACCTATGAATTATAAATTATAGACAGAATAGAAACTGTGTCCACCCTATTTTATAGCCAAATTCTACTTTAGTCTTTTCTCTTGTAAAATAGGAATATACGTTTATAGAATTGTATTTTTTCAGTCCGCACTGTTATTCGTGATATGTTATTTTTGTATTCCGAGAGAGTTGCAATCAGGTACCAGTATTGCAATGTATTGGATCATTGGGTTTCAAATTTATGTCTGTTTGCAATTCTGTAGTTTCGTGTTCACTTTAACTGATAGTTTTGTGCAAATATTTTTATTTTGTTTTTTGTTTTTTTGCTATTCACGTATATTGGAATAGGATCTCGCTTTTCTTGAATATTTATCATATACTATTGAAGTACCAAAATAGGAATGAAAGCAATTTTTTTTTGGGTACATACATGTATGAATGTAATGTTGTATGGGGTAGGTATCGATAGATTTCTGCGAATGATTTGAGTTATATTGATTTCACAAAGTAATACCCCTTCATCATTGTAAGTGCTAGCTCTATTTATTGTAAAACAATAATATCTTTACAAGAAGAAGCCATTTCTTTATTTTCGGGTAATGGTAAATGTGTCTTTTCTTTACTTTCGAATTGTTTCTTTATGCCTATTGTTGTCATAAATTAAAATTTACTTTACATTTCTATTTTTACAAAGAAATGGTTTATACATCTTCTCCAAGAATAAAACATATTTATTTTTATGTACTCATTATAACACAATTTGACCTTGCCAGATCGTGTCATATTTAATTATGAGGGTCAAATAATATAAGGGCTGTCACATTTCAAGATCGTATTATTACTCTGAAAATTAAATAAAAGTTCAATCAATAATTTCCGAATTGTTACTATCCTAAAACGCATATTTAATTGAATTAATACTTCTCTTAACTATAAGGTTGGTGACTGGTGTCATAGTAACCTAGCCGCCGCCGCGCCGGTGCGGTACGATAATTTAACTTATTTGCGTAAACTTCTAGTTTTCATATACATTCAAATGCTACCAAAACTACACATCCTACATTACTTAAAAAGCAACAAACTAACTCTAAACACTAGAACATTTCTAAGTATTAATCCCATGATTAGACAGCCGGCTATACAAGAGTAATCAAGCATTTAGCCAAACATTTATATTGGACTAACACAACTACCGACTCCCAAACCTACCACTACCTTATAAAACAAGACTAGTTCGGTTGTGGAAGAGAGATAGCGCTATACACGGTGTATCGCGTCGTCTCGCTCTCTCAACTACTATAGTCTTGCTCCAAAAGTTAGTGGTACAGGTCTGGAGAAGCAATCTGCACTAGTATTGAAAGTTTAAGAGCTTGGTGTGTTCATTAAATCTGTACAACTTTGTTCACTGCTGTTGACCGGCCGGATTGCTTTGGCTACAGTTACAAATATTATTCGATAGTGGCTTGCTTTACAGATGGATGTAACAATTTATATGAATAATATTATCGTAGTTTAAATGCTTGTTTTTAGTATTTATTTTTTGGAAGCTATTATCTTCTTTTTATATTAGAAAATGTATTTAAATTACGCTCATGCAATTGCAGCAAAGCATAAATATAAATAGGGGTAAAAAAAGCTTTCGGCAAACTTATAATTATTTACATACCTCGCCACTTTTTCAGTTTAAAAATACTATAATTAACAAAATTAAGAGCCATTAAACATTTTCGACGTCGTTTTCATACCATGGTTGCAAACGAAACACAAAATAAAAAAGAAAACCGCAATGAACATAGTGCAACAGCCTAAAAAATATAATAGCATTTCGGCAGCCCTGAACACAGTACATTGCCATCGCAACCTTTGTACGTAAAATTTAATTTTAATCCTTTACATAGTCGCGGAGTCTGGCGCGATATTACAAAGGTATCCCGTGATGATAGGGATTATTTCCATGGCTCCTTGCCTATGGTGTGTGGAGATAAACGGTGTTATGTATGTCTCTTAGAGTTTAATTGTTGCTCATCTTCTTAAGGGATTTCGGTGTGTGTTTTGGATTTAAAAGATGATTTTTGGTGTGTGGTTGTTTACATAAGATGAATAAGATTACCAAGTCAATATCGTTTAAGTATTAACTGTATTAAGGGTGTTGTTCAAGTAAATGGAGATGATATTTCCTTTTCGATAAGTCGTGTCACTTATAACAATGAACGCTTGTAAAAATATCATGTATAGATGGATTACATTGATAGAGATTAGAAAATATTGTAAATGTGTTTTTTTAATCTATATTTGGATTTCTAATGAATATCATTATGTGTGACTTGATCTATAGTTCAGCTAAAAAACGTCAACATGAACGACACTGTATAACCTAAAATAACGACTTTCAAAGTAACAGTGTCACCTAATCTCAAACTAAGTAGAGCTAGTATTATGAGTACTAGACAACTGATAAACATACTTAGGTATATACTTCTAAATGCAGACATACTATTGATAAATTACACCCAGACACAACAAAAGATCATGCTCATCACACAAACATTTGTCCTGAGTAGGGATCGAACCCACGACCTCTGGTATAGCAGTCAGGCTTGTTGGTCTGGTAGACCAACAAGCCTGTCAAATCGTAATATTGAAACATTTTTATTATAACCAGTAAACACGACGAGTAAATATAAGTGGATATCGTTTGAACGAAGTTATACAAATATTGTACCGATACGATCAACAAATATTATGATTTGTGGCTTCCGAATATACTTTCGGAAATGATTTGTGTTTTCATTTGTATTACAATGTATATTTAATTCCATATTTATTTGTTTTAACGTATTGTTAATTTAATTAGAATTGCATAATAGATTTCTGTCCTAACGCTTGTTTAATATCCAAACGAGATACAAAATGTTCGGAGCCAAATTTTCAATAATTTCAATAATTTCAAAGGTTTTAGGCATTTTTACTCATAATAAGTCGAAATTACCTTTAAGTGTATATAATTATCCGAAAACTTTAAAAATCGAAACACCTTACAAAGTTTTACATACATTAAATCACAACAACAATATTAATAAAATTCCTTTACCATATTACATTTCTCATAAAATCTACCATTCAAACAAAATGAAAACTCTACAAAAGTGTGAAACTCGATCGACACGCACTCACCTCTCTCACCAGCCAAAAGGCAGCTACCATCATCCCCCAAATTAATAATATTGCACGTGTAGAAAAGAGACAAAGCTATACGTCGTGTAATACGCTATCTCGCTTACACGACTGCAGTAATATCACTTTAAGAGGTGGTGGTAGGCCCCTAGGTAGTGAAACAACAATCGTCTGATTCCCGACTTGCACAAAGGTGCCCCTCGATAGCTGAGGGTTGAGGGTCCAAAGAGCCCTCCTGCCACTTAGACAGACGCTTGCAACTACTTGCATCTGCCCGACGATTTGTTTTCTTTTTCACACGTAAGCACGTTGCGTTTTTGTGTACGTGTGAATGTTACTTGGTTAATATGAACGTGTGCGTGACTAAGAATTTTTCGCATGATTTTGTGCGAACTTTTCTGCGTTCTTTTATCTGTGTGCATGTTTTATATACGTGTTACGCACACATACCAATTACACGTTATTATACAGTATGTAGCTAACGCACACCTACACGTGATTGTCTATGTGTGTCTATGAACACATACCTTTGTTTGTGTGACTATGAAGAGTCTCTTATAAGACAATGAAGTATTATTATGCTTATATAGAAATCACCCCTATAATCCTTTAGCAGCTAGAATAAGGGAGCTTTGTGGGGGACGTTGATTGAAACTACTTTGGTCGAGTGGTTAAGTGTAGAGATGAAACAATGAGGAATGATTGAGACGGTAAAAATTAAACGTGCACTAGAAAAAGAAAAGTTAAATATTGCTCCAAAATAGTTACTTTTTTGGCTGTTATTCAACTATCTACTATTGAAAACTTATTTTATCGTCTGTGATGAATTAGTCGCCTTTTCTTCACAACGAAAAACTCGCAATCATTTTCAATGTCCCCTATTTCTTACGTGTTCACAAAATTCCAACAACATTCTCAGTTTTTTTTTCTTTATAATCTAGTTAAAGACATCTCAACTTAATGGCTATAACGCGAAGATAAGGGCAGTATCCCTAACATTTTGAAATAACCCTAAAAAGTTTAAACATCAAACTTATTTTTCTTTTACGACTATTCGCTTAGTCTTTACGCTCAGCTTAATTTCAGGGGATGTCTTTTACATCAAAGTATTTGAGTTTGAAAACTTTTGTAATAAGAGTCTCGCCTACTCGCCTCATCAATTTTGGTAAGTTTTAACAAATATTGGAAGTAGGTTTTGCTATGGATCTATTAACGGTTTTATTTATTGTTTCTTTGTTCTCGTTTTTTTTGGTAGTCCATTGTAAATTTTATGAAACTAAAAAAAAAAAAGTTAAAATGTAGTGGCCAGGAAAAATCAGAAAGTAAAAGGCAGGAACACCAAAAATGAATAAGATAGATGGCGATAGACACGTATAAATGAGAGTAAAATGCACCAGCAACTGCAATGACCCAATTTTCTACAAAGAATATCATACCTAGCTTTTACCCAATTACCAATTCGGCAAACACGTGACAGTCCTACACTGTTCATTACCAATTACTCCGAAAAACTGTCAACCATCTAAAAACACCACTCGGAATAACTGCCCATAACTTGGCCAGTTAATACCAGCGGGCAACCAGAGGCCGACTAGGTGGTTACCTCATAAAATTCTCAAATCACCTTAAAGATTTACAAGACGGTTACAAACTTTATTATCATCTTGTGTACAAGAAACTGACAAATAAAAAAAGAATTAAAACCAATGAAAGTCTCCGGAACGCGGCCCATCTGTTAGTTTGTTTATAAATGTAAATATTTGAATAGGCAACCTTATTACTTGGGTTTTTTTAGATAAATATGTGGTAGATTATATCCCGAAAATTGCGTTGAACAAGGCTACATATGGCAGCAATAGTATTTAGTTTATGGGTTCAATTACTACTGCTAAAGAGCTGTAGTTTTTGTGAATAAATGATTGCTAATTTGTAAAAGCAACGCAAAAAAATGCCCTTGTTTTGCACTAAGACAAAATGTCATTGTTAAATATCATAGCCATATTTTTGTCTCGAGCTGTCATAATTGTTTATCTCGATATTTAGATATTACAATAATTTTACATGAATTTTGAAAGTTCGTTGAAAATCTGTTAGTCAATCGAAATATCCTATCATAAATGAAACATTAACGATATGTTATTGTAAAAGTGTCCTATCTTGCCTACTGCTTTATAATATGTATAACAACCAGAAACTTTAATTTATAAACCGCAACGTATTTTATAAAAATCCGGATGTAAACATTTTAATCCACAGTAATATACATAAATAATATACGTGACTACAGTAATTAATTACTAAAACTAGGCGTGTTACATAAAATGTTACCATTCGTATTCATGCCTCACATTTGTTTACAAATATTTAAATTTCACTTTCGTGACTGAACGTATTAAGTCTCGGTAGCTGCAACAGCTGATAAGTCAACAGGTTATTTCGTGATAGGATGACATTAAACTTCCTATAGAAGGATTGGAATAAAAATAGAAATGTCAATGACCTGATTGTCAATTGTTACGTGAACTTTATTTGAAAGGTTGTTTTTATTGACATTTTTATTCTTACTGACGATTTTTGATGCTCTATTTTGTGTTTACCATAAGATGTTTATTTAAAAATCTTTTTATAATGCAGTTTGTTTATTTATATTGGTCTACCAGTACAGCAGCTTAAGTAGTAAAAGACTAAGTGCCAATGACTATGGCACGTGACACTATATTTCGGTAAACCACAAATGCTGGTTTAAAATCAAGGTGTAGATACTTTGTGCTTGTGCTATGCGCGTTTTAAAAACCATAAGAACTAAAATTTAGTAGCGTAGGAATAGTGCAAAAAAATGTCGCCAGAATTTCTTAGTTTAGTTAATTTAATAATTTGGTAGAAGATTGACAAAGCGAGTGCCCACTCAAGATTGTGGACTGCGGATGACACAAGGGCCTCTAAAGTAACATCTTATCTTGAACTAGACCCTTAACATTGGGTTTACTACCTAAAATATCTGACGGTACTTCAAGTTTTCAAAATCATACAGAATTAGGGTAGCTGTGATAGGAATTATACTCGTAGAAAGAAAACAATAATTACATTTTTCAAATCTGTATTTTATTTTGCAAAAGCTCTGCTATATGTTGAGATACATAAAAATCTGTAATTAAATGAATACGTGCACCTATTCATTACTTTCAACATGAATTAATCTAAAGTATGTTTAAAAATGTATCCTCCTACTGGTGACATGTAACACGTCGGAAAAAAATACATTTCCCTGCAGTTGAGAAAGTGAATCTAAATCGATATGTCTACATCCTAATTTTCATACTCTCTCAAAGAAATATTTACTAACATACTATAACAAGCATCAGATCCACACATTGTATCCCAAATTTACGACAGAGACAACTTCCTTGCAACACTTCGGCGATCAAAACTTCCTCAATAAATCCTAAATACTGTTAATACAAGCTTAACTAAAAGATCAAAGGGTCATAAACACATAAAATACTGTACAAATAACCAACATACGTAACCATAAACTGCAAGAATGGACGAATATAATTGGCATTTACCCGGGAGGCGAATAAAAAACAATGTTCCTCTATGGACCATTTAAACCTACCACCATATCTACAAGTACCAACCGAATTATTTGCGGAAAAGAGATGTTGCTCTACAAAGTGTTGCTCTGTCTCGCTTTCACAATATCTCTTTAAGAAGTGGTAGGTACTGAGGGCCCCTCTTGTGTAGACGTCGTATTAATAAATGCCTCTATTGGCCCATTTTTTGAGAAAACAATTGAAGAACCGAATCGAGTTTGGATTGCTTTCATAGTTTCTGCTATTAGGAGAATGTTTTCTTTATTTTAGTGATTTCTGCTTATTGTGGTAATTTCTCCATATTTCGTTTTGGATTAGTTTTGTTATGTTCAGAAAGATTATTAAATAAGTTTTTTTTTTTAAGAAATAGCTTTGAATAGTTTGTCAAATTTTTCTCTTGTTTGTATTCGTCTAATTTTAATAGTATGCTATCTAGAAACATCCTATTTATATTTTAATCGTGAAAGTTTGTAAGTATGGATGAATTTTTCTAACTTCTTCACGCTCAAACGACTGAAGTAGTTTTGATGAAATTATGCATGGAATTAGTTGACACCCTGAAATAACACATAGGCTATCGTTTTAGTTTTAGAAAGCCTTAGATAGGGGTGAAGTCGACATCACGCGGACAGAGTCGCGGGAAAAAGCTAGTTTTCAACAATTTTCCTTCCATAAACGTCAGTACAAAGTTTGTTATAATATTTTCCATACAATTAACTGGATAACGTAGCACATACAAGTTGGAAAATAGCATAAAGAAACTGCAAGGATACTTAATAAATCGTACGAGAAGTTTACAAGTTCGACCAAAGTTAAGCATATCATAACAACATAAGTTATTACTGTATGAGATCGCTTCGAGAACTAAGGTCAAAGGGATGTGAATTATTGATAAATAAATGAAGCAAACTATTACTGTAACTTACATATGTATTGATCGGGTATGTGCGGCTTTTTAACTAGTTACAGCATTTGAAATCGATCTACTAGTTTAGTTTTAGCTGTAAAATTGTTACTGGTGATTTACGATTATTGTATGGTACTGTATTAAATAAATAGATTTGTGTTTAGTATCTTTTACGATATGATAGTATAACAGAAATGTAGAATATAATTTATTTCTTATTTCTTGGTATTAGAATACAGTTCTCATATACTATCGTATCCGATTATAATTCAAATTCAAAATACAATAATAATATCTAGTATTATCGTTGAAAATTCAAATTAACATCATACAAAAATGTTCATTACTGTATGTCTGTCTACACAGTTATCCTGTAAAATTGTCACGGTATCCGACCGGATTTAGCTAAACACTTAACTCGTTCAGCAATATTCTTAATTTCATCTTTATCTCCAGTTACTAAAGCATATTTTAGTAAACCTCTCTGCTGAATCAAAACTACGTAATTATCAAATCAATAGTTTGTATAAATTTAACGGCTGATTACTTCACACAGCTACAAAAGTACTAATACAAACTCATTTGGCAATATTGCAAACAGAATGAACGAATGAATGAGTGAGCAATCGCACATTCATATCATTCGGTCATTTATCATTTGATAAATGACCGCTGCGTTTAATTAGTTAAATAATGACATTGATTGAAATGAAACGTAATGGAATGATTCATTTTATCTGGTCGAACCGCCTAGATAAACGACTAGGCAAGTGTTAGCGTTTTTGACAACGCTGTGTATTGTATAGAGCTACAAGGATCTTTTGACATGTGGATGACATTAATATAATATGATAACAAGAATTAAGTCAACTGTCTGTAAAAACAAAGCAACACTTTGTTTTTTAATACATAGCGATATTAGTTCCGATTCCGGCTACTTGCACTAAGATCCTTGCAGTACAATATTTCCTCTAAACACATCACGTGACTTTAGATGTCACTAAAGCGCCTGTCGACGAGTTACAGTTTTCCGAGCGCTAACGCTGACGATTTGCTCCCATGTATTAAACTGGTAAAGTCAAAGTCAAAGACACTTTTCGAAAAGGATTGTCATTCCCCTATAGAACTTATACAGGGTGACTTCGAAGTCGTGGGCAATATTTTAAACTAAGACACTATTAATGATACTAATAGCGTTAGGGCTACTTTTACGCAAAAAAAAGAAAAAAAAATTGTGGAGTGTAGGGCTTGGGCCGTGAGGCGGCCCCGTACCCACTAAAACCCCCGGGTTTTCGTTGTGCGCCACCTTGGAGGGGTCACGGGAAACGAAGACGACTACTTCCGCGACCCCTCCGGCGCCTGGCTGGGCGTCGGATGCCTGGCCCCGCCGGGGGGAACTAGGTAACTACCTACATTATTATTATTTTTTTTAAGTAAAAATGACCCTAACGCAATTAGTATCATTAATAGTGTCTTAGTTTAAAATATTACCCACGACTTCGAAGTCACTCTGTATATGCGTGACTGCGCTAATGCAATGTGAAACTGTCTCAATCAATAATTAAGCCTATTATTTTAACCATTAAAGGAAAGTCCCAAAAATAGTTTCTACTATGTGTCTCTGTCGAAGGTATTTCATTAGATGTTCATTATACCACCACTAGACATGATATACAATGTTAGTTGTCATAACAACCAATTAATTTGTGTCCTACTTATTATAAGGAAAATGTTCCAGCTATCTACTTATTTTCTTTCATATTTTCTACAGAAAATAATATAGGATGTTTCCACATGACCCAGTTTTCAGGAAACCTAGTTACAGGGCTTGTAATGATGTCTATATGTTTCATTTATTTAGACTTAGAAATGTCATAAAGAAATAAAGATTTTTACTGCTTTAACGAACTATTAGATGAACTATGACTATTACAAATGTTTTTTTTTACTTATACCAAATTTATCATTTTTCCTTTTTGGTACCGCGGTTTAGGATGGGGAGGAGGTATGATGTCGCGTTACATTAAAAAACTTTTGTCTTTTGAATCATTATCGGTCTTCGTTTGAAGACTCTACTAAAATTGCATCACGAATTCGACGATTTCAAAAAACCTACAGGAAAAAACGTAGAAATGTACATTTGCATTTGGCTGATATTTTTTTTAATATTAAGTTTTAGTTAGCGTCAGAAATACTTCGACAATTTAGCACAAAGGTTAGTACCTAAATACAATAAAACCAAAAACAATTGCTATCAACCCGTGATTGTCTCAAACAACTGTTTCCCAAAACAACTTCAATGTATCTTTATTTTATTTTTATTTGAAACCTCTCACTGCGCCTCCGGGCATCAGATGTTTACAAAATGCTTAGTCTTGTCCACAATTTGTATAGCATGTGCCATAATATTTCCCGATTTATTGTAGCTTTAAATATATGTCCAATACACGCTTTGGGGCTTTGTCAGTGTACTTTGGACTTCACCTGACTGTTCTTGCCTCAAGGTTTATATCATGTATATTGGAAAAAAATACAACTGAGACATTGGACAATACGTTTTTGTTGTAACGATAGAAGGCCTGCCACTTCTTCTTTTCGTATGATTATATCTACAACCTAGTATAAGATTTTAGACCGCTCGTAGGTCGCTGTCGTAGGAAACATACAATTGAGAAATTCTCAGGTGTGTTAGTTTCCTCAGTGTTTTGTTTCACAGATTAAAGCAAGTAATAATATCTCGGTAACAAGCACATGAATTTGAAAAGACTTTGGTGAATGCCGGGATTTGAACTTACGACCAGTTGCCTGGTAGTATTAACCGTTGGACTTAGCAGTCCATCGGTCAATACTACTAGGCTACCACTGCTTTTTGCCACTAAAAATGAAACTGCATTGCACTATACAACGTACAGCAACGTTTTGCTGCATCTACTTAAGTATATATTAATAATCTTTAAAGTTATCCGCTAAATCTTAATTAAGAAAGATGAGTAATTTTTACTTCTATATATTTAAGCTGCCCATAATCCGTGTTCAGGACCTATCTAGCCAAGCCTGACTACCAACATGTCCAACATGCATCCCGTTTTACATCCCAATGCTATGCTAATGTATTGTAAAATAAATATCCCCTGAAGCGTCATTCGTCATCAGAATATCATTAAATATTAAAATTGGGTATTTGCAACTCATTATTTGGAAAAAGCAATATAGTCTCTCCTTTTTTTGTAACTTAGGAAAGAAAACTAAAACTTTACCTGCACGATGAAGCCTTGTTAAGAGATAAAGTTAATTCCAAATAACTCCATTGCAAATACCTACTTTATTGTATGTATGTATGTGTACCATATATCTGCCTTAAATACAAAGTCCCCTGCGTCAATGCTTCTTCCAATTGTAACCCAGTCTGCCTGCTTAAATCCTTATTTTTATTTCCAGGACAGAACAAATGGAGCTGAGTCATCTGTAATCGAAAAAACATAAATCAAAGTGAATGTGATTAAACTATAATTAGGGAAATAACTAATTCGACTCTACATCTCTACATTCTACTCTATAAATGAGTGATCAAATCGGTGATTAATTTGTAAGTGAAATTGAGATGATAAGTGATCTGGTGATGTGCGCTTAAAGCTCTGTGATGGGGTGTGGTCAGAGTAAAATTAATCTCTACCCGAGACGAAACAAAAATGGCGGGAAAGGAAACAGTGCCAAGAAGTCAGGTGAGCAATATAATAAACGTATCTTTTAAAGATAAAGATAAAGATACTTTTAAATCTTCAGAATTTTTTATCTTTCTTTAATCTAAAACTTATTATCTATATTTATTCACATATTATCATAACTTTTTATAGTTATAATGTCAAAACTTAAGTATCTACTAAAAATAAATAAGCACCAAATCTAGTCAAAAAGCACAATTAGTCAATTTGCACCGAACAAAACATTACAAAAAGCCACCCAGCTATTCCATAGCAAAAGACAGAAGCTAAAAGAACAAACACCAAAAACTCAAAGCAAGACTATAAAGGATCAATTAAAAAACACTCCAGTACAACAAATTCAAGTCCTTTGAGAGCTTCAGTAGTTTCAAAGGTAAAGGTAAATTTCATCGTGTAAACGAGGCTTGAAGTTTTATCCTACAAAATTATAAACACGAAAGTTTGTATGAATGGATGGATGAATATTTGTTACTCTTCCACGCTCAAACAGCTAGATCAAGTCTGATGAAATTTAGAATAGGGTTACCTGACACCCTGGATGGTCACATGGGTTACTTTTGAACTGACTGCGTTAGGCTCTAGATAGACGGACTGCATTTCAATTGCGATCCAACTGCAAATTGCAGTTCAAGGGCAGTTTGAATGTAGTTGACACGGCTGCAATATTTTTCCCGATAAATACGCGTGAGTAAACCGTTATATATCTTTTAAATATGAATCATTCTCACGAAAGTTATTATAAAAACGGCTGCAATAGAACAGCAAATCAAACGTGCAGTCCAATTGCAATTGAATTGCAGTCCGTCTGCCTAGAGCCTTAGTAGTACAGGAGCAGTACATTTTTACTGCTATAACTGATATTTGAGCGGGTGAAGTCACGAGCAATAGCTAGTTCGTTATTTGATAAAGAGAGGTATGCAGGGAGCGCAGGGGTACCTGTCGACGTGCTCTAAATATTCATGAGATGTAAAAGCTAGGGATGTGGCTAAGAGAACCGCGGGAAGAGCGTGTAAGTTCAAAGACATCGCCATCTTGGATTTTGAGTAGTTCTCTTTTTGTTTGTTAGTAGTGTTGAGAGTCAACCACGTCTTAGTCTGTTGCTGTTGTGAAAGGGGGTCGCTGCTCTAATTCTTGTAGTGCGCCGTCTTCTTTCACCATTTTTTTCTTTTTGAAAACGACTCCCGCACTATGGAATTTAATTCTCGTATCGCGGTGGGTTTCACAGACATTTAATTCACATGCACAAAGACACCCAGACACAGAAAAAGCAACTATGGATCGCACTAATACGTTCTTGTTCTACGCAGGGATCGAACCCGCGACACATCTCGCACAGTGGTAATTGTCTTGGAGATCTATACCACTCGGCTATCCGTGCTGTCTAAAAAAATTCGTACAGTCTACTAGCCGTAGAGCCTCCAGAATCCTACCACAAACTCTTAGAAAAAGACACCAGTTGTGAAAGCGAGATGACGCACGAAAAAATATAGAGCACCATGCCCTTTTATATTTGCAAAGATCTGTCAGTAAAATATGGTAGTAGATTCTCTGTCCAATAAATACTACACGGACCTACCTTGAATATGTCAAAGCCATATTAAAAATGACCAGAAAAAAGCATACCAATACAGTGGTAGAGTTGACAAAGGTGTATTATTTTATCATGAACTTTGTTCAGTATAAGCCGTTAATAGGATTACCCTTTGAGGATTAGTGCATGGCGCAGTATTAGCGATGTTTAATTAGCTAGAATATCGATACTGAACGTCGGTATTTCGATATGAAACATAACTTACATATTATCTTGCACGCAGTTAATTAAACACATACAATTTGCTATACATACATACTTACTCTGTAGCAGTACCTAGCACATACATATTGTGAATGTGATTGCCGTCGAATATTTTTTATTTCACGATCTTTTATTACGCAACGCCATATAGTCTCAGAATAAGTACTTCACTTAACTTACATATTTCTAAATACATACATATTCTAGATAAATTACACCCAGATACAGAACAAATATTCTTGCACATCACAAAAAAAATGTCCCGGGTGGGGATCGAACCCACGACCTCTGTTATAGCGTCAGAGCTACTAACCACTAGAACAACAGGCCGGACAATGGTAAATATTTTTTAGTAAGTCAACTTTAAAGTTTAATGCAATAAGTAGGTAAATAAACAAATTGCACTAACAATAGATTCGCTTGACTAGAAGATTATTTAACCGTTTTACTGTTCTATTTATTGTAAACCATTACTATAACAGTATATTTAACAGAACGACCATTGTCCAAGGGACGTTAGTACCGATTCTTATCCTGTAATCCTTTAGGCCTCTTTTACGACACACTCAAAAGGAATAGAGGTAGGAGGCTCAATACCCGAAAATCACACACTCAATTAAATAGAAGCAAGGTCTTCTTTAAACGCTGTAGGCTGCCTACAACGCCACACCGAACACTGCATCACGAACTCACTATAGTGCTACAAGTATCTTTTGTCACGTGGCTGAAATCGGAACTAATGCCGCCATATATGAACGACCATCACTTTTGACAGACAGTTGAGTTGATTCTTGTTGCGGATTTGCACTCCAACGCCGATATGTTAATGTCATCCACGTGCCAAAAGATCCTTGCAGCTCTATATCAAATGGAATGTAGAGACATGTTGACACTTAAAAATGAAGTTTAGGAGAGTACCGTTCTTAAGTACAGGATAAAATACCTCTGCAGTTTCAATACAGGCATCTAGACGCAGCGAATAGAGTGACGCTGTAGGTGGCCTTTGGCGTTTATAAGGGACCACAGACGTAGGTACTTACGTTTATTTGATCGTCATTTATTTAATACTTCTTTACTATTTCCAACACATCTATACTGTCTATTACTATTGGAATTTCGGTTTTGTTGTTATTAATTAGATTATTTCTAACACTTCTAACCGGTCTATTATTATTGAAATTTTGATGTTGTTGATTAGTTTACATTTTAAGAATTAATAGCATGATCTTCTTTTGTTTTCAACGAAATAGGACTTAATTACTCATAGAATAAAACAAAGGTACACCTTTTCGCTTTTAGTTGGATATTTCTTCGATATTATTTAGCTACTTAAATCACTACACCATTTTTCGCTAATATCACAATGAAGAGCATCAGTATCAATAAGCAATAATATTTCTTCGATATAAGTTAGCTATCTGAAGTCACTACACAATTTTTTGCCTGTAATAAATTTAAACAGATCGCGATTGAAGACTAAGCTTGCCAGGGCAAAACGTTTCAAAATACGAGTACATACACATAAAAATGAATATTTCCTGTTATCTAATTAAATTAAATTATTAAATTTTCCTTTCGCCGTTTTCGTGGCCGCATACAAAGTAATGTCTAAAACTTGGCCTGAATAAGGGAAGCCATTGTTTTGCGTAATAATTAATTATGAACTGTAATTATATGTATAGGATTCCAGGCACAATTAAATGTAATTGGATAACAGTTACGTTCTTTAACGTTTTCCTTGTAAGGTGGATGTAAGTGGGGGGTGGGGGGAGGTCAGACATGTTTTATTAACCGTATCAGGGATTGGAAATGGATAACGTTCTTTAAAGAAGCCAGTCAATTGTTTTGAACAAAATTTGTCTTACAACACATACCTACTTACATATTATACAATCTTTCTGCCATAACAAACCATGTAAATTAAATAAACAATATTTAATTTGGTTATTATATTTAGTACGAGATATCCAGATTTTTTTCTCAGAATTAACTATTATTCATTGGAAAAAAAAACCAGAAGCAGGATTTTCAATATGTCAATACATTTTCTTTTCATACTGCACAAAATATTTCAGGTATATTGGCAGTAAGTCCGCAAAACGCTTATAAATTCCTTCATGAATTTATTGGCCCGCTTTTCATTGCTTTCCACGAATTTTCTGCATTAAAAATTATACGAAAATGATTTCATATTGCTCAGGTTCAATTTAAATTAAGTAAAACACAAAGCTACTTGATATGGTTTATTTAATTAATTTATAAGACCTTCTGGAGCGTTTAAACATTTATATTTTCAATAATATATGATCTGAATGAAAATGTTATAGTCTTATTTTTTAGGTTACCTATTTATTTGCCCTAGAATGTCATTTTTTTAAGGACTTCCAACGTTATCAGTTTAGGTAAACCTATCGTGTAGAATCAGTTGAGGAAGCATGACAGGGCACGTTATATAATGACGTTTTTTTCCACAATATCAATAATATTATTCTAGACGTAGCGGTAGAACTATAAAATGACCCAATTTTACGCGCGGTAAACCCCACTGTGATTTGCTCTTTGCTCTTTTAATATTGGGTCAGCTGCCACTTCTAATTGCACGCATGTCATAAAACTCTGTAGTTAGTTTAAGAACCTAATGACATTGTCATACACCATGTAAAATGAAGTCTTTAAGGTTTCTAAGTAAATACATACTTAAAAACAACTACGAAAACGTTACAACATTTATAGCCAAGCCTTAGAGGGGTGAAAGACACCGCCGTAGAAATAAAGCCCCATTATTTATGGTCTAACACTTTCATTGACTATTTAGTGGATAATTATGATGGTTATCATGGTTCGGGATTATTTTGAGGTTAGATCATGACTGTGATAGGAATATGATTAATCAATGGTTTAAATGAGATTTTAATGTAGCGTATGAATGATTTAAAGGGTGATGTTAAGGTTGTTATTAAATTTACATGGGGTTACTATTTGACGGGCCTGCTGGTTTAGTGGGTTCGATTCTCACCCAGGACAAATTTTTGTATTATAAGCACGATCATAGGTCAAAACAAAAAAAGACAATTCTTTTTTTGACATATTTGCAGTGTTTTCCTACGCTTCTGAAATCTTACATATACGTCAGTCACCACTTTCATTATCGTTTCTTTTTAACAAATCTTCAATTACCAAACATTTTTTCATCCAACCCGTATATTACCAAGTCTAAAAAGAACACCAGGACCCCATAATTAGTGAAAATGAAAAGCTCAGTCAATCGGAAGCCACCTCATCACTTTACGACGGGATATAATTTGATTACAAAGTTATTATGAACAAATCCATTTAGAGGGAGCTTGAATATTAATAAGGCGTTCATCTGACGATTCTGAGCAGAAGTTAAGTGGCTAACCTTAGAATATTTTATATGCAACTCAATTCTGAGATGTTAATTGATATTTATTACGATTGTGGAGCGAATACTGGTGGTTTGAAAATGTAAGTAATAATAGTGTTACTACGGCGGCTAGTGTTACTATGACACAAGTGAACAAGCGTGTGCGCAAACAAAGGTTCTCTCTCTGCTCCTTTAACATAAAATAATGATATTACACTTTATTACATACAATTTTGTGGAAAAGAGACGGCGTCTCACTTCCACAATTAACTTTTTGCACTTTCTACACAGTCTTAAATCTATGATAACGGAGTTAGTCATACACCCCAAAATTGTCTATCCGTACAAAATCATGTGAAAATCCGTATGCATGTCAGTTTGTGTACATAGTCTTGAAATTTGCCATGATCCTGTAAATTGACGGACATGAAGTGCTGTCTTATGTTACGTTGACGTTCAGTACATAAATATTATTTAGTACTACTCTATTTAACACGGATTTATACCAAAAATTTGAGCATTTGCATTAGAAAGAGGTTTATTTTTAGTCAGTTAGTTGCCAGTACGCTTTTGAAAAAGTAGAGTCGAAGCATCATAATTGCTATGAAGAATAGTGTTTTAAATAATATAATGTCGATTCATTTAATTACTTTTACGATTATAAATACTGAAAACGACAGACAGACACAAACAGACCCCAAGCTCTCAATATAGAGATAGCAATATCATAATAGACAGCAACAGTCATTTCGAAAAAAGTGGCTCTCAAATTCTAATATTTGAAAAAAAAAATACATGTAAATTTTCAGAATAAACTGTTTTTATTGAATGATGTTAATTTCCATGCTTGTAGGCGGTATTTAAATAATCGGGCGTATACATAAATTATAGTTAATACATTAACAAAACTACACCATTTTACACACTATATTTTATTATTTATCGTACGAAAATTCGTGTGTTTCAGGTTTCATTATTTATTTGGCAGTGTCCAAACGAATGACAAATGGGTGTTGATTTTTCAGTCGCCGAAAAAGCCTATCGAAATATTTAAAACAATACGTTAGTTTGATATCAGTGACTGTCAGCGAATTCTGATTGCTTGATTGGATCCCATACAATCCCATACATACATGTCTGTTTTAATGAAATACTTTTTTGTATTCACACTGTAGGGGTCTACTTATCCCTCGGTTCTAAAAAGGTGATCTATTCAATCTGTTGTCAGATCTACTGATCACGCTGTGATTGGATTATCAAAATGCGAACATCGAAGACCTCTTGGGGGCATGGTAGTGGTGACTCTACCGTGCCAATTTGCTACGGTCACAAAGATTTTATAAGCAATCCTGTTTTTTAAGCCACAGGTTTTCCCTAAAATTAGAGTTAAATGATAATGTTTAATGTAGAGCTAGTTGGTTTAGTGCGCCTAGTTTTTACAGCTTGGCTTAAATCGAGATTTGATTACTTTTTGTCATAGTCTGTCTGTGACTTATCTTAAAAATATTTTTGGTGCGATTATCGGTTTCTTAATACACATATTATTATAATGTTAATACATTTATAACATATCATTTATATCCATTTGCGTACGATAATACTAATTGATTATTAAAGAACAACTGAGCTAACTAATATTTCGTTGGACCACTAACTTCTGACGTTTCTATCCCTTTTACTCACTCTACATCAAAACACGAGTAACTTTGTCCACAATACACTTCACTCCCACGTATTATTGTACCCATAATATTACGTTAATACTATACAAGTGACTTAGGTATCCCTAATCCAATATATTGCCTTCTATGTCAAAAGGACCGGACAAATAATTTAATATAGCTCTAGTTCACGACCGTTTTCTTGTTACTGAAATGTACTAGCTAATAAATCTTTTTCTTGGTTCTTATGAAAATATATTGTAATGTGTTTTTCAATGTCCTTTGGTTTTAGGTATTTTAAGTTAAATCAATACACAGTCGTTTCCCGCGTTTGTTCGTCCCTGCTTAGATTTCTAAAACGACACAATGGATTTTTATGCATTTTTTTTTAGAAATAGAAAAGAGGATGGTTTTATTTCAGTATTGCACTCGTGAAGCTTAAAAAGATCGCGGTCACGTTAAATATATGACCTCTTCTTGCTTCTGGGGCCTTAAGACCATTTCTTAACGTACCACTGCCGCAGGTGTAGAAACGAGACAGCACCCTACAATGCGTAGAGCATCGTCTCTCTTTTACAACTGCAAGTTACAAATATACTTGTTTTAGAGATGGTTGGCCCTTGTATTGTTTGCATTAATAAAGAAACTTTCTTCAAAAATAACTTATTTCAAATAAAGTCTGTCCCTTTCTTACAAATTTGAAATTTTCAAATTATTCATTAACCGATTAACTAGTGTAAAAAAGTGATAATATACTTCTCACTATAATTCTCATATACTCTTAAAATATGACTGGAATCTGTTCAAGCACGATATATATACCTACCAAATACATATAACATTATCCATACATATAAGATAATAAATTAGCATAGACAAGCCGTGTAGACAGAGATACGGTGATTGTATGGTAATGAAAACCCACCAAACGGTTTACGAGTTCACGTTATCAGTTAATCACTTTGATTAGTCCTTCACGGGTTTATGATTGTTCTTGTTACTTGTTATCTTTGAGTAGCTATTAGTCAGCAATAATGTAAGTAAATAGTAGAGAAGAGTCCTGTTTAGTGAGCCGATAATACATTGAGATTAAATGTAGAGTTTCCAAAATTTTACTGTAATTGTCTTTTTTTTTAGATATTGTAAAGATAACTGTTTATTTTTAGGTTTTTAGTGACGTGGTTTTCTGAAGTCGGTTTGTTTCTTGTTAAAATTTATTGTTTTGGATGCCTTATTACTGGATTTTTAGTTCAAGAGATTATAATATAATAGGTAGGTATTTCTCAACATTCACACAACGCCATCTAGTCTCAAATTAAATATACGAGAGTAACTTGTGTTATTATTACTAGACAACCATTCATATAGTACACACACAAAAAATAAACATTCTTATATACTTCTAAGTACATACATAAATTACACCTAGACTCAGAACAAATAATCATGCTCATTACACAAACATTTGTCCTTGGTGGCGATAGAACCAGTGAGTTCCCCAATAGCAGTCATTGCCACTAACCACTAGACCAACAGACCAACAGGCCCGTCAAATCATGTTGTAATAATAATATCATCTTTATAACCGATGCATTAATCCCCAAAACAAAACACATCTAGAATATCCCCACAATTGCCATCGAGATTCAAATACAAGTAGACTCTACCTGAAATGGCTTTTAACCAATTAGAGCTGCAACACGGTACGTATCCATTTAGCTAACCAACAAAAATATTATTCCAGTACGACTGTAAATCCAATCAGGGCCGTGATGAGGGTAGCCTAATGCCTGTTTATGACGGTATTTTGCCTTAAAAATAGCCTAAAAAACTGAAAATGTAAATCGAATAATTCCTATTTAGAAAATTGGTAATTAATTGTACAGATTTATATGGTGACTTTATGTTTTTCTTTTGTTTTTAGGAGAGAAAAACGGGAGTTAAATTCAGCTTAAGGAAATCTATAGTGTTTTTAATAAGACATTTTCATTTATCACTGTAAATAATCGTATTCAGACAACTAAATCCAGGTTTCGCCTCGTTTTTTGTTACTTACGGCTAGTCTGACGTAATACTTGATACTTTTTTCTCTACTGATTTGAATATCATACTTAGCACTTTCGTAAAGCGAAATACAATTATAGACTTGGTTTTGGAACATACAAATTAGTGTAGGAAACTCCATAATAGGGTATTTGACAAAATTGAATTAGCCTGTTAAACGGGTTTCCGAAAAACACGAGATACTTATTTTTTTTTTCAAATTAATAGAGCATATAAGTGGAGATAATTTAGTATAGAAATGGGGACTATTTGCGTCACTTGCTAGTAAAAAGTGTACTGAGACGTGAGTCACACGAGATTTCAACTGGCTGTAATCGTTTGCGTGTGAATATGATGAAAGAAAAAAATGCTGAACGACATTAATTATATTTTTTCTGTGATGAGTTCAGACTAGGTATAGAAGGTCACCTTTTTCACATCTTCCAATGTCCGTTAAGTCATAATGTATACGCTCTACGCTCTTTATATCTTAACGCATACAAAACAGAATAAAAAAATGATTTCTTACCTACTTTTTCAAGTACAACCCTGATATACCTACACAATACGCCTCTACATATTACGATCAACTCTAGCTAAAGCCTTTACAGTCGCATAGTGCAAAAGTGTGTAGAAGTTGATGCAATTTGCTGATTGCGAGGAATATGCGGGGATACACACACCTAACGCTGTCTGATGCCATTGACAGGCGACTGTCAAGCTATTTTCAATCTACTGGGTACTGCCAAGATTAATCTCGGTATCCGAATGAAATACTGTTAGTTCTACTGGATTAATGTAGATGGAGCTTTGGAAATTGATTTGAAATGTATGTTTTGGGAGCTTGCTGAAGTTCAGTGTTGTGTTTTTGCTAATGTTACGATGGTATAATATATGTAGGTAGGTAAATGTAGAGAAAGAAATACGTATTTTTGGACTGCTTATTTTTAGATTATTTCCGTAATCACATTGTGTTTGCTGATTGCGAGAGATCCTGGATTCATTTTGGAAACCAAAGGAAAAATACTGATTTTGGGAACAAATGTTTGTACGTGTAAATAATGGGAGAGTTACAAAATTGCTAATGTTGAGAACAAGATGAAGAAGACCATCAGCATTTTTCTTAATAAACATTTTACTTAGGATCTTAAATATTTGTCTCTACATTTATTATTAGACATGGACATAGTAACTACTAAAATAAAGTTTCTGACAAAATGAAATCAAACAAAATATTTAAATTTTAAACAAAGAATTTTCGCAATTGTATGTATCTTAGATGGCTTCAAGAAGGCTCGAATAAAACCTTATTATTCCTTCAAGACTTTAAAAGACAACTCTCAGATTAAAATTTTTAATATATTTAAATGTTTTATTTACTCAACAATAACGTTCGCAATGACTTTCAAAAGTCAACCTCCTATTAAGCAGAGATTATGTAAAAAAGGTTATATTCACAAATTATTTTGAAAACAAAAACGCTTCGGACTGAGTTGCTTTGATAAAAATAAATTTAAATATATAAAATTAAATTAAAGCTGTTACTGTGTTGTGCACTTATTTATAGATGTGTCAATGACCTCTTTTTATAGGCAGATAGAATTATTGTCGTTGTTTTTGAGTCTGTAAATTTTAAAGTGTTTATAAAATCTTTGACTGGAATCTTTGACTAACAAACATTCTAACAACTCCACTTCACTGCCAGGCTTCAGTAATTACAAAGATCAATGCAATCTAGACTATAAGCCTAAAATGTAAGTCACCACGCCAACTAACACTGTGCACGATGTGTTGCGGGTTCGATCCCCGCGTAGGATAAGAATTTTTGCGATCCATAGATGCTTGTTCTGAGTCTGGGTATCTTTTTGTGCATGAGAATTTAATGTCTGTGAAACTCTCCGCGATTCAAGCATTAAATTTCTTAGTGCGGGGTTGATTAATTAAAAAACGAAAAACAAAACAATTCTTGAAAAAAAAAACAGCTACGAGTATATGAGTACTTTTATTGATAACTAACTAAAACCATAAAAACTCTAAATTTTAACCTTTTGTTATATTTTTTATTTATTTCTCTATTTCAGGCAACTAGAGACCATATAAAAAGAAATCCCCAGCAATGTCTAAGCTAGTACTACTAGATATATTCAATGCCAAACGAGAACTTCTACTAACTTATTAGCGTTTAGTAAACTATACTAAACAACCCTCAAGAGCCTAATATGAGATAAAAACTTTTTACGTTTACGCCGAACTCGTAAAAATACGTTCGGACATTAAGATAAGTATTAAAAGTAAGTCTGCAAAGTTTTATTGTTACTCATAAAGATCTTGATGAAGCAACCTTGATACAGGTTGGCCAACATAATAATAATAATAAACTAGCCTATATGTGTCCCACTGCTGGGCACAGGCCCATCTATGAAAAGTTTGAGTATTTGATCACCACGCTAGCTACAGCGAATCAAAGTTCAAAACTTAAAAATCAAATCCTTTTTTTCTCTAATCGATAGATTATTTTTACTACACGACAGACTAGAAGATTTTTACATAAATTCTATAGAACCGCGTCCATTTCTTTAATAATATAATTCCTGATATTTTAACCTACATGAGGCGAGATGGAAAACAAATCTCTCCCTGTTATTTTAGGATGTCGAAATATTTTTCTTCATAAGAGCTATTAAGTATGCAAACATTGACGAAATCATGAATTACTGCGATAAGCCCTTTACGTGATTTCGTGTTATTTTTAGCACATATTGGCCATTAGCTTTCGTTCCCTGCTTCGCACGAATTTTGTCTTTGAAAAGATTCTTATTTATCGGCAAGTTAATCCATTTCACACGGGGAAAGAAATACTGTATCAATCAATAAATTTCGTCACATTATTTAACTGTCACAAAATAATTGTTGAGTATTTTTTTATTACTATATGTTATTCACATACCTTCCAAAGTGGTAAAAACTGATTTAAAATTATAGTCTCTATTAGTGCAGTTAAAATAACTTTCAACAAAAATATTAAGTAGAAAGAAGAAGAAAAGAAAAAAAACGAGGTTTCTCTAAAAAAAGCTTCTAAACATCCCGCAACCCGTTCTTATTGTGCACCTTAATTGCCATCTTACGCTGACCATCTAGTTTACAATTCTGCATGGAAACTCATGAATGAACGCACTGGACGCACGTTACAACTATACTTAAGTAAGAGCTTATAAAACGGTATGTCTTAGTACTTTTCTTACCCCTAGTAAGACTGTTGCAGTTGTGAAAGGGACGCCGCTCTACTTCGTGCAATGTGCCGTTTCGTTTTCACAACAGGATCAATACCCGCCCTCAGTTTCCTGAAATTCAAACCTAAATAATATTTAAAGTCGGATTTCCGTAAAAATAAACATGCTTCAATAAATATATAGAGACCTATTTTCGACAGCTATTCGGCCGAAACGTCGGGAGAAAAGAAGTATCGAATTACATGGCGAATGAAACCCGTTTGTTTTCTAAAATATGTACAAGTCGCGAAAGTCAAAAAACATTAATGTGGAGACCATTGAATAGTCCGTATTTCTAGTAATTAAATTAGCATTTCAACTAACAGTAACCTTTGTATTAAATGAAGCTGAATCCGATCGACTAACGGTCTGAATAATATCCTACCATATCCTCATATACAACCTTTAATGGCCTACAAAGATGGCTGCCCAGAGCCATATCATAAAACCTTAACCACAACGCAATTTTAATACTGGTTACCTATTCTAGCTAAGTTGCTAATGGCAGAATGTTTGATTTATTTTTTTGTTTATTTTGATTTGGGAAATGAAAAATTGTTCTTATTATTTTATATTGAAATTAAATTAAAAACAATATTTGGTAGAAAAATCGAACAATCGTATATTTTACGTGGAAATTGAACGATAAAAAATAATTGTTTAACATAGCTTTTACAAATTACCTACTTTAAAACGTTTAAGAGCCCGATTAATAATTTACATATTGGTCTATTGTTGACTGGTAGAATGCCTCAGATATTAAGTCCGTCATTTACATTATTTAAATAAAAAGCATAAATATATAAATATGTAAATTTCAAGTGTACTTTTATTATTTAGTTTACTCTGTCAATATTTAATATTAAAAAATAAATTCCAAAAAAGTTATAAAAACATTAGACATTATATTACAAGATACTTTACATCAAAAATCGATATTCCAGCCAAATAGCATACCCAGAGATGAGGGTCATTAGAAGTTCCTTTCGGGCGCTATTTGTTCTGAAACCGCGGAACCTTTGCTGAGGCCGCACTTATTTATGTTAAAGGTAAAGGGAATATTCAAGGGTTAATTACGCGAATCATATCGATTTGTAACAGAAAGCAAATATCTGCCGGTCATTAGTTCAGTGTTTATAAACGAATTGTATGCTAAGAATAGGAGTTGAATTTTGATGGTACATAAATTTTCTTCAACATTCACACAACGCCATCTAGTCTCAAGTTAGGTATATTTAGTAGCTTGTGTTGTGAGTACTTATAATTACATTTATAAATACATACATATTATAGATAAATTACACCCAGACACAGAACAAATTTTAATGATCGTGCTCATCACACAAACATTTGTCCTGGATGGGGATCGAACTCACGACCTCCAGTAGTCAGAGTCACTAACCACTAGACCATCAGGCCCGTCCTAGATTTTATATGTAGGTGATATAGGATCTAAATTGATGAGCTGTCTAAAAGTAGCACAGTGTTCAAAAAAAGAGATCCTGATTTTTATATTTATTTTTGGTACATCTTTTTCTAAAGTAACGAGCCATCATTTTTTTGTAAATCTGATCCGGTTTAGTATTACAAGTTCGTTTTCAAATATCCGGCTGAAATTTAGATTAAGACGAAATTTAATTAAAATAAAAAACAATTTATCAAATCTTATTACGTTACTGCCTTATGTTTTTAATAACTATTTATAATACGCTTTTTTGATGCTAGAAAATTCTGTCTTGAAAATGTGTATAGGCATCATACTAATGTATCAACGACAGCTATCTTTATCTGTGACACTTATATGCAAAATTCACATCAGTTTAAATTACTAGTAGACCTAATTCTGAATCTTTAAGTAAAACAATCGTTTAAGCAAGACGCTGTACGCCGTGTAGTGCTCTGTCTCGCTTCCACAAATGCAAACGCCTTGCTTTAAAGGGGTGGTGGTTGGCAACCAGAACCCTTTTAACTTTACGATTTCTTACCATCTGATGTTCCGAGGATACAATATATATCCACTAGTTCTAGCTCCAGAGATCAATAGCCGTGCTTATGTGTCCTTCATTAGCCGTCACGTACGGAGAGGGATAGCCGAGGTGCCGTAAAAGGAACTAAGAGATTATCAGGTGTTCTGTCGCTTGGATTCACTTAGTTATTGATAGGCTGGTACATTGATGACATGATCTAAGGCTCTTTGCATAATAATTTGAATCAAAATAATTTTGTATTAAGACGGGAGACAGTTGCTTTTATACTGTTGAAGTTGTGATGAGCATGATAATACAGGTTTAAGATTTTTGGGAATGACCAATCAACGAATAAATATTGCTAGGCCGATTCTCTTGACACTTTGTGATATTGAGTAGGTCTGAGAATCGGCCAACATTTATTTTTTATCCTCGAATTCTTTTTTTGACAAATCTTTTTTTTACGGGAATATTACGAATGCCTACGCAGCCGCGGGCAACAGCCAGTAACTCTTTAAAAAAGACTATAATATATGTAAAAACATTTATTTCTCATTAAACACACAAATAGGTACTATCAATATCAAACAATAATATAAACTTCCAAGAGGCTTATTACATACACATCCCTCAAAGCAAAACTTTATCTTTGAACGAGCAATTTAAATCGTATAAAAGAAATAAATGACATGAAACAAAGCGCTAACAATGAGATGTAGTATCAGAGCCAGCTGTTCCTAAAGTCGAGAGTGTTTTGTCAAAACTTTGCAAGAACATGGCTCCCGTGTGTCGTCACACGATTTATGGTTGTAAGCCTTCGAATATGCGAGAATTGTGACGTCACGATAACATGAAGTAGTATTATAGAAATATGTCTTTATGAACTGAGAAAAATGTACTTAGTTGACAATCAAATAGTAGAACTGTCGAGTGAACAGTATTAGATATAACCAATCCATACTTTAAAATACAGTTACTTAGTATAAAGCTGTTGACCTATAACCGTTTTTTTTTCCAAAAGTTATTAAAGTAAACACACTACACATTTCTTCTAGTAAATCAACTCAAAATCAAAACTTCAATCTTTTATTCAAAATAGGTGACCAAACAGTACTTTTTGAAGGTCAACAAAACACAGCACCTTTATTTATCCACCCTTCACATCTAATGCTCTAGAATAAAAACGTCACAACAAGCTCCCCAACTGCCTATCAATTCCATACGCCATCACCCTCAAAAAGACTTCAAAAACAAAGACCTCACTAAATTCGGAAGCTTACACAAATCCACACTTGCGTCGTCAATAGCCATAGAAACGATACCGGGTGCTTTATTTATTGACAAAGACGTTCCGGACGTTTTTTATTCGCCGTAAGATGGGTAGCCGGCATAATAAACACGTACTAACCATTTTAATGGCCTCTGAATGGTTTTGAGCGGCATTTTATGGGCCCCGCGCAGGTGTGGCTATTTGTTCATAACCTCTTACAAAACGGTAGGTTAAAAGGGGCTATGAATGGGTAATGTGTTATTGCGTTGATGCTTATACGCATTAAGTACCTATCACCCCTAAATTAGCGCTGTATGATTTAAACAAAGAGACGAATACTTTTCAATACGACTGCACGGATAGCCCAGTGCCGAGTGTTATAGGTCACCACGCCAATCACCACTGTGCGCAACGTGTCGCGGATTCAATCCCCGCGTAGGACAAGAATTTGTGCGTTCCATAAATGCTTGTTTTGAGCCTGGGTCTGAGTATCTCCGCGCATGTGAACAGAATGCCTGTAATACAAGGATTAAATTTGTTAGTGCGGGAATAGTCTAAAAAATATTTTTTTTAGTACAAAGTAAGGGGACATGTAAAACAAATCCAACAAGCCATAAATAGAAACAGTTGTATTATGCACGACTGTCCCAATACTTTTGATGGAAAAGGGATAGAGGTCAGTTAAACTTTGAGGTCTAGTATCCATTTTTAGAATTGAAACGACACTTTTTTGTAGGTCTCTCCTTTTCGTCCATCACATATTTTAAAAGTAGATAGTCCAGTTATTCGATAATTGTATCTTGGTTAAATAAAACACATCGTTCAAATCTGTCACATTTTGTATATGGTTAAGTTGAGCTTTACCCCTCAATAGTGGCACTTCTTTCTCTCTATATTTTATTCTTACAGCATTAAACTCCTTTCATAATTCAGTCAAAGTTCCCATTGACCAGTACAGATCACGGCTAGTTCCTGTCGTAACAATGGCGGCTAGGCGACTCCAGCTCACCGTATGACGGAAGCGCCTCTATTCAGCTCGACAAATGGAAACCAAGCAAGTTCTATGCATTATGAGGGGATGGACATTCAAAGTAAATGCTACAGTTAGTGTATTGTGTGGTTTTGTTAGAGTTTTCTGGTTATAGTTTATTTATAACCAGCGTAGCCTGTGTCCAATTCGTCGGGCGATATTTTTAGAGTCAATATATGTAGCCTAAGACAAATCGGCATCTGAAATCAGTTTAGTAGATCCTAAGATTAGCCCCTACAACGGCACAAACCATCAAAAACGTCTTAACAAATTTGAATTTGGTATGGTTATGCTAATGAATAATTAAGTGTTGTTAAAGGTGTTAAGTTATTTCGTTCCGGAAGTATGCTTAATTATAGTGGTAGGACGACTTAAATGTCTTCTAGGAAAAAAAAAGGGAAGAGGACTTTGTCCAGCACTGGTATTGGTCCAGAACAAAGGCCCAATAAATTAAATCGTTGGTATCCAGTTTTTGAAATGATTTTATGAAAAACAAATCGCACATTTTTTCCGATATGTATTTTTATATGCAAAGTTATTCGAATTGGTATCACGTTAAATGACTTGTTACAAAACATTAAAGAACCTCAATAAAGATCGCAAAGTCCTTAACAAACGGCCCTTCAGGCTAATCTTCTTAAGCTATAAAGATATTATGGGCAGTTAAGCTGATTGAAAACCGACCTTATACTACAAAAAATAAAGTAGAGTTTCTTTTGTGAGATCAGTGTGCTGATTAGCAAAATCCTTTGGATTTAAGACATAGTTTTAAAATTTTATATTTGATTGGTCTTAGGAGTACTGAAGTTATTGCTAGATCCTTTGACTTTACTCATTTTGTAGCAATAGGGTATTAGTTTGACGAAGCTTGCCTACAAAGGAAGGTTTCTACTCTTAAAGATATTTTAGTCTCGAGTCATATTTAAATGGATACGACATTTTAATCGATAATATTAAATGTATCCCTAGACTATATTGCACCGCATTACGAAAAGAAACGTATAGAAAACTGTAATTGTACGGGAATGACAATGCTTTTGGACATTTATGAACAGGCACTGCACTAAAAGCAAGCTATTTTTATTTTATTGTATTAGCATAAGGGACAACCGTTGGTTGTAAAATAGGAGTAAACATTAAGGTCCCTATTAAAAAAAAGGATCAAAAATACTTCGAACTACATTTTCCACAGACTAGTCGTTCGACAGCGTCCGTTTTCAGCATTTTTTCTAGTCAAATTTTTGGTCACAAAAATACCTACTGCATTATTAATTATAAATGGTTATTAACACAGGCATACGCAAACCCCAGCTTGTACAATGAACCAGTTAGACAATAAAAACGTTTGTTTGACGTGAATCCGATGGACTGACAGAGGAACATCTGCTCAATGTAGCGGGAAGCTGGTTAAACTCTCTTTGTAATAGAATACTGGACTCTACATTTATATATCTATGTAGACTGTACTATACATTTATATATCGTAGCATTGTTAGATTTACCAGTATTAGCCAGCAACAACGTCTGTTTTCGTTTCTGATTTTTTTTGTATGTAATGTAACTATCAATGTGGTTGCAGGTTCTTCTCCACAAAAATGACATTTTGGAACTGCGCAACTAGAGTCAGTAACGTTTTGAAAGTGCCTGAGAAGGCCTCCTCGAAATAAAAACCTTTTGATTTTGATTAAAACTCAACAACAGTCATTTTCGGATAGCAAATTAATCCGAATTGCTCTTCATCAAAAACAACTGAATGAAGTGCGTTATTTATTTCTGTTGACAAGTTAAAAACCGTTATAAAAATAAATTGCATTGCTCTCGTACAATTTAATAAAGCTCTACATTAACTGAAATAATCATTCTTCAAATAGCATAAAACAGAAATAGTTCTTACAATTTTTCCAAGAAATTGCAATTGCGTTGTCTGTTGAATCTTTATACAATTTCCTTGAGAGAGCGTCTGTCTCAGGTTTATCAGAAGCCTTATCTTCAGAGTAATTTACAAGTGAACGCAGTTAACATCTCTGCAAGGTATTATTTAAGCAATCTAAAGGATGTCAAACAAGACTTCAGAAATGCTATTGTAAATGAAGGAGAATAAAACAAATGAATGCTTGAGATTTTAGTGATAGGTACTTAAGCTTGTTTCTCTCAAACGTTACCTACGTGTGTTTGTAAGAAGTGTCAGATCCGCATTTAAGGACCAATGCCCTAAACCAAACCGTAAAACTATTTTAAAATAGGAATAATGTTTTACTAGCCTTTCGTAAATCTTTATCGTTTAATCGCAAAAATGAAATCTTTTATTCTGCAAATGGAATAAATATTATTATCTTTTTTTCATGTATATTTTTTAATATGACCTTACTGGATTCGATATTCCCTACTATCAGGCTACCCTGAGAACAAACGTCGAATCAAACTCAGGGGTCATCGACTCTTTCATCAAATATATTCGATAGTCTTCGAGCCCTAGTTAGATTTAGGCAAAATTATAATAGTTTCTTATTTTTTTTTCTCAAAATTATTGTAATTTCAGCTATAATCTTTGTAAAATGTAACGTCATACTATGCAGCTTGGCAACAAAGGTCTCAGAATCCTTTGCGTTTCACAATCTTGTTGTGGTTTTTCAAAACATTGTGAGTTATCAAACAAGCTTGGGAGAAGTGGGTCGCAGTCTAACGAGAGTGGGTGTTGCGTGTGATATGGAATTATACGCTACTACTACTTATGCGCTACGTGAATCAAATTGTTAAACTTCTCACTTTTAGTATTATTGTAATTCTATTCCAAATAAGAAAATACGAGTAAACCTCTTCATAAATACCACGACGAAATAATAAGGTAACTTTTAGACCAGACCAGGTTTTATAGATCGCGTACCGTATAGAAACAAGAGACACTATAAGCCGTATTACTTTAGTTTTAGTTTCTAAATGTATTTATTTTTGTTTAGCACCTAGTTTCTGTTACACATTGTAAAAACAAATACATACACATACATACCAAGTATTAACAAAAAAACATGTTAGTGAAACCCTTAAATGGATTTTATCTCTATATACATTCTACGTTATATTGACAGAAATTAAATGGCGAATTTAACTATGTGGCATTAAAATTTGTAAACACTGTGGGGAAGTCAATTTACAAGCTTGACGCTTCTCAAAATTCCGTACGCGTTCTACACCCCTAACATTGCAATCATCACTCCTATTGATAACGAACACACCCGCAAACCAGGCGTGGACATGCAAATCAAAGTTATTTTGATATATACAAGGACATTCTGCTTTTTGAAATAGTTTTAATTTTGTAGAAACTGTAATAGCCTAGTAAGACTGCGGTCTTACTAGGCTATTACAATAGTACAGGCTAGTAAGGACTGCCAAGACAAAGGTCTCGAGTTCGATCCCAATGGCGCACATCGACTTTTCGAATATTGTGTGTGTTTCAAAAATAAATATCACATAAATACATGTGTACAAGTCGCAAAAGTATGAAAACATAAATAAATATCTAAGCATCCATGTTTCGAAAGGCGTGTAAAATGTGGGTTCTGTGCCTGATGTCTCTAAGGTCACACAAGCATTTTTGTCCTACGTGGGGATCGAACCCACGACCTTTGGTATAGCAGTCAGGGCCACTAACCAAAAGCTCAGTCAGATTGGAATATTTCCGGTTTAAGCAGCTTTTCTTCAGATATTTCTTAACATTTACTACAATACCTTTCGCCTGACCAGTCCAACCTTCTATAAACTATGGTAATTGTGGCATCACGCACGGAAAGCCATGAATGCCTTCATTTATGGCGCACCCTGTACACTGTAGCCCTATTAGGGGGCAATATGGTTAATTGACCAATATTACACTATACTCTAACAAGGATAATTGCCTGTATATTGTTTACACTATAAAACACAAAAGTTTAGTAAACTGTGCTAATTAAGTTTTTGGGCTATTGTTAAAAACTTTGAAAAAAAAAAAGTTTTTTTACATTACATGGTGAATTAAAACATATACGTTTAGTTGTTGCCCGTGCAAATGTCGGTTATACATAGCTGCAAAAATTTAAAGCCCTCTGACACAGTCGATTAAAAAGTAGCCCGTGTTAATCCAGGGTGTCAGTTTACTCCATACCAAATTGATTCAGCCGTTTGAACGTCAAGAGTAACAAACATCTATCCATCCATACTTACAAACTTTAGTACAATATTAGAAAAAGATATCACAAAAAAATTGAGGAATATTTTAAAATATTCCGCCGATTTCTTAATAATTTAACCGCAAAAAGGCTTATTGGTTTCCTACGGCTTTGTTTTCAATTGGAAATTGATATTTAATTCATTTTAATAGGATTACGCTATTGGCCTGGCGAGCACACATTCGAGTGTATTTGGGTTCAATAACCCACGTTGCCTAGCAACGGACGCCATTGATTGAATCCGTAGCATTTCAGGTATTTCAATAACCGACATTTTTTTCGTTGACGAACCTTTTATGCTTTTCAATATAGGAAAAAATAAATATTATGATTCAATTTTTCTTACGAGTTTTAAAAATATACAACGTTGATAAAAGCGAGAGGTATTAAATGAAACCACATATTCTGTAAGCAATATTTTTATAATAACTTTCGTGAGGATGATTCATACTTAAACGTTATAACGGTTTACTCACGCGTATTTATCGGGATAGCCCGACTAATTTCGGACCCAACCGGAGCCAACTAGATAACTATGCCTATAAAACTTAGTCACCTAATCAGGAAGATACAGCATGTTCAAACTAAAAAAAAACTAAAAAAATATCCTGTGACTAAACTATTGCTTACATTGATTTGATTTTTGTTGTGTAGCCTTATAATGATATACAGAATATGTGGTTTCATTTAATGCCTCTCGCTTTTATCAACGTTGTATAATTCATATCTATACATCTGACTACCCTGTTGGTTTTTGTGGTTGGGTTCAGTGGTCCTGATCGCTATACCAAAGGTCTTGGGTTCGATTCCCTGTCGACATTTGTCCTTGGTGGGAACCCAGGACAAATGTTTCTGTGATTAGCACGATCGTGACGTTCTAAAATCTCCATCCACTTGACAGTTACCTGTCATGCTGTATTAGTGACTGACATTTTGCTATGCGTCTGCTGTGCATCCTTCTTGCATGCGAATAGACAATCTATACCTTTTCTTAATATTATGCTGTATTCTATAAGTATATAAACACAAGACACTACGCCACCCTAAGTGTCGATACTCGCTCCCCTATCTTCGGTTGATTGACGGGGCATTTTTCGCCGCGACGGGAACAACTTGAGACGACTATAAGATATCGTACTTATATCGGTTTAATCACAATAGTATAGTTTTGAAATCTTCACATATACAATGAACGTATAATTGCTTAGAAAATCTGGTTTAGTTTTAATTTAGAGTCAATGAAACCATGAAAAAATGTGACATATTTTTATGCAATTTACCTTTTTTAACTCACTGCTGAACGATACTCAAACATCATTTTTATTTTCTTAATAAAGCACAACGTCCTTCGGTTAAGTTTAAACACTATCGACCGAAGTATTTGTAAAAAAACATAACAATAATGTAAAAAAATATTTCTTTTTTAAACAAACATCGATACACATATATACAAGTATTTAGTGCTTCAAATAGATTTTGATACCTTAACACCACAGGTCAAACATTTTCTTTAATCGAAATACCTGCTAATTAATTAGATTTAATAAAAAATCGGCATTATTTATTAAAATCTTTTGTCTCAAATCAGTCGAATTTAATACCAATCAATTAACTCTCACCGTCACAGCTCTCATAATAATTCAATCTTCATAATAAGTATCGGAATAAACAAAAAAACAGTATGAAACCTCCCAATTTACGTAAAACGTTTTTAAACATCTCCCTTGTGAATTTCATGCTTTCGTTCGTTCGTAAATTACGCAAAAAATAATTGCCATCCAATTTATTTTTCTCGTCGCACGGTGTAAACGGTAAATGGACACATTTTATGAAATTATTGTAAACTGTATGTAATTCAATTTTAAGATTATTTTTGCTGTTGTAATTAAGCATTGGATATAGGTGTGTATTTTTATTAAGTAATATTTTGATTGTATTTTTTTAGTCGTAATTAAAAATAAATAGGGCAAAATAAAAAGAAAACGTTTTTTTATATATTAATTTTAATATTAAAACGTCAATCAGTTTTTTGTTTCAAATTGAAGATAGTCAAGAACTTTTTAGTTTAAGATGCGTTTCCGTATTAAATATTAAGTAACTGAAGCAATGTCTCTATATGCATTAAATTCTAAAGTATTTATTCCGTAACTTACATATTTGAAGTCACATAATTTCACGCAAACAATTTACCTATAACAACATAACTTAACACTTTTTACCTTCATAACATCCCAACGCATACCAAAAACGCTAACATCTAAAGGTCCGTACACTCGTAACCCTCACATAATCATCCCTTGTCCTTGAAGGTCTGAGGGATTAGCGTAGGGCACAGGTGGGGGCACAGATGGGGGCTAGATGGGAGCTCACTTGACAGAAAAGTAATTTGAATGTAAAACCACGTGTGTGACGGATCAGAGTAGTGGATATCAGCGAATTGTCAAGGAATAATGATGAAATAATGTTTTTGGATAGATTAAATAAGGTTACGTATATTTTAAGCGATAAATGCAGTATGATATTGATTATTGTGCGCGATTATTTATTCAAGTAGTATCAAGCCTAAGTGTAAAATATTTTTTACGACAAACTAAAGTGAGATCATTTGGGTATTTATTATGAAAGCACGACGGTGGACTTTCCGGAGTAGAGTGATACATCTTACTTCCACAAATAGCAATAGTCTTAATTCATGAGGTGGTGGTCAGCCCCCTCTTCTTTCCTCTTTCTCCCCAGGAACTAAGAGGCTCCCGGTATACCCACTAAAAACCTAGTGGAGCGGACCTGGTAAACTGGCTAAACCTTTACTTCTAGACCCTCTCTGGCGAGTCCCACCACGTTGTCAGCCCTCTGACCCAACTCAATAACTTGAAAAGCAGTAATTTGTACACAATAATAAAAAAGATATTAAAATCAAAGCTTACTCTTTAAGTAACGCATTTTTCATATACAAAACTGTTAGAACTTACTTTTTATTCTCGTCAAAGTTATAAAATTGTAAAATCGTACACATAAATAGTTAATTTATTATCCAGAAAAGTCTGAAAGTTTGTGAAGAAACGTACCCGAAGGCAGCAGATCAAAGGCTTACCTCACAAACAGGTGACCCGCGGGAATCCTTCAACTTTACCTTTGAAAGTAATTATGAAAAACGTTGCCGCAAGCTCCTGAATGGAGCCCAAAGCAAGAATCCTCCACTTGAAACAAACTAGGGCCCGGTACACAAGACTAGACCGCGGTGTTGCTGTCTAAATGTCAGGATAATTTGCACTATTTTTGTTACCAAAAAGGTCCTCGTTCTTTAGACGAATTTTTAAAAACATTAATAGGTCAATTTTGTATTACAAAATCACGAAAAGTAGTGGTTGCTAAAATGTAAATGAATTGGAAGACAGTGTCCGCTTTTTTGCAATAGGTTAATGAAGAATTGATAAATTATAGTTTAATCATGTGTAGCATTCATCGGCGAAGCCCGACTAGTTTTAGTTTAATTAAGAATTTGAGCTGTCAGTTGCCTTTGATATCTAGAAATGTAATTAGGCTTTAGGTTATTACATATTTGGATAAATTCCACAATTTTTTTTCCCGTTTATTATGAAAACTAATAATTACTGACAATCCAAGCTCTTAGCACTTTTTACATAAATAGAATTCGTATCGAAGTCATTGTCAGTATTACTTAGTATGGACACCAATGTCCTGAATCAAAAAACTCCATACTAAATGCTACGTTTACTCAACTAAAACTTCCTTGACAGTGTTCTACAACCTCCAAATCTTACATAATCCCATCACCTCTTCTCAACTCTAATTAAATATTCTTGCGAACGCCTACGTTGCTACGTAAATAGCGTAGCAATTAATGTTCGTAGCGATGAAAAGACCTTTACACCTACGCCTACACCGGCTTGTGATTGGACGTGGTTAAGCCTTCGCTGTGTCAGATATGACAGCCACGCAACGTCTGACGGCATTATTGATGCTCTCAATTATTTAAAGGATTACACTTTAATCGAAGCTTTAAAGTTGTTCCGTGTTCTGAGTTTGAGGTTTGATTTTGATAGTTTGTAATCTTGAGGTTTTATAGGTAAAATCTTGTTTAGGATTGTCTTGACAGATAAGTTTTTAAGTAAAGAGATAATATTTTTTTATAGAATCTGTCTATGTTAGAAAAGCAGTGTATCAGGTACAGTATACAAATTAAGGTAAATCTAATGAACTGGATAGAAAGCCGGATGAAACTTCTGAATATGTCAAATAAAGTAACTTGGTAGGTTAATAATTAATTGTAATAATTACAGAGTACTAAACTTCGTAGTATTCACTCCTACAATTGGTACAATCGTACTTTAAGAGGTGATGCTAGGCCTCCTAAAAGCAATTCCTACCGTTAATAACACGATATTTAACTAAACTCTTCTTTCACAGGCGCTGCAGATAAAGATGCAGATGAGGAGGAGGGTCCGGCCGGAGCGCACCCTGACGACGCGCTCGCCGACACCGAGCAGAGCAAACACATCCTGCCGCTCACCAACCATCAGCCCGTCATGTATGTACACCACACCTTTACATAATGTCTCTCCTGACCGATCTCGGCCACAGCGGCTAGTGTTACTATGACACCAGCCAGCTACACAGGACATATTATAGTGCACAAGCGTGTGCGCAAACACAGGTGCACTCTCTGTTCCTTTACTCTCGTAACCTGATGGATCGGCAATCCGACACGACCGGAGAGAGATCAGGCGCAGGACCCACATTTTTACGTGCCTTCCGAAACACGGAAGCTGTGATATTTATTTCTAAACCGCACACAACATTCGACAAGTCGGTGCGTCGTGGGGATCGAACTCGAGACCTTTGACCTGGAAGTCCTATGATCTTACCACTAGGTTATCACAGCTTCAAACTTTACACATATACTCATTTGACTAAGTTTGCTCCTAGTCAAAATATGCATGACTTGAAACCCTTGTTACGACCTAAGCTTTCAAAGTTTACCTTTAATGTAAAAAAGTGAAGTGAAATATTAAATGTGGCTTTATGTTTGTTACAGTGAGGTCTCAGCGAGTCAACAAGATTTTTTCAAAATGCTGGACGATAAAATTGAAAATGTAAGAAACTTTGATTGAATATTATTATTTAAAACCAAAATCATATATTACCTGAATAGTTGTAGATAACACCTTTGTGATAACTAATCAGTATATTTTCTTTTAGGGCAGAGACTACGATTCGAACAGCGAAACGGAAATCCGCATAGAGCATGAACGGCGCAGGATATTAATAGATCAATGGCGCTCAGCATCCCTGTCTACACATTCCTCACAATCGCAGCCATCGCCCCCCACGCCAGCCCGGCGGAGGGTGCCCAGAGCGATACCAGCTCCTCCAGAGCGGCAGATGAACAGCCCCGGCTCCGGTCGCAGGTGCTACCGCCAGCCACACGTCATGGACAGCTTCTCCCCACCGCCACGAAGAGCTCACAGCGCCCAGTCCCACCACCCACCGGACCCACGACAAATCAACGGGGACAACTGGCAAGACCCCACCAAATCACCAGTCAAGAGACCGCAAAGCGCAGGCGCAAACTGGAAAAGCAACCCTAAAGTGGTTCCCTATAACCAAAAGCCAAAGAAAAACGAAGCCAATGAACACAGAGCTAATCATAAAGAGGCCGAAGCTCAAGGGCCAGGCCAAGACATGTCACAGATTACGTACAACCCTACATTCCAGACACACAGTCCAGCACACTCGGCGAAGTCCCAGCAGCCGTACATCGCGCAGATCATCAGCTACCCGATGTCGCAGCAGGTGACGCCGCCCTCGCCACCGAAGTACATCGCACCGCCGGAGGAGTACCAGGATCCTCAGAACAATGTGGTTGACAACAAATTCAACCAGAACCCTAGCCCTAACCCTCAAACGCAAAAGCACTCGCCGGTCACGCAAGTCCACACTCAGTCTCATATCTACTACATACACGGTAACACCACAGCGACGATGGCCCAGGACATTGTCCAGCAGAGGCAGCAGACAGCCATGCACCTGCAACAGTACGTCGCTATGAAACAGGCTCAGCAACAAATGTTTACATATCTGCAACGAAGTCCTCACACGGTGTTCCCGAATGTCGAGTACGCGCAATGTCCCACACCGAATAGGACGTATGAGGGAGAAGAGTTTGTGGGGCAGTATGGGCATCCAGCGATGAGACCGCACAGTGCGCCGCCTCCTGTAGGCGTGGTGAGGCCCATGCCCGTCGCGCCTGGCTTTAGTCCCATCCCAGACGGAGCGCATGTGGTCCAAGTACCGATGTGGACGCACATGGCCCCCGTGGTCTCCACAATGGGCCCGTGGGTCCCGGGACAGGCGACCGCCGAGATGCAGTACTATCCGCAGCAGCAATTCGCGCCGATGTACCGGCCGAACTCCGCAGGCTCCGCCGGGACGCTCACCCGATACCAGAAGAAGGAACCCAGTGATAGTGAAGTGAAGAGTAACGTGTGCCAAAGCATAAATCTAGTCAGGCAGAAGCCGATAGGTCAGATCGTGTCGATTCCTGGGCAGGAGTTGACGGTGTGCAACAACGTGAGCGACAGTCCGAGCCCGGCGTCGGTGAGCACGGACAGCGGCGTCTCGCCGGGGAACAGCGCGCCCAGCTCCAAGAACTCCATCTTCAGCGCACCCGCGCCCAGCACCGCAGACGCGTTCAACCTAGATAATAAGAACAAAAAGAATAAAACTGTACAACAACCTAGATCTCTAAAAAATTCAAAAAGTCTAGATTCTTAGTGAACAAGTTTGTAATTATGTAGATTTTCTAAGTGTACGTAGATATTAGTCGGTATGGCTATGTAAATTATAGTAAATTAGATTCCAAAGTGCTTATAATTAAGATGCGATTTGAGTTATCTCCTGCTGTCGAACAATGATCGCGGGTAGCAGATGGCGATGACGTCACGACTGTATATAATACGTGGCGTGTTGCTAGTTAAGAAACTTATATTATGAGCGGATCATTAATATGTGCCAGTATTCATACACATTGAAAAACGACTGAAAAGCTTCAAACTCTTTGCTATAAAGTACGGTTGTTGCAATCGAAGGCGACACCAAACTGATTCTAATCGATACTGGCAGACAGAAGGGTCGAGCACCCTTCTATATATATTTACATAAAAACTTTTTACAACTCGCATTGAACCACATCCTTTACGAACGATTAACTTTCTTCTTTTTGGGTTTCGCATTTCAAATCCACTATTTATTATATTATCTTTATTTTATGCCAGTGTCCCAAAATCAATTTCAAACTTGATGGTGAATGAAATAAAATAAACTTTTTAACTTTATTTGCATTTCTTACCTAAGTAGATTGTGTAGTAGAATAAAATATATTAAATAAGTAATAAAATAACATATCCAAGTTAAATGGAAATTCTTTAAATAAATAATTATATTATTAACTCAAGTACGACTGGCCTTAATTGTAAAATGATTATTAAGTACAAGTAGAATTTAACTCGAGTCGCATGTAATATAAATAATTGTATTAATTGTGATTCTAAAAAGATTTTTTTTAAATCGATGTTTAAATTATCAACGTAGAAAGTGTAACATACCTACATACATAAGGCCGTGATATAAAGTTTTAAAATCATTATTAATTAGACCTCTTCCATTCTTATATCAGAAAAAAAAGCAAATAATTAATCCAAATTGGCGATGTCACTGGCAGAGAAATAAAAAAAAATACGCATCTGTTAAAATAGTTTGAAACAAGAACGATGGAATATTGGCCATCTCATTAAATAATTCTTTTAACAGATTATTTAAATATATTTATTCTGTTTTCTTGTCCTTTACAGTAATGTGATTTTAAAACTTCATACGGCTACAAATTTCTGCTTTGTATAAGTTCTGAATGTTGACTAATTAAGTTTCCTATAACTATCACAAAGACTAATTATAATTACAAATTATATTATAACCAATTACGGAATTTCGTTTTAAAATGTAACAATGAAAATTTAGAATCTAGTTAATAATTAAAAGAGATATTTTAATATTTTGTTACTATATTTTCGTATTTCAAATTTCTAATATTTTAAAATTCGTTCTATATTTAATCTATGAAGATTAAAATAAAATGCATAGCCATCGACAATTTTAAATAGGTATTATTTAATTTTAAAAACGATATTCCGTAATTTGTACTTTCCGCATAATCTATTTTATTTATTGTAATATTTTTGTTATGACCTAAGCTGTTATTTTTACTTATAAATTTTATTATTTATTTAATTTATAAAACGGGTATAAATTTAATTCAAATCTAAACGAAAATTATCGAATCTAAATGTATGTTTAGACAAAGACATGTTAATGGTACCTTTTAGTACCGAAATGCATTTTAAATTATCCAATAATAACGGTAAAGAACATTATATTTGTTTTATTTATAAATAATACCTTATAGGGCCTAGAAGAGTAACAAAGTGCAAGAATTAATAATGGTTACGTGCCATCCGAAACGTGGAAAACGCACACAACTTTCAAAAACTCGGTACGCGCCATGGGGATCGATCTCGAGATCTTTGATTTGGCAGTCCTTCGGCCTTACCACTAGGCTATCACAGCTTCAAAGGTGCAAGAATTAACAGAATGGATTGGGAGTGCTACAAGAACAAAGCGATTTAACGGTAAGTATACGAAATACAAGTGAATCTATCCGTCAAAGAAAAACAATACTCTTATGCAAATTAAATACCGCAGCTTTGCATTAAAATGAAGAAGTAAAACATTAAATTCTAAACAAGAATTGGGCTTACAGTACAAAGTTATTTCTATTTAATATTTTTAGCCAATTACCTCAAAGTCAGCAAAATATTTGAAGGTACTAATATTTCGGTAACCCCTGGTGTCTCAAAATTGCTAATCATCATTCAAATCTTATGTAAAGCTCTGTGATTGATTGTAAGTTACACGGTCAACCAACTACAGCCATGATCATCAGATTTAATCGATCAGCCTTCCAGAAACCTGGTTTAAATGTCATAGTTACACAGTTTAAATAAATAGTTTAACACCAGTGAACCACATTGACCGGACGCGGTTCAAATCGATACAGTGCACAGGCCGCCGCAGTTATTTATACATATTTAAACTGTCACTGAACTTTCTACGTGTTATTTCGGTTTGTAAAGTTATTGTATTCATGAAGGTTGTGAATATAGAAATACGATTAATTATGGAACTGCTGTGTGGTTTTTCAAGGTTTTTGTTGAGTTCCAATTCGACAGTCATTTGTTTTTCTTTATTATCTGCTGCAATAGAAAGAAGGTATTGTTTTTCGTTTGTATATAGGTCCGCTTCTTTGGTACGTCCTACAGCCTAAAAGGTAGAATACTTTTTTACATTTGTTATTTGAGAGGCACAAGTATGATATCTCTATTTATACTAATATTGTGATAAAGTTTGTGAGTTAGTGATGTACGGGGTTTTCTCAAGATCGACTGCACCAATTTTAAAATACTTTTACAGAATCCAAAATGGCGGAAAATTCCCGCCCAATAAAGTAATCATGGGCCAGTTTATAATATATATTGTAAAATACGCTATGTAATACGAAGCCGAATAATGGGTAAATTGTGATCATTAAAAATGTTATAAATTCATTCATATATCTTTGCACTAATTCGTCTATTTACTCTATGGGTCTTTGTTTCAACTTTTCTAAAAAGTCAAAATAAAAGTATTCAGTTTGTTTTTAATTTAAAAAGAAACAAACGCAATAAAGCGTTGCTAGCTGTCAGCAGAATGGCGGGAAATGTTCCTCATTAAACATTTTAAGCGGGAAAGTCATTCCTCTTCCATTGAGACACGTACATCTTTTTTGTAAAGTCGGTATTTAAAAGGTAACTCATTGTACAAGTTTTTCTTGTAGACTAAAAACAAAACAGTTGTGAAAATAACTGGTAAGTATTTGGAAAATGACTGAATAAATAGTGACGGTAATTTATAGGGTTCCGTACCCAAAGCGTCAAAACGGAACCCTATTACTAAGCTTCCGCTGTCTGTCTGTCTGTCTGTCTGACTGTCTATCTCAATCAAATTTGAATGCAATTTGGGATGCAATTAGCTGACACCCTTTTACCCAACTGCGTTAGAACGAATGATGTTTTTGCAGCAAAAACCGACATTCGCGCGGGCTAAGTAGCGGGAAAGAGACGTGTAAAACCGAAATAAACAGATAATAAAATCTTTTACCAACGATAAGGGTTGGAATAATACGATAATAAATAATATGTAGTATCACTCATACCTGTTCCAAAACGTATTACGGAACCATTAGGCATACTAGTATAGTCACAGTTATTTAAGTACGTGAATGTAACGACTTGTCAAGCAAACCGTTTTCATGAATATTGAATGCAAATGACAAGAAAACGTCTTCGATAACTGGCATAACTGCCGTAAATGCACTCTCTACAAATAAACGTGATTTCGTATTTATCTTTAAACGTCCTTCAATTATATTCCAATTGATTTTCTTTTTATGGTTTTCTTTTATACAGTTGTAGAAAAAGTTTGGTTTGTTATAGTAGCTAGGTAGGGTACCCTATATTATTGTTTTTGATCGAGCCATTTGAGCGTTAAAGAGCAACTGACATCCCTCCATACTTACAAACTACGTAAACAAAATAATTTCAGGGGCCTTTACCACCTCTTAAAGTAATTTTATTGCGGTTGTGAGAAAGACATACCGCTCTATAGAATGTATTGCACCGCCTTTCTTCCACAAGTGCAAGTTTTACTTTAAGAAGTGGTAGAAGACCTCAGTTGTCTTAAAGTTTAAGTAATACGTTAAGTACGCTAAATTGTTATTCAAAACTTTTACTACAGGGAAACTTGATGTTACGAGACAAAGTAGGAAACTATTATTTAACTTAATAACTATGTAGTTGGAAAATGTAAGCCGTAGTGAAAATGTAAACTAAGTACTTCTCATAAAGAAGTCTTACAGTCTGAAAATCTGCTTTAATGAATTTACCTCTATTTTAAACTTCAGTTTCACAATTAAAATCAGTAAATTAGCGTTTCTACGTACGTAACAAGTCTACTTGAAATAAAACCTTTGTATTTTGATAATGGCTTTTATAAAAATAGAAATGATTCAGAAGACCACCGTATTTCACGAAAATCTTTCACAAACTGACGCTATTTTCGAATTGAAATGATTAACCGATTGTTAAAGATGTGTAATAATATGATGTTTGTGAAGTGTGATAATGAAAACCACGGATAACTGTCAACGTGTTTGCAAATGATCACCCAACCACAAATTCACCGCGTCGGACACCGCTTAACCTTCATAAACAAACAGCCTTTATTCAATCACAAACTTATCAATATTAAACATAGGTCTATAAACAACTATCTAACCTTAAAAAGCTACAATATGTATACTCTGTGACGTCACATTTTATAAAGATACGTGACGTCACAGACCCACAGTTTCATAATAACATGCCCAATGATCTTATAAACAGGATATAAAACGACGAGAATAAATTAAAACAGATGCAGACATTACTAACACGCCTTTTGAAGTCAGGCTCCGAGGTATATCAAAGCAATTGAATTACAACAAATCATTTCTATTTATATCTTGAACTTTACGGAAAATAATAACATCCGTTTTGTTGGATGGTAGGTAAAGTGGGCGGTGGATTGGTAGACTAGACATCCTATTAA